>BSBK01002552.1:1237500-1837500 GCA_027943335.1 Chamaecyparis obtusa
GGTCTGGCACACTTGGTCTAATTTTAGAGCTGGTTCTGATCGCATATTCAAGAGATTAGATTGTGCTATGATAACTACTCAATATTTTTTCTCTTTTTTTGAAGGTTGGGATTTACCTATCATTCCTTTGCCAGATGTGACCTTGTCAGATCATTACCCCATCTTTTTTATCATTACGTGGCATTCTTCTACTTGACGGGCTACTTGTACTCAATTTTTTCTCAACATGTCTATGCTGACGCATGCTTCCACTATTGCTCACATTCTCTATGTCTAAAATTTAGAGCCTTGGCCCCACAACCACACTAGTTGGATCTAGTGGTGGAATGATACCATCACCCGTACTGCTAGATTTCTCCGCATTTACGGCCGTTAGTTGGCTTACTACAGTAAACATGCCTATGAATCCAACACCAAAGCTCTTCACAATGCTTTTGATGCCCTTGCTTTGAACCCCTTTGACGTTGAGATTCAGCTTAAACTTGCTCAACTTCGCCATGAGAAACAAATTGCAGACAACTATGTTGCTTGGGGAGCTCAAATCAAAGCTCGCCTCCACTGGTTGGAGGTGGGTGATAAAGATTAGAATTTTTTCATGCTCTGAGAGCCCGTCATACCAAATTTGGCATTAAAAAAATTAAACAAGGTCATGAAACCCTTTTAGAGCTTCCTGATATTCTTCAAGCTTTTGTTCAAGACTATGAAAAAGTGTTTGCTTCTCAAGGAAATTTTGTTGCTCGGGAAGATGCTCTCAAGGTGTGTATTGTTGTTACTCCAAACCACCTAGTGGTCGAGCAGCGTTCCTTCTGCGAGAAACTTCTCCCCATCAGTGACCTTAAGAGGTTGTCTCTTCTATGGATGATGACAAGTCCCTAGGGTGTGATGGCTTTCCCTGTGAATTCTACAAGTATTTGTGGGATGTTATAGGTCCTAACCTAGATAAAGTTTATCTCGAGGCCTACCATAATAAAAGTTTGGGTGCTATTATAAATAAAGGGAATATCAAATTCATACCTAAAGCTAGTGACCCTGAAGATATCTACAATTGGAGACCCATCACCTTGTTGAATGTCTCCTACAAGATCATTGCTAAGGCTTTAACACTCAAAATCAGACATCTCCTTCCGCTAATTGTCCGCCCAGAGCAAACTAGTTTCATTAAGTCCATATATATCCTTGACAATATTATTGTTGTCTGGAAAGGAATGGAATGGGCTCATCAGTCCAAACAACCCACATTGTTTCTGAAAATTGATTTTACTAAAGCTTATGATCACATTGAATGAACTTTCATTCTTGCCATGTTGCAAGCTATTGGTTTTGGTCCTAATTTTTTGTAGTCTGTGGAAATGCTTTTTGGTGATGCCTTTGCGTGCATTACTATCAATGGGTCCCAATTTGACACCTTTGGGCTTTTCAGGTCCATTCGCTAGGGTTGCCTGTTGGCTCCTGCATTATATGTGCTTGTTGCTGAAGGCTTTGGGTACCTTCTTGCCAATTCTGTCTCCTCTGTATTAGTTTGTGACATTTCTCTTCCTGACTCTTCATCTCAACTTGTTAATGGTCACTTTGTTGATGACTCCTTTATCACTCTCCTCGAGGATGAGGAAAATATTTCTAATGCCTTACAATGCTTGGATACTTTTTGTCAGGCCTCTGGGTCTGCTATTCAATGACATAAGACCCTCTACTTTAGACAATCTTTCCTATCAACCTATCCTTGGATTGCTAAGTTTGATTGGAAATGGGTTCAACATGGGGAAGTTTTCCACTTCCTGGGCATTCCCTTTGCCTTTCATGGTTCTTTTGTGGACTTATGGAATGCTGTGATTTCTAAGATTGAGAAGAAGCTTCAGTATTGGATCTCTAAACCCCTTTCTCTTGCGAGAAAATTCCAGATTTGTTCTAAGGTTCTGGCTGCTACTCATGTTTACTATTCTTCTTGTTGGTCTCCCTCTAAAGCCTTACACCTCAAGCTGGAACACCTTCTTAGGGACTTTCTTTGGGCTTTAGGAGCCGATGGTCATGGGTTTCAAAGAGTGGCTTGGGAGTATTGTTTTCTCCCCAGAGACTCTGGTGGCCTTGGTCTTCTTTCTACTCAGAAGAAAGGGCTCACTCTTTGTGCCAAGTGGATTATTTGTGTTCTCACTGGCGATGAGGCTGGGAAAATCCTTGTTAGGAATTGTATTTCTTCAGGTTACCCTATCCACAGGCCTGCTTGGAAGGGAATTGGCCTTTAGACTCTTCTCATTATGAGGGAGCCTGTTCAGATTTAGGGCACTTTCATCATAAAGAGCATATGGAAAGCCTGGAAAGCAATTAAGCCTTGGCTCCGGTGGGATAGTGATGGCTTTCACAATGGTATTTATTACAATCAACAGAACCTCTAGTGGTCTCCATTGTTTTCCATTCAAGGTATTCCTCTGGCTAAGACTCAAGGGGCCAGTGCTTTGTGTTTTTTCAAATGTGGCATTCATACTCCTAAGGACCTCTTCTCTAGGGTCACTATGAGCCTCCGCTCTTGGGATGATATGTAGGTTCAGTACCATCTGGTTGGCCCAGATTGTCAAACTTTTGATCTATTGGTTTCCACCATTCCTAATCATTTGCTTCATAAGCTTGGTGTTCAGTCTGTTCAACCTTGGTGGAAGGATTGGAAATGATATCCTGCCACTCCTTTCAACAATTACAAGCTGAGGTTGGGATACAGATGGTTGTCTCCTCATCTTCCCATGGTAGACATTCTCAACCAGAGATGGCATTTGCACTCTTCTACATACCACTAGAGCTCTCATTTCTAAACTATTTGGTCTGCCATTACAGAGCCCAAGATGGCTCTCTTTGCTTGGTGTTTACTCTTCCAAGGGCTTCTTGTGGGGCCTAGGCTCAAACACCTGGGTGTTCATGACCCTTAGTGTCCATTCTGTGGTCACCCTGAGACTTTTTTGCACATCTTCTGGTTCTATAGGAGAGCTCAACAATATTGGTAGTGGATTCATGAATTTTTCAAACCCTTCAGGCCCCAACCTTTCTCCTGGCATATGATTGTCTTGGAAGATTCTCCTAGGCTTCCTTCCAAGTTTACCTAGATTTGACATACTTTCTGGATGGATATTTTGTTCACTTTATGGAAAGATAGGAATGTTGTTTTATTTTCTCACAACTTTCTTGATACAAATGTTGCTCTGTATAATAAAGATTGCATATGTAGCAATGTAATTATGCAGATTCAGGTGTAAGCTAACAAAGTGGCTCTGGAGGTGGCTCACCTTCAGGAGTTGCTCAATCGTTGGGGCAATGCTCCTTGCACGGTTTCTCGGGTTCCTCCTGATTCAATTTTTGTAGAAGGTACCCCGCCTAGGGGTCACCACCGTGGGCGTAGCTCTTCGGCTCACCGCTCCCGTACTTCACAATCGCAGGCTCCCCGCCACCACTCTCCTAGAGGTGGTGATGATGGTTGGTGGCACTGCTTGGCTTCTCCGCCTCATCGTACCTTTAGGTGGTCTCTGGATCCGGCTCAGTCTACCCCTCCTGATGCTCTTGCTGCTCGCCATGGCTTTGATTGGCCTCCGACCACCTCCTCCAAGTTCCCTTGCTTGACTCTGGCTATTTCTTTGCCTTGGGCGGAGGAGAAAGATAAAAATGCTGAAGATGATGGTTGGTCGATTCCCAACCCTCCTATCAATCCCAATGATGTTTAGGGTTCTGATGATAGAGATCCTCCTCCATTTGTTGGCACTACTCTTCCAGCTTGATGGCTTTATGATTTTTTTTGATGAATAGTTTCTAGTTTCTGTTACTATTTCCGGCTTCTGTTGTGTGGACTCTCGCGGGGTGATTTTTATGTCTCCCGACCCCTTTTTTTGTGAATATGTAACTTTTATATTCTATTAATAGAAAAGGCACTATTCATCAAAAAATATATGATCATGTAATTTACATTAATTTTTGGTACATTTATATGTCCACCCAAATTGATGATATGGAGACCATAGAGAGAATGAATCTTATATTCATTAAGAGATGAAATATTTGGAGGGGACTAGAGAAAATTGTTATAGTTTCCTTAGTCTCGAGATTGTTATAATCTCACCATAGATGATGATATGGATTGCATATAAAATAAATCTTATATTCATTAGAGATGGATCCCCATATCTGGAGGGGGCTAGAGGAAATTGTTATAGTTTCCCTAGTCTCGAGATTGTTATAATCTCATGTACGCAGTATATATACTAATGTTAGTCATATGCATATGCGTAGACTTGGAATGCATTTATTGCTTCCAAGAGATTCTTATAGGCAGTGCTTTATGGGATGACATGTCGATAGCCCAGTTGCTTAGAGTGGATCTTACATCCCTCAAGCCGAGAATCGAGAATCCTGTAAAGCCCGACCTAAAAGCAGTCTTAAGGATCAAATCCCTTCCTACTAACTTAAAAGTAGAGTATGAGTCATATAAATATAATATTTTGTACTAATGTCAATTTTGCAGGGATTTATAAAAAGGAGAATAAAAAGGGACATTACAACTTGACCTCCACTTTAGGAGACTCGTGACATACCATCACGTTGTGGAGTTAACCCCATTTTTATATATTAATATTGCGAGTTATAAATTACTATCAAATCTTAAATAAAAAAAAAATAAAAAATATTTTTTTGTATTGAAAAAAAATTGAACTCAACACCATCTAGATGCTTATAACGTAACTTTTACCATTACACCATGTATCTTTTTAACTAAAAGAAATAATATTTTAAAATAACTTTCTAACTTAATTTTTTAAAATTAAAGAAAACATATTACAATAAATAACTAAAAAAAACAAAAAAAACAAAAAAAACAAAACAAAACAACCTATTCCACATTAATTAAACTACACTATGGTTCCACATTAATTAAACTACGCTGTGGTACTGAACGCTAATATTGTCCATATTTTATATAAACTTTTAGCATCTAAAGTGCAAAGCTTTATAATTTTTCAAAAGTTGAGAAGATTTGTCATTTCTTCAGGTTATCACTGGTGCGAGTTCGTTTCAGGCAGTTTTAATTTTTTTGATCCGAATTCTTGCATATGAATTTTAGTGTAACGCTGCAAAGACCCATATAACGATCATGTCATCCTTGCCAACTTCGCTCTTTAAATTTTAGAACAGATAATCAAGACCCAGATCCTCAATTTGCTTCTTCTGGACTTAAAATTCACAGAAACCCAGGTTGAATTAGAATGGATCTGAATTTCTCAGAGGAAGATTTTAAAGCATGCTGCGGAAGCACTAAATTCGCTTCAGAGATGGCCAAGGGCTCCTCATTTTCCAGCCTTTCACAAGCAGTGGATTTGTCCAGGGAAATATGGTTTAACAAGGTAAGATACTGTTATCCTCAACATATTTATGCTAAAATCAACCTGGGTGGGGTTTATAAGCGCTGCATATTGCATTTGAACTTGTCGGTGTCCATGATGTTGATAGGTGGATGTACCTGGTTATCTTGAAGCCTTTGCAGCCCATCCCCAGATTGGAGATGTAAAGTCTCTGAACAATAAAAACGCGGGCAGTGCAGAGTACATCATTTGCTTTCTATATTTATTCAATAAGGGTTTTCGTGATTAGAATGCATTTACTTTCTATATTTCTATAAGAGTTATTTGAAATTTGGATGCATTTCTTTCCCAAGTTTCTTGTCGCCACCGGTTTTTAAAATTTGGGATATTTGTTTCATGTTACTTCTGGATTTTGACATCGGGTCACATTAGGATTATCAAGCCTGATCAGATAGCCCAAACCCATGGAAATATATATAATATATATATTCCATAGTTCCATGAATTGTTTAGATGGGGGGATGGGTTTTGAGGATGAGGGACCAAGGGCCTAAGTTTGGGGATGGCGAGGGATGGTGGCACAAATGCATATAGTACTTGAAAAATTAGTAATAAAAAGATGTGAAAGGAATAAGTATAAGAGCTGTAAATGAAACTTTGCCACACTATGCAAATTTTATACTAATAAACTTAAAACACATGAAAATGATTGCATGGAAATTTGAACATTAACAATGGTGGGCAAAGTTTTGGAACTGAGCAAACCAATAATAAGTATAAGAATCGCAAATGAAACTTTGGCATACTGAGTGAAGTTTAAACTTTTAAACATAAAAAACATGGCAGTGATTGCATTAACAATAAGAATGGTGGGTGGCGCTTTGGGGCCAAGGGACAATGCCCCTTGTGGGGTCTGGGGGCAAAGCCCCCAATGGGGTCAAGGGACAACACCCCTTGCGGGGGGTTTGGGGGTAGAGCTCAAATAAACACTCCAAAAAAGAGCGTTACACACATCTTAACCATTGTAGCTCAAATAAACACCTGATATTGTCAACTTGCTGGATAAATATCACCATGAGCTCCCTAACCCTAACTCATTAGCCTATGGGAACCTGCTAAATAGACTAATGTTCCACCATATTGAACTGATTAGGAAGGGGACATTACAATTTGACTCTTGGTCATATGGGGCCTTTTACTGATAGTGCTAGGCATATTTACTAGGTTTGGAAAATTCAATTCATTCATGAGGTTAAAAAAATTTCAAAATATGAAATTTTCAAAATAAATTAGTAAAAATATAGTGGGTCCAAAATTTTTAGATCCAACCAAATTTTGGTTCACAAAACCCAATTTTGGTAACTAGGGTTATAGATGCTATTACTTAGTTTATATATTCTTCGTCACGATGTCTTCTAAATTTAGTTCCTCATATTTCGGCTCGTGTTTGATACCAATTGCATTGAGCTACACCGGGCTTACCTTTGCAAGCTTGATGGCTGTTTGTAATTATGACTTTCAAACTATATACTTGTATCTTTATGATCAAGGAAGAATAAGGAACCCACAAAACCCCCATTTTCATAGGAGAAAATGTTAGTAGATTCTATAGTTTTGTAGAGTGTAACTTTTTGGTGCTATATGCTCTAAAATTTATTCTCCTTCAAGAAGCTTGTATCTTTTACAAATTCCAACACAAAATCTGATTGTTTTTGTGCATCTATATATAGTGTATATATACAGTACCTTTGTATTTGTGCTCCTTGTAACCTAAGGTTTCTAATGACTATATCATCTTTATTCGTATTCAGCTAACAATGGCTCTCATTTTTTATTAGATTTAGAGAAGATAGATCATAAAATGATAAGCCATATGTCACTTATGATCAAATTTTCATTCAAGAAGCATGTCAACAAATATGTCAAGATAGTGCTCCAAAAGTTGAATATGTAGGAGGTCGATATCCAATTAGGGTATAGGTAGTTTGCTTCATCTATGTGCCCAAAGTGCTATCACACACAACTAGTG
The DNA here is from genome assembly GCA_027943335.1 of Chamaecyparis obtusa. Taxonomy (NCBI): domain Eukaryota; kingdom Viridiplantae; phylum Streptophyta; class Pinopsida; order Cupressales; family Cupressaceae; genus Chamaecyparis; species Chamaecyparis obtusa. Next base: position 1,244,860 of record BSBK01002552.1, read on the forward strand.
AACCATTGGGATGCATCCCCCCTCTCCCAACGAAATACTTGCATTTCCGCAATGGGACTGTTTCAAGGATGTGGGGACATGGGGAAACGCCCCCTTGCCGATCGCCACTGCCACCGGAATGCTGTCGAGACTTTGGGGACGATAGTGATGGCTGGATGCCTTGTTAGTACCAAGGAGTCCTTTGACCATCTTGGGGATGCTTATGAGTCTTCTACAACCCCCAATTAGAAACTTTGGCCCTAATAAAAAAAGGTGGAAAAATTGTAAAAATAACGTTCGTAATGAAGGTTTGTATGTAACGCCTCTTTCTTGGATTGCCTTGTAATCTGCCCTAAACTCACAAAATCCAAACAAATCAAGGAACACAAAATAGTTAGAGATATAACCCTAACCTAGGAATAAGATGAAATAACCCTGTCTTGGAACCTGCAACCAAATTAGATAATGGAAATATAGTTGTAATACATGTAGTAAATCCATTTTTAGGGTTAAGAGAGAAATACTTATAGCACATAATTCTCATGGGCTGAACCGTAATGAGGGTTGAGATAGGAAAGACATGATGAGGTGCCCTAATTATCTCCGCCCCTAGGCACAAGAGCGGAAACTCTGTCCCCCTTGGTCTCATGTGGTCCTAACCATGCTCATGAGGTGGCATACCTAGTAGAGCCTGTGCATCATTCCCCTCCATCACTCTATCCTTCTCTCCTCTTATGATTGCGGATCCCGTTGAGATAGGAAGGACATGATGAGGTGCTCTAATTATCTCCAGGCCCAAGAGCGGGAACTCTGACCCCTTTGGCCTCCTGTGGTTGTAACCATACTTATGAGGTGGCATACCTAGCGGAGCTTGTACACCATTCCCCTTCATCACACCATCCTTCTCTCCTCTTGAGGATCCCTTTCTTAGTTACCTCAATAACTAACCCATATAGGCTCGGAGGGAAGATTGCAATAGGGTGCCCTTAACTCGACCCTACGACCAAGAGTGGGATATCTGTCCCCCTTGGCCTCATGCAGTCCTTAACCTATCTCATGAGGTGGTGTACCTAGTGATGCTTCACTATTCCCCCTCCTTGCATTTCCTCTCCTTCCTAATATGGTTTATTATTGCAGGTATATGGTATTGTCAATTGTATAGGCATAAACATACGTTTACATCGCATATGTCTATTCTAAGCGTATAAATATATTAGAGATAAAGTCTGCAAAAAAATATTGATACTCACATCCATTCAAATATGCATCAGCAGTATAATTATTCTGTCATACCATGATGATTGAAGGTGTTATTACAACTTAATTTGCTGCTGTTGGATGATTTTCTTCCTGTTCAACGATTGAATGATTAATATAAACTGATCGAATTGATGGAAGAATAGATTGCTCGTCTGTTTGCTTGATTCACAATTGATGATTGAATGATTTCCTTTGATTTGATGATTTGATGTTAGTGAATGATGATTGAATAATGAGTGATGATTGAGTGAGTGCTGATTTGATGTATTGGTGGGTGATGATAGATAAGTGATCCTTGAATGCTTTGAATGATTTCTTCTTTATACATTATTGGTGAAAGGGTCACTGCCTTTCATAAGCATTTAGTCATTGCTTTTCTTGGGTGCCTTTGAGAATAATATAATATTCCTCTAATTGATCTCCCTTGGATGATCTCCTCAAATGAAACCTTCTCCCCTTTATATCTTTCAATAGGAGGGAGAGTCGCACCCCTTCACCATGTCCACCCCTTTGCAAGGGTCATAACATTTCACAGTTACCACCCTCCAAAAGATTCATAACCTTCCATCATACCCTTTGAGAGAGTCACAACCTTTAATAATTACCACTCTTTGAAGGAGTTCTCAGGACTCCTCATCATTGCTGCCCTTTGAATGTGTCACAATCTTCCATAATTACCACCCTTTGGAAGAGTCACAACCCTTCATTATTTGTGCTTATTGAAGGAACCAATTTCATTTTTTCTTCTCATTCCCCTTTTCTCTTCCATTCTTTCTTCTTTCTGCCTTCTTCCATCCTCATCCCCCCTTTCAAATGAAGTTCTCTTCTCCCTTTTATATCTCATGTTTGAGGGAGTCAAAACTTTTCATCTCATGCCTTTTGACTATCTATTAGACTTCACTAAATTTTGGTTATGTTATGTTTAATTTTATTCTTTTATATTTGTAATTTATTTATTTTTAATCTTTGACATTTTAATTTTTTAAATTATTGTTTATTGTTAAATCCTATTTCAAAAAGGGGACATCACAATCTGCCTTTCCCAAAATTGCTTGTCTTCAAGCAATGTTTATGGGGTCTTATTCATAAGCTACCTTATGCTGTGCTACTCTAAAAAAATAATGGCAGTGAGAATTTTCAAGGTTTGCAATTCTAAGAGAAGTTTTCTTTCATCGCTTTGAGAGAAGGAACAAGGTCATCTTTTAATAGCATCAAAACTGATTGGATTGACCCAACATTTGCATGATAGTATGACTCACATCTATGACTTCAGATGCAATAAATTCCTGTCTTTTGATTCACTCTAGTTATTCTCATATTCTAGATTAACTAAAAATATAGAACCAAATACAGAGCATACACTTGAAGACACAAAGTATGCACGTGAATGCATGAAGACAGAGCATACATGAAGTATACACATGAATATATGAAGACACAAAGCATACACACGAGTAATCCCATTGTTAGACCCTTCTTATTGTCTAGAATGCATGTATTGATTTGTCTTTACCTTGTAGGATGGGAGGATCAATGCTCCGATACCACTTGTAATGTCTCTTTCCTGGATCGCCTTGTAATTTGCCCTAAATTCACAAAATCCAAATGAAACAAGGAACACAATATAGTTAGTGATATAACCCTAACCTAGGAATAAAATGAGATAACCCTGTCTTGGAACCTGCAACCAAATTAGCTAATAATAATATTATTAGAATACATGTAGTACATCCATTTTTAGGGTTAAGATAGAAATACCTATAGCACATAATTCTCATGGGCTGAACCATAATGAGGGTTGAGATAGGAAAGACATGATGAGGTGCTCTAATTATCTCTGATCTTAGGGCCAAGAGCAGAAACTCTATTCCCCTTGGCCTCATGTGGTTGTAACCATGTTCACGAGGTGGCATACTTAGTGGAGCCTATACATCGTTCCCCTCCATGACGCTATCCTTCTCTCTTATGATTGGGGATCCTGTTGAGATATGAAGGACATGATGAGGTGCCCTAATTATGTCCAGCCCTGGGCCCAAGAGCAGAAACTCAGTTCTCCTTGGCCTTCTGTGGTTGTACTTGTAACCATACTCATGAGGTGGCATATGTAGTGGAGCCTATACACCATTCCCCTTCATCACACCTTCCTTCTCTCCTCTTGAGAATCCCTTTCTTAGTTACCTCAATAACTAACCCATAGAGGCTCGGATGTAACATGCCCAATCTAACTACCTGATAATAATGAACAATTCATAGGATTTTTATTTTTACTCCTTAATAATAGAAAGAAACTAATTTTTTTTTCTATTACTTATAATGTATCAAAATACAGAAGTAAAGAGTTCATGCAGTGTATTGTCAGTTACACTGTCATCTCAGCACAACCAAAATAATATTTTAGAGTGTCATACACAGGGCGTATACACAGCCATGATGCATCAAAGTAATAGTAATCCTCAGAGTATACATAACACATATAAGCTAGTGCCAGGATAGAGCAGAAAAGATACATAAATACATATAAAGTTCACAAAAAGGTGAGTTCTCATTAGAACTGTTCTTGATTTAGTGTGTCCATCCATGTCACCCATCCACATTCACCTTCTTTCCGTTTTAATACTTTGTCTCTCAGGATGTGCTAGGTATATGGATGATCAATCTCTTCTACAACTGGAATGTTGGCAATTGGTGCTACAACAAGTGAAATTGCTGCTATAGGTGGGTTGCCAGCCTGCCTTTCTTTTTCTTTTGTTTTCTGAGTTCTGCCATAAAGTTGTGGAGCCCTGATTCAAATGGAGATCTCTCACTGTTGGTTCTTGTTCATGTGAAACCGTGGGAGACCTCCCACTTAAAAACTCTTGTAGTCCCATCTTGGAGAAAGTTTTCAAATTTCTTCATGTGAAGCCTCATGGTGACTGAAACCTGCATGTCAATACTACAATAAATGAGTCTCTGCAGAGACTTAGTAAGGTGTCTATCTCTGCCATTAAATATATTGTCATTTCTGAATTTCCAAATAAGCCATAATATTTCAATAGAAAAACTAGACAAAAAAGAACATTGTAAATCTTCTTAAGGCTCCGGATATAACCAAATACAATTTCAAGAATGCTAATGTTCCCATTTATAGAAATTCCAAACATATTCCAAAATTCTTTAGCAAATGAGAAATCAAAGAAGACATGTTGAACAGTCTCAGGTGCTCTGCAAAAAAAACAAATATTAGGCTCCCCATTAGGCATTTTAAGTGTCAGTCTATGTAGGATAAGGCGCCACATGAAGCATCTCTTTTTAGGTTCTACTAGTTTGGTCCAAAGGCAGTCAAACATCTTCTGTCAGACAGAGGAGTTAAGACTTATATTCCAACCGGCATTGACATGGCTAAAAATCATATCATCATTAGTAAGGAAGGCATAAATGCATTTGGCTTTAATGCTAGGAAGTGGGGAACCATTAGGCCATTTGTATTGGGTGAACCTATGATCATCAATGTCACAATGTCTAGGGAGGGATAGTGAACAACATGCCTCCCTAAGTGCAGAGTATGTTCTCCACTGAGATTGAGGAATATCAAACTTCTGCCACAACTCCTCCCAGCCCATCAACATCCCCTTATGAATATTATCAGAAAAATTCTTAATGCCTTTGGATGCCCAGCTTTTGGTTGAATGCCCCTGCGATAAGGCCAATGGCTTCTCTCCATGTTTCAAATTCCTCTAGATAGATCTCTCCCCACAGATTCTATTTTCATTTGATATAATCCCGTTGCTGAAAATTAACTATCTCACACTATCCCATCCTTTCCATATTGATTTGAATACACTAGATCTAGTTACCTTTATTGGGAACAACCCAACCATTAGATCACATAAGTGTAGACCTTTCTATGAAGGCCCCTTATATGGTACAACTCTACTAATATTATGTTGAACAAGAATCTTCCACAGTTCCTCACCCTGTAACACTTTGAAAATCCATTTAGCAGCTAGTGCCAGGCCTTGAGTCCTCAAATCTTTCAGCCTCATACCCCCTTGCTTTTGCTTATTGTTAAATCCTATTTCAAAAAGGGGAGATTACAGTCCGCCTTTCCCAAAGTTGCTTGTCTTCAAGCAATGTTCATGGGATCTTATTCGTAATCTACCTTACGTTGTGCTACTCTAAAATTAACTGTGGCAATGGGAATTTTCAAGGTTCGCAATTCTAAGAGAAGTTTTCTCTCATTGCTTTGAGAGAAGGAACACGGTCATCTTTTAATAGCATCAAAATTGATTGGATTGACCCAACATTTGCACAATAGTATGACTCGCATCTATGACTTCAAATGCAGTACATTCCTATCTTTTGACTCACTTTAGTTATTCTCATATTCTAGATTAACTAAAAATATAGAACCAAATACAGAGCGTACACTTGAAGACACAAAGTATACAAATGAATGCATGAAGACAAAGCTTACATGAAGTATACACATGAATATATGAAGACACAAAGCGTACACCCATTGTTAGACCCTTTTTATTGTCTAGAATGCATTTATTGATTTGTCTTTACCGTGTAGGATGGTAGGATCAATGCTCTGATACCACTTGTAATGTCCCTTTCTTGGATTGCCTTGTAATCTGCCCCAAATTCACAAAATACAAACAAAACAAGGATCACAATATAGTTAGAGATATAACCCTAACTTAGGAATAAGATAAGATAACCCTGTCTTGGAACTTGCAACCAAATTAGATAATAATAATAATATAATTATAATACATGTAGTACATCCATTTTTAGGGTTAAGATAGAACTACTTGTAACTCATAATTCTCATGGGCTGAACCATAATGAGGGTTGAGATAGGAAAGAATGATGAGGAGCCCTAATTATCTCGGATCTTAGGCCCAAGAGTAGAAATTCTATTCCTCTTGGCCTCATGTGGTTGTAACCATGTTCACAAGGCGGCGTATTTAGTGGAGCCTATACATTGTTCCCCTCAATGACGCTATCCTTCTCTCTTATGATTGGGATCTTGTTGAGATAGGAAGGACATGATGAGGTGCCCTAATTATGTCCATCCCTAGGCCCAAGAGCGACAACTTTGTTCCCCTTGGCCTCTTGTGGTTGTAACCATACTTAGGAGCTGGCAGACCTAGCGGAGCCTATACACCATTCCCCTTCATCACGCTATCCTTCTCTCCTCTTGAGGATCCCTTTCTTAGTTACCCTAATAACTAGCCCATATAGGCTTGGACGCAACATGTCCAATCTAACTACCTGATAATAATATTAACTAATGAACAATTCATAGGAAATATTTTTTTATTTTACTCCTTAATAATAGAACGAAACTAACTTTTCTTTTCACATGAACATGAATAACTGAAAAGTTTGTTAACTAACTGCAAGAATAATATATTATTACTTGATTAACTACCTTCCCATAAAAAATAATTTAACTAATAATTCCATTTCACTAATGCCGAAAGAAAAGAATTCATTAACTGAATTAACTAACAATGCATGAACTATAGAACCTGATAAGCTTGATGGTTTGTTCTTGTTTTCTCTTTTGCATGAGCTCCTGTGAGCTTCTAGGAGAGGAAGGTAATCATCAGAGGTTTTACCTCCCAACCATTGATCTTCCGATCTCGATCTTAACAGTCTCCCGCACAACTTCCTTATGGAAGTGGCCCGAACCTACACGAAAGATGTAGGGACGGGACCCAATCTTTCATGCCACCTGAAACTTGGTGTTAGAACCCACAATTGTCGTAGCCAGTCACACCCTATAGACTTTTTTTCCTATGAAAATGACCTTCCTAGCTAGACAATACCCTATTGGTTCTAGTGACTGACAGTTACTACCCTTATGCATAGTACCACCTTCTCCAAGGTTTTATGGATGCAAGCATCGTACTTTGTTCTATCATTGTCACCACCAAACTCATTTATTGAGTCCTTTACACTCCTTAAGTTCTTCACGACCCACATAGGACCTTTTGCCCATTTTCGGCAATATTGTTCCATTGGCTCTAAGAATTGGTACACATTGGCACAAGCAGAACTTTCATGTTTTCCATTGTTCATGACCAATCTACAAGGAGTCCTTTCCCAACAGATCACCATATGATTGACATTTTATAGTCTTTTCTATTTTCCTTTCTTGGGATAGAAATGCAACCTGTTCGAAAAATGTAGCTACGCTTGTAACTGATCAGACTTTGATCTAGAATTTCGAGATTATACAATATTCTTATTGATGATATACTGCCATGTTTTATAATGATCTGATTTTACTCAATCAAAGGATTGTTCATTATCCATGAGATTTATATTATTATTAAATTATCGAGTTAGCATGGTAGATTGATTAATGGTTAAGTATTACTCCATAGATGGCAACTCTTTAAGCAATATAGAATGTCTTGATGAGAGACACGGAGAGATATGACCACCATGTATTTCTAATAATGGTTTATACCGACAACAGATTCATAAGGTACACAGAATCATATCAGAAATCTAGATTCATGAAGATATAAATAGACTCCTTTCAGAAAGACAAAACTTACAATGTGATTACTGATTCATAACAGAATTACAGATTCATTAAGAATCATGGATTCTATACAGAGATACAATGATGAAATAATTCATTATAGTTATGCATGACATGGGTTTTCATTCTTCTAGGTTTTCTTGACCTTAAGGACTCGCCGTCCAAACTGGCAGTTACATTGTTTGACTGACCAAGGACCATATGAACACATTCATAATTCTCTAGAATGTTCCTATTCAGCACATGCCCATGTACTAAGGTTAAGGGTCAGATTTGGTAAACTTTCTAAACCTTGCTGGAGGACAAACATTCTTTAATATCTTTTCATCACATGTAGACAGTTAGGCTATACACCCAAAACCCAGGTTTCATTACATCCATACCCTTACAGATGAACCAATGTTTGCAAATAGAATAAGATTTAGACAAATTCAAATTCCCTGAATGATCAAGTACTTATTAACAGATTAATTAATCTTACTGATTCAATTCTTTCCCCTGACTGCAGATTAAGGTATTCACTGGTTTTGAGACTGTTCTTTGACTCTTTAACTTTAAAACAGAGTCACGAGGTTCTTTCTCTTTGTAAGCTTATGTTCCAAATATAATACATAAAAGATGGAATTGCTCTGGTTTGTTACTCTGAGAATTATATTCTATCAGCTTGATGTTATTGACATTACCAATGCATGACTACTAAGATCATTTTTCAAGATCTTTAATGATGAAGCCAAGGTTCACTTAGATATGCTCTAAACCTGAATGCATGTGCATAGTGATTCCTTCTTAATGATTGCATAGATCACAAGTATTCTTTCGTATGCACAGTATATATATGCAAACATAATGTATGCCTATCTAAATCTGCATACTTTCGAATGCCCATTTAAATATGAATTCATATGGAATTGTATGTATAATCATTGTCAACACACTGTAATAATTTTCTTTCTGAAAACACTGTAATATATATATATATTTCTTTCATCTATGCTCTAAAAAGATCGAGACGAACAGCGAATAGATCAATTACTATGACCAGAGATGAACTGGATGCTGTTGTGAGGTTTTCACACCATCACCCCATTGCAAATGGGGACCCCCCTTCTTTTGCTCGTAGTTGTTAGTTTCGGCAAATTTTGGCATTACATTGGGCAATTTTGAGCTTTAAAAGATTGAGGGGTGGTATTAAAATCAAGTAGCCGGGTTGTGATTTAAGGCGGGAACGTTAAAAAATAAAGTTTGTTGGGGTCATGTTTTAATAGGTTGAACATAAAATTCTAGGTGTATTTAAATTTTGGGTAGCCAATTAGTCCAAAATTCCATATAAAGGCATATTCCATGCATAAGGGCCTTAAAATCCCTATAAAAATTGATTTTTCACGTTCAAAATGGCCAAAATCCTAAGGAAAATCATTTTTTCTTTATAAAAATACACAAAATCTATAGACTATACATGAATTTCCCTTCATATTTTGATTAAAATCCAGACTATACATGAATTCCCCTTCATATTTTGATCAAAATCCGGACTCTACATGAATTTCCCTTCATTAATTGGCTTTTTCCTAAAAAATTCTAAGTGTTGGGGTTAAAATCCCAACATACTATGAATTTCCACCAATTAGGATGAATTCTGCTTGAAAATTTTCGAAGTGTTTGAAAAATCTAGACTAGGGTCGATTTTCCCAAATGGTGAGCTTGAAAATTTTCTAAGTCTGGAAATTGTCCAGACTAGGGTCGTTTTTCCCTTGGAGAAAGTTGAGAACTTGGAAATTTTTCTAAGTCTGGAAAGTGTCCAGACAGGGGTCGTTTTTCCCCCAAGACTGAATGCGTACACTGAAATTTTTTCTAAGTCTGGAAAGTGTCCAGACTAGGGTTGATTTTCCCTTGGATTGGATAGAGAAACTGAAAATTTGTCGAAGTATTGGAATAGTCCAAGCTAGGGTTGTTTTTCCCCTACAAGGCAAGAGCGGACTCCAATTTTTTTTTCTTAGTGTCAAATTAGTCCAAGCATGGGTCGTTTTTCCCCTGGGGGCTTACATTGAAGGTGAGTAATTTCTTCTAAGTGTTAGGAGTGTACAAACATGGCATGATTTTCCCCTTAGAGAGAGTATGGATTTGAAATTTTTATTAAGTATAAGAACTATACAGACTAGGGTCGAATTTCCTTTTGAGGGCCAAATTGTGAATTTTTTTTAAGTGTCAAATTTGTCCATACTAGGGTTGATTCTCCCCTCTTTTGATAGCAAAGCAAGATCAAAGTTTTTTCTAAGTATAAAGCAGATTTTTATCCAAGCCTTGATCGATTTCCCCACCTTGCATGGATGTAGTTGGAGTTTGGACATGGTTACAAGTCCATACAAGTCTTGGACTTAGGCAAATTTGAGATTCCTAACATGGATCGATTTTCCCCATTATGGCAGAATTTTATTATTTAATTAAAGTTAAAGTCAAAGTGGAACCTTCTAGAAGGTGGTAAATCTTTTATCCCACATTGCTTGTGAAAAGCAAGTAATAGGCAAAAACAAGTATAAAAAGGAGGGGTGCTGCTGTTACAAACATGAATAACTTTGGAAGACAAAGGCAAGGCAAGCTGAAATCTGAAGCAAGACTCCATGAGAAGCAACTTCATCCTTGAATTGTTCCGCTTCTTCCAACTTCTCCTTCCATCCATGGCTGATTGCAAGCATTAAGACAACTTTTTCTAAGACATTGGAAGACATTAGAAGGCCAAAGGCAAGAAATTATTAGTCCAAAATCTGCAGTCTTATGAGATTGGCAAATTTTTTCAGAAATTCATAGAAATTTTTTCAAGTGCCCAAATTGCCAAGCACTCATCCTAAACCAGTCCCCCATCCTTGGGCATGGATTTGGAGGCCATTAGAGGGTTAAATCTGAGGTATGCATGCCCAGATCTGAAAACTTCAAGAACAGGGGCGATTTTTTTGAAAAGTCATAGAAAATAACCAAAGGGTGTTAAGCATCCAAACTTGTTTGCAGATTGTTCGGTGATTAATTACTTGCGTTTTCCAACCATTTTCAGTCACCAAGACAATAAGGTGAGAATGCTATGAGCGAATATCTGAAGACTGGGTCTACAAATTGCATTTTTCCATATAAATTTGGGTTTGTTTTGTTCACAATCTGATCCAAGGTTTTATTGGAGCCTTTGTCATCATTCCTTGCATCATTTAAAGCTAATTGTAGGTCTGAAACACCTTTATCTTCAGACATTAAGTTTGAAGCATCCAAGAACAAGGGCGATTTTTGGAAAATTCATATAAATTCTTTGAAGGCTCAAAGTCCCCAGCACTCATTTGCAAATTGATCCCCACACCAAAGCCTACCTTTTCCAATCAATTTCAGTCACTTGGGGTTTGAGGTAAAGCTGCTACGAGCAAAAGTTTGAGGACAACCTTTGAAAATCATTTTTTTTAAGCACTATTTGAACCATTTTAAAGCTTGAAATCATAAGTTGCAGACCTAGGTCTGCAGACAACCTACAACAAGGATGATTTAAATGAAAAGTCAGTTCTCTCATTTTGGCTAAGTGTTGATTGGTTCCTTTCATCTTAGGATTCTTATCCAAATGCTCATGCTAGTTCCTTTCATCTTAGGATTCTTATCCAAATGCTCATGCTAGTTATTACCTTTATTGGATTTAATTACTAAGATAGGATGTGGAATTCATTAACTAATTCATGGACTAATTCAAGGATTGTGAAGTTTGAAATTTATTATTTTGTTTAAGTCCTTTAAAACCATACTAACTTTGAGCTTTGTACTAGGAATCTTGTTCGGATCAAAGGCAAGGATTGTTGCAAAGAAGTGAACAAAGGAAGGTCGAAGACAAGTTCAAGCTCAGGACCAAGGATAACAATGAAAGAGGAATAGTCGAAAGAGATCAAGTTCAAAGGACAACACTTCAAGATAATGTACTTCAAAGATGGGACAAACGAAAGAAAATTCAAGGATTGAGATCAAAGAATTATCTCAAGATCAGGCCTTCATCAAGCAAGTACACCGAAGAATTTTTGAGGATGATTCTAACACCAAAGTTAGCATTAAAATATGGACAAGGACACAAAGGACAAGTTTGAGGTCTAGAGCAAGAAAGAGTTCAAGGACAAGATTCCCATCAAGGGAATGATCCTAATGATGATCGAGTCATCCAAGGAAATGAATTGAGGAAGATTTAATATGCCAAGGAAGATGTTCACGTGTTCAAGGGATTGCCACAAGGATCAAGTCTGAAGGACAAAGAAGAATTCCAAACAATGAAGGTGGAAATACCAAGGGTTCAAGCATTACAAGGTCCAACCATCCAAGAGAAAGATGTCCAAGAACGATGAAAAATTCCTAAGGATAGGGAAATGAAATTAAGATAAAGATTGCAAGAAGCTTTCCTAGTATTGACATGAAGGAACTTGGTGAACTTTTACTTAAGTGAATTAGTTTTGCTAAAAGGGAGAAAGAGAAAAGAGGCATGCATGTTCATAATGATGAGTTGTATGATGACTTGACAGCTTCCTTGCTTCCTATTGGTTCTCAAGCCTTTGAATTTTCTCATTGGCTAATTTTGTGGTGCTTCATTTCTATTGGCTACTTTTGGTTGCCCTAATTAGGGTTTGTAATGGATTAATCTGGGCCGTTGATTACAGATCAATCTTGACTGTTCATTGTGATTGGGGCTCCTATATAAACCCCACCTCTTTCATTTGTAAAGCAAGACTTGTTGGAGAATTGTTGCTAAGATAATGCTAATTTTGCTCTACTTTTCATTGTTGTGCCTTACATGGTGAATTGTTGTGATCAAGTTTGCATTATTGCATGGTGATCCATATTTCCTCACTTAGATTAGGATTTCATTTCATGTTGTTTAGAAGTAGTTAGTTGGATGAAAGTAATTGTGGATGTTTACTTGATTGACTCGAAAAATCCGGGCCACTAGCCTCTTGCTGATGGTAGGAGTGCCTTGTGTGGTAAGCTGATGAATCAACGCACTTAATTTCAATTGATATTGAATCTTTAGTTTGCATCCATTTGATGGGATTGAAGAGGAGATATTGATTTGAAAACCATTTGAGTGTTTCTTAGAAGCTTGCACTAGATGGGTGGAGTCTCTGGCGAGATTGCATCTAGTAGAGTCCAAGTCCATCCACGATTCCTTGCATTCATAAGTAGAAGTAGAAGTAGCAATAGAAGTTAAGTTTAAGTTTAAGTTGAGAAGTTGAAAGTTGGAAAACCAAAATATATTTTCATTGCACATTGTGAAGCAAAATCCTTAGAAGTGCATTATTGACAAATCTTGAATGAATTGGCGTAAGTCCCCTTAGTGACCTAGCAAATCACATCATTTCAACTGAGCGAGTATCCACAGTAAAAGAACCTTGAAGTCACCTTGTGATATTACTTTGTAGGCTTAGCATAAGAAGTGACCTTATATCAAGAGAGTTGAATATTTAATGTTTCACTCCGAAACATTGAGTGTTTGATTCTACATGTTGTAGTGGACTAAAACTCACATCAACAAATGCTAAGAATAACATGCATGATAATGATATCCCATCATGGGAATAACAACAATGAAGAGGAAACATGCCTGATAAAATTTGCATTTTAAGAAGGCTCGTTCTCACCTGAGCACCAATGCTTACGTGTCTATTGCTTGTTTTCGATATCCACAGAGTGAAACACTCAGGAGAAACTGATTATTGCTTAGAATGCAATGGAACGATTCCTCTAAGCTCTCGCACTTGTGTGCGGTTGCCTTGCTGGTGTGATGATCACAATTTAAAGATGCCTTCCAATAATTACCACTGGGTGATGATTTTCAGATTTGTTATTTATTTCTTAAAAAATTCCCGACCCCCAATCGCCGAGCAGCATAATGATTTGTAAATAAGTTGATCTCCCATAGAAAAGAGCCATAAAGAAAGAAGTAACTCATTTTTGATTATCGGGTGGCAAGAAGAGGTTATGCTAGCCACCCAAGTAGACATATCTTGTTGACAAGAAAAGATTAATTGCAAAACCATTTGAAGGTTGGCTTGACCAACAAAATATATCATAATATAAATAATTATATCAAACTCACGACGTACAAAGGTTGCATATATATTGCATATACATTTGCATCTATATATATATATATGCTTGTATTATGTATGTATTTAAATGCATACATGCAATTAGATTTAGTGCCAATTCACGCTCCACGTATTCCATAGCTCAACCATCATAAATACATACACATGGTCGCTTATTGATTCATGACTATATGCATGTGTCTACGTATGGTTATTACAATGGCATTTATACACTTTATGATCGTTGGCATACATGTATACATTTATCTATATGTATATATATATATATATATTTGTATATGTATACATATACGTTGTATATACAACAAAATAAATGTTAAATGGTGAGATAGACAAGGTTGTTCTTTTAAATTGATAGATTAAGATCACAAAGAGCATCCATTAGAATTGTTAAGTCTTTTATTAAGGTCCATGATTATAGCGACAACTAACCAACAAGACCAAGGATGACCAAGGCTAACAATCCCAACTTAAGACTTGATGATCAAGATACTTAGCTGTGAATTCCTGCTCGAGTGGCATTTCTGACCTTCACCATGCGTCTGCACATTCTCTCTCTGATGATACTCTTCCCTTGTTTGTGGGACTGATCTTCTCTTGCATCCACTGACAATGAAGGATTAGTCATATTCATCTTCATAAGCTTTTAAACAATAAATTATCAATAGCATTCCAAAAACATTAGTCATCCTTGAATATAATTTCCATGAGAATATTATTTATTAAGAAACCCTTATAAATAAAAGCATAATCATATTAATCATAATGCTCTAAATTAAACATCAAAATCCACATAATTAACTAACTTCATACTTCACATGAAACGATTATTACGGTTATTTAAAAATCTTCAAGGAAGGGATGTAACATATCCGAGGGAAGATTGCAATAGGGCGCAGTTCTTAACCAATCTCATGGGGTGGTGTACCTAGTGAGGCCTCACTGTTCCCCCTCCTTGCACTTCCTCTCCTTCCTAATATGGTTTATTATTGCAGGTATATTGTATTGTCAATTGTATAGATATAAACATGCATTTACATTGCATATGTTTATTCTAAGCATATAAATATATCAGAGATAAAGTCTGCAATAAAATATTAATATTCACATCCATTCAAATATGCATCAGCAGTATAATTATTCTGTCATACCATGATTACTGAAGGTGTTATTACAACTTGATCTGCTGCTGTTGGATGATTTGCTTCCTATTCAATGATTGAATGATCAATATAAATTGATTGAATTGATGGAAGAATTGATTGCTGGTTGGTTTGCTTGATTCACAATTAATGATTGAATGATTTCCTTTGATTTAATGATTTGATATGTTAGTGAATGATGATTGGATAATGATTGTTGATTGAGTGAGTGCTGATTTGATGTATTGGTGGGTGATGATAGATAAGTGATCCTTGAATGCTTTGAATGATTTCTTCTTTATACATTATTGGTGAAAGGGTCACCGCTTTTCATGGTTGCCTTTGAGAATAATATAATATTCCCCAAATTGATCTCTTTTGGATGATCTCCTCAAATGAAACCTTCTCCCCTTAAAATCTTCCAATTGGAGGGAGAGTCACACCCCTTCACCATGTCCGCACCTTTGCAAGGGTCACAACCTTTCACAATTACCACCCTACGAAAGAGTCATCACCTCCCATAATTTATGCTCTTTGAGAGAGTCACAGCCTTTCATAAGTACCAGTCTTTGAAGGAGTCACAACCTTTCGTCATTGCTGCTCTTTGAAAGAGTCACAACCTTCCTGTTGTGAGGTCTTCACATTATCACCCCATTGCAAATGGGGACCCCCTCTTTTCGCCTTTTTCTCCCGTGGTTTAGGCTTAGTGAGTTAGTTTGGTGAGTGTCTTCGTTAGCAAGGAGAGTTTGCAAGGTCTAGTCATGGAATCAAAAATCGGAATCAGTCATGTTCTTGGGTTTTAATAGGGGTCTTGAGGTCATTTGGCAGGGAACTTAGCGATTTCAGATTGAGAAAGGATAACAAAAGGCAAAATCAGACTTCAACATGAGCATGAAAAAAGAATACATTCAAACCCAACCTAAGATTTTGGTTGCAGCTAAAACGATGAGTAATGGTTAAGGACAAATTTGGCTAAGTTTGGATGAGGAAGGTGAGAGGATGGCAGAATTCCTTTGATTCTAGGAATTCCGCTCCTATGAAATCCTTTTGTTTCTAAAGTTCCCGCTCTCATAAAGCACCAAAGTCTTGTTGCAACCAAACCTAGTCGGTGATTAAAGGGCCAAGATGATGAGAGTTTGAGGCCATGAAAAGGAAGGTTTTGAGTATGGTGAGATCAGGTTGGAGTTCCTCTGATCAGAGGAATTCCTACAGTTGAAGTCATAGCTCTTGAGGAGGCGACAAAAAGTCCGGGAGCCGAGGAAGAGATTGATATTAGAGCAGTCCAAGGACAAGAGCAGTGGACAGTGCAGAGAGATTAGAATGCAGATATTCCAAAATGGCCGAGACAAAGGATTCAGAGAAGTCAAGAGAAGGAAGTTGACTCGGCGGTTGAATTGTAAGAAATCCCAAACCGAGTCAACCGATCATATGAGAAGGGAAAGGCAAAGAAGTTCACGAAGATTATCTGAGGAGAATCTGGATCTAGGATCTTGTAGGTTGCAACACCGGCGGTGAATAAGGCAAGGGTTCAAATTACTCCCGAAGAATATAATGTGACTGAGATTGACCTAGGCTGTGCATCTAGAGCGCATGTCATGGAAGATTTCGATGACTCAACACAGGCGGTAAAGGAAAAAATGAAGAAGCTTGAGAAGAAATATCAGAGGCAGAAGAGCGAAATCAAGGCCCTATGTGACTACATAAATAACTTACCTCACCCAGTTAGGGAAGAGGGTCCATCCTTCGTTCCTCCGGTCATTCCAACAAAGTCAGTGGAAGGGATAGACAGGATCAAGAGGATTGCACAAGGAGCAGAGGTATGGATAGAGGGCATCCAAAATGAGGCCTACAAACATGTCGAGGATTTGATGAAAATCCATGACAGGGCACTTGCTATCCTTTCCCAAATTCAATGTATGGAGGAATCTTGGGAAGTGCATCTATAGGGATGAGATAATTACAGAATTACATGAGTTGACGGAGACACCCAATGAGAAGCCAATTGATGGCGGGGTTGTCAGAGAAGGTGAATCATATGACTTTTCTAGATGGTATGACGCAGTGCTCGTGGCCAAAGAAATATTTGAGCTTTTTGTTGGGGTATCCACTCGACTGAAGGAAATAGGTGATAATATCCGATAGGAGGTCTCCAACAATGTCGCCTCGCTATTATCAGGAAGGCTTACTGAAGAAGAGATAACTCCGAGCAACCTGAAGAGCAAGTTGGAGGAGTCCTTTCAGATGGATTTTTTCACGAAGCATGATTATGAGAACCTCTACGGTCTCAAATGATATGTGCACTGCTCAAGACTTAGTACCGAATTGGGATGACAGTTTGAAGAAGTCTAAGTGAGCAATGGTTGCCTTGGAGTTCAAACAGGAATCAATACCTAGCGTCAGCGTGGAAGAATTGGAGACAGTGCTGGATAAATTCCAAGCATTTAAGTAGAGAGGTCAAAAATAGGTAGCAGATGCATTCAATGCATAGTGGGCGTACATAGTGGTCTTTTATTGCACCCCACTTTCCTTCCGAGCGAGCACACATAGTGGGCATTTATTACCTACTATGGTAGTGGATTCTTTTTTTGCATTAATGTAGATTCTTCTTTGTTTTCCAAGGACCTATATAAAGGCCTCACTTCTCATTTGTAAGAGAGTGAATTTTGAGATTGTTGTTAAGGGCTATTGAGACAATAAAATTTTAATTGAAGTTTGGTGATTATTTGATGTCTTGAAGCTTGCTTGGTTTCATAATTCCCTCATTTAGAATAGATTGTTAGATAAAGTGTTGTGATTGCAATGGAAAATATGATGGTGTTTTGATGAATTCCTTTGGTTCAACTTTTGACGTTTTACTGATTGTAAATCGTTGTGCAAAGTTTGCTTGGACCCTAAATCTATGTATGCTTAACTTCAGTCATTCATGGGCATTGTTCATTTTGATGGTGTTCGTGGTGGTATGAAAATCATTTGCGCTAGCTCTTGAAGATTGCACTAGTTCACGTAGTTGTAGTTTAACTTGGCGAAGCGAAACTCGGTTATTCAGGAATTTGTCCATCAAAGTACTAATTGTTGCTATCATTACCCTTAGGAGTAGAGTAGAATTTCTGAACCCTTTCCCTTTGTTTTCCGCATATTTCTGAAAATCCAAAAGGTGTTTCATCGCAAATCTTTCAATAGCTCCCATCCAGCATGATTTGAAATCTATTCATGAAATGAAAACGTAAGGCCCCTTGTGATATTTAGCAAATCACATTAACCATTGAGCTTATCCACAGTCAAGATTTGACATAGAAGGAACCTTGGAGTCATCATATGATCTTCTCACAATCTTAGCATACACGAGACTTTGTTCAAGAGAGGATAAGATACCTCAATATTTTGTTTTGTTGTTTGGTGAGTCATAAAACGCACATCAACATACCCCTAACGTCCCCAAGCACCCAATCACCCAAGCATCCAAGTACCCCTAATGTCCCCAAGCACCCAATCACCCAAGCACCCAAGTACCCCAGACGTCCCCAAGGACCCAAGTGATGTGGCGGGGGGTGCAGCCGCAATGGGGCGACACTTGGGCGGTGGTGGGGTTACTTGGGTACTCCAAGTACCCGTCCCGTGGACATCCCCGCACCGGGTACTCCTGGGTTTTCAGTCGGGTGCGCATCCCCGGGTTTCACTGGTTTAAGTTGAAGTGGAAAGGTTAGAAAATCAAAAAACTATATTTTCATTGCACACTGTGAAGCCAAATCTTTAGAAATCCAATTGACAAGTCTTTAGAAATAGTGTAAGTCTCCTTAATGATTCCAACAAATCACATCATTTCACTGAGTGATTATTCGCAATAGAAGGAACCTTGAAGTCATTTCATGATCTTACTTAGCAAGCTTAGCATGAGAGATGACCTTATTCAAAAGAAGATTGAATATTTAATGTTTCACTTAGAAACATTGAGTGTTTGATTCTACGTGTTGTAGTGGAATAAAAATCACATCAACTCTTCCATAATTACCACCCTTTGTAAGAGTCACAACCCTTCATCATTTCTTTTTATTGAAGGAACCGGTTTTTTTATTTTCTTCTCATTTCTCTTTTCACGGTTGCCTTTGAGAATAATATAATATTCCCCAAATTGATCTCGCTTGGATGATCTCCTCAAATGAAACCTTCTCCCCTTTATATCTTCTAATACGAGGGAGAGTCACACTCCTTCACCATGTCTGCCCCTTTGCAAGGGTCACAACCTTTCGTAATTACCACCCTTCAAAAGTCTCATAACCTTCCATCATTTATGCCCTTTGAGAGAGTCACAACCTTTCATAATTACCACTCTCTGAAGGAGTCACAACCCTTCATCATTGTTGCCCTTTGAAAAAGTCACAACCTTCCATAATTACCACCCTTTGAAAGAGTCACAACCCTTCATCATTTCTGCTTATTGAAGAAGCCAATTTCTCATTTTCTTCTCATTCCTCTTTTCTCTTCCATTAAAGATTCACATCTTCCATTCTTTCTTCCTTCTGCCTTCCTCCATCCTCAACCCCCCTTTCAAATGGAGTTCTCTTCTCCCTTTATATTTCATGTTTGAGGGAGTCACAACTTTTCATCTTATGCCTTTTGACCATCCATTAGACTTAATTAAATTTTTGTTATGGTTATGTTTAATTTTATTCTGTTATATTTATAATTAATTTTTTTTATTCTCTACGTTTTAATTTTATTATTATTGTTTATTCTTAAGGGGACAGTACATTGTAAGGTTTTAGAGGCCTTATTTGATTTTGTATCAAATGCTTTGCATATACATTTTGTGGTATTGGTATTCCAACTATATTGCATCCAAAGTTTTTTAAAAACATTGTTGCATCTGTATTGGATATTGATCCCTCATTGATAGTTCTATCCTATTCATACAGCTTAGATTATTACTTATTAGTGATAAAATAACTTTGACTAGCTATACAAAGACATCCAAGGCTCAAAGAAAAATGATCAATTTACTGGCTTTTACATATTCTTTCAACATTAGTTAGCAACACTAGTATTCTAACCCCAAAAATGAGGAAGGTGTTAAGGCAAGTAAATGAGATGGAGTTCAGTAATTAGCTCTCAATACCAGATTGGTCAGAGTGTGGCTTTGACGAAGACTGAGGTGGCAACTGATGGCCTTACTAGGTTAGATCACACTCTAAGGTGTCCTTTGCATTCATGTGTATGAGCTTTCACAATCAGGCTAACAACTGAGACTAACAACTAAGCTGAAGCAGTCATCCTTGTAGGGGGTCTTAAGTTAGCGCTCTCCTAAGGTGTCAAGCATCTCAAGGGGAACGCCCTCACCCTTTTAAATTTTAGAAGGGTTTTTTTTTCATCTTCTTTACTTAGAAAGTTACTTTTTAAAATTTTTTCTGCTGGGGATATGTACCCATGGAACATTGATAATGATTAAATATCAATATTTTTCTTTAACAAAAGCCCTATATAATTGAAGGAACGTTTGTTATCTAGAATAGTAATAATACTTCAGAGATGATAGAAAACACTATTGAAGATGCAGATAGAGGCATTCAGAAAGGGGGAGGGAAATAAATCTGTCAATTTAAACAACTTTAGTACCACTGCCCATAAGTTATATTCAACAAACATACAAAATTTGAGCTTTTTGCAAGCCTCAAACGGAGTAATATAGTTGATTAAGACCTGGTGTTATAGATGGATTCTTGGGCACTTACATTTTCCTGTTGACTCCTTATATGGTCAACTTGTTTGTAGCTTAGCAGCTCAAGTAGAAATCAGACAGAAGAGTGCTCTATCAAATTTTAGTTAGTCATGCAAATCATGTGAGCTGTGCAAAGGATGATGAATATCTAAACTGACATTTATATTTTTTATTTCTCATCAATGTGCGTTTCATACTGACATTTAATATCTTATTTATTCTTTATATCTTTTGAATGTGCTATACATCGATATCAACAGCTCACTAGGTTTTACATTTCCAGAAAGCTGGGCTGTGTTAAGTCAAAGAATTGAGGCTTATAAATGGGTACTTAATATTGCAAATCACATAATATTGCATAGAAATCTCCATTTTCAAGTTCTTTTATCATGAACTTAAACTTGAATTAGTGATTTTGCTTTATGTTTCTGATTTTAAGAGATTTTTTCTGAAGAATGATAAAGCACATCTTCATATTCTCAGTGCTAAAGGTGATGTATGAAATGTTAATAATTAAAAATTCTGAAGCTTTACTGTTTGGGCAGTACTGATTATTGGCAATATTAATTCAAATTAAGCCTTTGTCTTATTCTAGTGTGATCAACATACCCTGGTGGTGTTGCAAACTATCCTTTCTGTTGTTCTTTAGCAAAACAGTTGGTTCCAAAGCCTACCTCAGTACTTTTGCTGTTTTCCTTTTCTTCTCAATCCTCAAGAGCAGAGTGTAAAACTGAATTTTTTGAAAGAGGGCATTTGGTTTATATGGATTGCTTGTCATTACAACATCCATGAAGCATGTCAACCATGACACCTGAAATCTCCAACGATGATTGATCCAACTTAGATGCCAGTGAGGATTTATGGGTGCTTACCTAATTGCTAATTTTTAAAGGCTCAAGTGATGGTTGCATCATGAAGAATGATGTCCTCTAGACCTGTCCAGAATGATGGCAAGCTGCTAGGATTCTTCCTTCCTTCAAGATGGATTTAAACTTCCAATCCCAGTAGAGCCTTTTAACATAGCTCTGGTGAAGATTGGGAGTTCCCCTTGAGATGCTTGACACCTTGGGAAAGAGCTAACTTAAGACCCACTACAAGGCTTACTGCTTCTGCTTAGTTGTTAGTGTCAATTGTTAGCCTGATTGTGAGAGATTGTATACATGATTGCGAAGAACACCTTAGAGTGCCATCTGACCTAGTAAGGCCAGGGGTTACCACTTCAGTCATCATCAAAACAACACTCTGAACAATCTGGTATTGGGGGCTAATTACTGATCTCCATCTCTTTTACTTGCCTTAACACCTTCCTAATTTTAGAATATAGTATATAGTAGTGTTGCTAACTAATGTTGAAAGAATATGTAAAAGCCAGTAAACTGGTCATTTTTCTTGGAGCCTTGGATGCCTTTTTATAACTAAAAAATTGTTTTATCACTAATAATCTAAGTTGTAGAATAGTATAGATGTATTGATGAGGGTTCAATATCCAATGCAGATGTAACAATGTTTTAAAAAAATCTTGGATGTAGTTGGGATACAACAAAGATAACAATACCATAAAATGTATATGCAAAGCATTTGATATAAAATTAAATGTTGAATGTAGAGATTTTTTGTTCAGAAAACCCTTGAAATATGAACCCAAAGATGAATATTTGTGAGCACAAAATTGTTTGTGATTGTTAAGTATTGTTAAGTGTTTATTTTTTCAATTCTGGATGTTTGGTTGGTGATACTCCTGTGAGAAGCTTGCTTTGCAAGTAAATTGTAATCTATTGTTGATTTCTCAATAGTATATTGGCCAGCTTTTGGAGTGTAGAGTTTTTCTCCTGCAAAGGGTTTTCCTAACATAAATCATTGTTTCATAGTAGCCTTGATACAGTTAGGTAACCATTGGCCACAAGAACCAAAAAATAGAAAAACTTAAGTAAATTAGATCATCAAATGGTTACTTAACTATAACTTTTATACAATTCCTATATGGTTCATGACCTATACATATAATACAAGTGACTTAATATGTCATATAATAATATTAAGTCAAAAATAATGTCATAAAAGAATAAAGGATGTATAAATAATAGTTTAAGTGAATTAAAATAATATTTTTAAAGTGACTTACGATGACTTATTCATAAGATCTTGATGAGAATAATTATTAAGTCACATGAAAATATTAATTTAAGTCACTTGAAAATATTATTTTCTACTTCCTTTATTATTTTATGACATTATTTTTGACTTAGTATACATTTATTACATATTGACTTATATATATATATATATATATATATATATATATATAGAGGTCATGAATCATATATGAATTTTATACAGGTTACAGGTAGGTAACCATTTGATGATTATCGAATTTACTCAAGATCTTTTTTTTTTGGATTTTTTGTTGTATCCAATGGTTACTTAACTGTATCAAGGCTGTGTCCAGAGAGTATCTGATGAGTATCATACTCGTGTATTGGTTAGTGTGTATCTGGTAATATTGATGTAAGCATGATACATTTGAATGTTGTCATATGGATCACAATCAGAATTATTTGATTTGATTCTCCACTAAGAAGAGTATTTGCAGAACTCAGCAAAGATCTGATTTAAATACAGACCTAAATTGCAAAACTTACTAACTATGAAATTTCAAGAGCAGTTCATAAATTAGCAAATAGTCAACTCTTTATTTTTCCAGGAGGATTGAGTTAAGCTTGAGAGTACTAGACAACTTGAGAAGAGTATTTTAAGTATTTTTTCTTGATTATGCTTTTTATAAATTGTATGTCTTTATAAATGTATTTCAAATGGCACACCTCTTGTAATGGCAAGGATGAGGTGCAAAGGGATAGGAATCAATTCATTTGCTTCGCCACATGGTACAGTTTTCTTCAAGAGAGACAAAAACATTCCCAACTCTGTTTTCCTATTAGAGGCCCACTTGATCAGCCATGTTTTTCTAAGAAGTTGCATTTAATGGGGAATAGAATCCAACATGCCTTGTAAACTTTGCAATTAAGTTATGTTCTTATTGTAGTATGAAGTTTTGATCCATGAGGAATACAACGGTGTATTTTCCCTTATTATTTTTTCTTTAAATAAATAACCCTGACACACAATATTGATTGCATAATTGATTTTAAATATAAATTATCCTAAGAATTATAACTTGATTATATAATTGGGATTTAAACCTTATACTGTATCTCTAAAATATATAAAACTTATCCTTTAGCCTCTATTGTAATTCTTCTTCCAAATCTGTAGCTGTCTTCTTTTGTATAAATTTTTTGAAATGTTTCCCATTTCTGGCCAAGTTAGTGTTAGAAAAAAAAGTCCACCAAGATAACTGAGAGGGGGGGGGGGGGGTGAATCAGTTATCGGATAATAACAACTTTTACTACCATTATCAGATTTCAACCATGTAATTAATATAAGCAACAACCATAGAAAGATAAACATATACAACAACACAATAACACAAGATATGTTGATTAGGAAACCCCTTGATCAGAGAGTAAACCCCGGTGGGAATGATGCCCACAGAAAGATGAACTAATATGAAAATTCCTTGTGAGAGGATGGACTCTGTTAAGAGCCTTATGAAATACATTCAGTACATATGAGTCCCTGTTAGGAGACTTTGAATCCCTGTTAAAAGATTCTAACCCGGTTAAGAATTATGGAAGACAGAAGGACCCACTGTCCAAACAGCTTCAAGGGCAAGATCATTGAACACACTGTCTAACTGATCTCTGTATTATCCAAACAGAATAATACCAACAAATACTGATCTCAGCAACTTATCTTTGCTCCTTTGCTTGTGCCAAACCACATCAACTGCTTTACCAGATCTCAATACCAGATCTCTACAATTCGCATATCCTCTTACAACATATATTGCTCAATTCTGCAATTCACATCGATATCTCATCATATTCCATATTACAATAAAGGAAAACAATCCTTCCTTTATACCACACTCAAATAATTACAAATGAGTTGGCCAACAAGGCTTAACCAAATACAAAATATAAACCTTCACACGTTACATAATTATCTACAATTACATAAAAACTGTCGGCTTCAAAATAAAATAAATCTTCACACATGCGACCTCCGACCAGGTTGTCTCATCCAGATCACCACCAAAATGGCTTCATCAACTGTATAACTTCGCATGCCCAGATTCTATCCTGATTAGGAGATATAAGTCAGTTACCACAAGCCGCTTCTCGAGAACACTGTTTGAATACTGCTTCCACTAAATTACACATAACTGTCATGAATAATTGAATTTCCGTACGCGCTCTTGACCACAATCTCAGGACACAATGTAGAATAAATCCTCAACTTTGCATAGCTTGATTTGCAATACTCCACGTGCGCTAATTCAAACACTGTCTGCTTCTCTGCTAATCTCCAGTAGATCACTGTGTTGACATCAATGACAATCACAATCATGAATGCAACATACAACTGGTATAGAATGACTTCGAATACTCCCCCATAGGACATATTCAGCATTCATTCCTAACAATCTCCCCCATTGGCATTGATGACAACATAGATGAAAAAATATCCAAGTTCCATGAATACCAAACTGCAACACTACTGCTTTGAAATATTTTCAAAACCTCTTCATCAATCAAATCTTCCAGGTTTTTCCATTTTATATTGCTTCATCTCCTCCAACAGATGTTTTTCATGTGTCCTCCCCCATTGACATCAATGACAGATAAAACATCACTATGTCAATCCATAAAAACCTCAATGTCAAAAGACACTTTTTAGAAAATACATTCACAAGAGTCCTTTATGACTCAGCTCAAAACACACATACTCCCCCATAGAGGAAGTACCAGCATACAATCCAGAAAAGATAGAGCTCATAAACCACTGGACTGATGCAACAATCTGCATCACTTCTCAAAAGTAGGCTGGGGCATAGTCCCAAGCATACCTCTCAAATACTCAAATGTATCTTTAGGTAAGGGCTTTATAAATATATCCGCAATCTGCTCTTTTGTACTTATATACTCAAGTCTGACTTCTTTTTCTGCAACTTTTTCTCTTACAACATGATACTTGATTTCTATATGCTTTGTCTTAGAATGCAACACAAGATTCTTTGACATACTTACTGTACTGGTGTTATCACAGTGTATAACAACAGGCTCATCAAATTTAATTCCGATATCCTTCAACATTTGTTTCATTCATATTATCTAATTACAATTGTTTGCCGTTGCTACATAGTTTGCTTCTGCTATGCTCTGTGAAATACAATTTTGTTTCTTACTTAACCAAGAAACCAATCTTCCTCCAAGGAAAAATGCTCCACCACTTGTACTTTTTTTGTCATCAACGCTACCTTCCCAAGCTACATCTGTATATGCACATAGGGTAAATTCATTAGATTTTTCATACCATAACCCATAGTCAATTGTGCCTTTCAAATATCTAAATATTATTTTTACTATTGCATAATGTGACTCTTTAGGATCAACTTGAAATCTTGCAACAATTCCAATTGCATGTGATATATGTGGTCTTGTATGAGTTAAATACTGCAATCCTCCAATCATAGATCTGTACTTCTTTTGTTCAATTGCAAGAGTTTCATCTGTGCTAGATAACTTATGACCAGTTACCATAGGTGTGCCAACCGGCTTACAATTTTCCATTCCAAATCTCTGCAACAAGTCTTTCAAATATTTTGCTTGACATAAGAAAATACCATCACTGTTCTGTGCTATTTGTAATCCTAAAAAATATTTCATCTCACCAATCATGTTCATTTCAAATTTTGTCTTCATTTTATCTGCAAATTTATCACTAGCTTCATCTTCTCCACCAAAGATAATATCATCAACAAAGATAACTACAATCAACAAACCATTCTCAATCTCTTTCAGATATAAATTACTATCTGCTGTGCCTTTAGTAAGTTCCAATTTTATCAAATATTTATTTAGTCTTGCATACCATGTTCTAGGTGCTTGTTTCAGTCCATATAAAGCTTTGTTTAGCTTACATACCATATCTTCTTCATGAGTCAAGGGAAAACTTTCAGGTTGCTCAATGTAGACTTCTTCTTCTAATTCTCCATTTAGAAATGCTGACTTCACATCCATCTGATACACTTTGAATTTCTTATAAGCTGCATAAGCCAAAAACATTCTTACCGCTTCAATTCTTGCAATAGGTGCAAAAGTCTTCATAATCAATTCCTTCTTGCTGTGAGTATCCTTTACATACCAATCTTGCTTTGTTCCTTACAACTTCTCCTTATTCATTCTTCTTGTTCCTAAATACCCATTTAGTTCCTATAACATTTTTATCTTTAGGTCTAGGGACCAAGTCCCAAGTCTTGTTCTTTTCAATTTGATCTAGTTCTTCCTTCATTGCTTTAATCCAATTTTCATCTTTACAAGCTTCATCATTAGTTTCAGGTTCAATTTGAGAAATCAAACATAGTTCTTCTTGTACCTTATTCCTTGTCAGAACTCCTTTTTCTATGCTTCAATAATCTGATCAACGGGGTGATTTCTTGCTAGATTCCTATTAGGTGTCATTGTCTCAGTTCTTGCTTCAACTCCTTGTTTTGCTATAGGTTCTTCTCTTATCTCCTCAATGTGACTCTCATTCTGCAAATTACTGTCAGTTTCATAGAATAGTTCAACATTTTCTTGATCAATTCTAGGACGAACTTCTTCATCAGATCCATAATCAAGCATTCTTTCCTGAATTTTGAACTTTTCATCAATTTTAACATTTGCGCTCTCAACAATAGTCTTAGTTCTTTTATTGAAACATCTATAAGCTTTTATTTTCAATGAATAACCAAGAAATATACCTTCATCACTTCTGGGATCAAACTTTCCAATATCATCATCTCTCTTAATATAACACTTACTTCCAAAAATTCTGAAATACTTAATTGATGGTGCATGTCCAAACCATAATTCATAAGGTGTCTTGTTTTTGTTTGCTCTGATTTGTACACTGTTCATTGTATATACTGCTTCTCTCCAGAATGTCTTCGCCAAATCATTTTCAAATAACATAGCTCTTGCTGCTTCAGTTACTGATCCATTCCTTCTTTCTGCAATACCATTTTGTTCAGGTGTTCTAGGGGTTGAAAGCTGTCTCTTAATACCATTCACTTCACAAAAAGTATTAAATTCCTTGGAAGTAAATTCTCCACCTCTATTAGACCTTAAGCATTTAATCTTCATTCCAGATTCATTCTCAACTTCTAACAGATTCATCTTCCATCATTTTTATATCTTCAAATGAACATATCCAATTCTGTAATCTGACTCTTTTTGCATGCACATAACCTTCAAAAGTAGATTGTAAAGCTAACCAAATTTCATGAGATATCCTTAGAGTTTTTACCCGACTGTATTCATTCTCCGGAAGTGCTGATAAAAGTGCTTCTCTGGCAAGTATGTTACACATGAATAGATCTCTCTCCATATCCGTACATTCTTCAATTTTGTCTTCTTCAATGATAGTCTTCTCATTCTTTGTGATCAACCAGTATCCTGGTCCTAAACATAGCAAATGTGTCTTCATCTTCTCTTTCCAGTTGTCATAGTTTACTCCATCAAACTTAGGGCTTTCTTTCCTGAAATGAGTCGCCATAGATCTCCTTAAGTTGTTAAACTTTCCTTCAAGGACCTGCCGCTCTGATACCAATTGTTAGAAAGTAAAGTCCACCAAGATAACTGAGAGGGGGGAGGTGAATCAGTTATCAGATAATAACAACTTTTACTACCATTATCAGATTTTAACCATGTAATTAATATAAGCAACAACCATAGAAAGATAAACATACACAACAACACAATAACACAAGATATGTTGACTAGGGAACCTCTTGATCAGAGAGTAAACCCCAGTGGGAATGATGCCCACAAAAGGATGCACTAATATGAAAATTCCTTGTGAGAGGATGGACTCTGTTAAGAGCCTTATGAAATACATTCAGTACATATGAGTCCCTGTTAGGAGACTTTGAATCCCTGTTAAAAGATTCTAACCCGGTTAAGAGTTATGGAAGACAGAAGGACCCACTGTCCAAACAACTTCAAGGGCAAGATCACTGAACACATTGTCCAACTGATCTCTATATTATCCAAAGAGAATAATACCAACAAATACTGATCTCAACAACTTATCTTTGCTCCTCTGCTTGTGCCAAACTGCACCAACTGCTTTACCAGATCTCAATACCAGATCTCTGCAATTCGCATATCCTCTTACAACATATATTGCTCAATTCCGCAATTCACATCTATATCTCATCATATTCCATATTATTATAAAGGAAAACAATCCTTCCTTTATACAACACTCAAATAATTACAAATGAGTCGGCCAACAAGGCTTAACCAAATACAAAATATAAACCTTCACATGTTATATAATTATCCACAATTACATAAAAATTGTCGGCTTCAAAACAAAATAAATCTTCACACGTGCGACCTCCGACCATGCTGTCTCATCCATGTCACCACCAAAATGTCTTCATCAACTGTATAACTTCGCATGCCCAGATTCTATCTCGATTAGGAGATATAATTTGGTTACCACAAGCCGCTTTTCATGAACACTGTCTGAATACTGCTTCCACTAAATTACACATAACTGTCATGAACAATTGAATTTCCGTACGCGCTCTTGACCACAATTTCAGGACACAATGTAGAATAAATCTTCAACTTCGCATAGCTTGATCTGCAATACTCTGTGTGCACTAATTCAAACACTGTCTGCTTCTTTGCTAATCTCCAGTAGATCACTTTGTTGACATCAATGACAATCACAGTCATGAATGCAATATACAACTGCTACAAAATGACTCCGAATACTCCCCCACAGGACATATTCAACATTCATTCCTAATAGTCAGGGGTTTTCATCAACTAGCTTGATAAGAGAAATTAAGGATTTTTGTCTTTCAATTTCAGTCCTAGAGGGGTTTCATCCTCAGGGTGTTGAAATATTGATTCATATTTCACGAGGACTGATTAAGAAGTATAACATGCATTTTTCCAATGATTCCTACTTCTTGTTTGTTGTCTCTTTTATCTCTTTTTCCAATGGTTGCGATTCTTCACATGCCTCTTGTCTTCTAGTAAATTAAAATTAAATTTTATATTTTATAATTATAATAGATTTTGTTGGAGTAATAAGTTGTTTTCTTATTAATTAAATCATATTGATTTAATTATTAAGTCACTTATTATCTCTTTCTACTTAAGGTAAACTTTAGGCATATAATAATTAATTATTATCATGCAACCTAGGCTTTTCCACCCTTTTACGGTTTCAGATCTCTTTTATAAGGATTGATCTCCTTTGTTTTCATAACACATTCATTATTATTTGATTGCAACTTTTGTTTAGGCACATCAAGAATGTCTCCTCTTTCATGGATCCTTGCGTTCAGGCCTCCATAACTTTTGCTTCTCTCTTTCTATGACAGGTGTTTTCATGCAGGTGTTCTTGGGAGATGTGGGTTGTTTTCTCATCAACTCTAACATGGGTTTAGAGCTTTAGATTTGTTTGCCTCTCTCCTCTTCTTGAGAGATTCGATCGTGTTCGTCAAATCTGCGTTTTCAGAGTTTTCTTTCAAATCTAGGGGGACCTCTTTTTTTGGTCACCTTGGGCTTAAACGGACCTCACCGTTGTGTTCAAAGCGCTCAAGAACCTCTATTTCCATATAAAATTTGTCCAATTTGGACAAAAAATGGATTATGTGGCAAATTGTTTTTGCACCATTGTCATTCAACTCTAGTACGCATCCCGAGATGGTCACTATTTTTTGGAGCACTTTGGTCTCAAACGGACCTCACCGTTGAGCGCGCAATGTCCAAGAACCC
The DNA here is from genome assembly GCA_027943335.1 of Chamaecyparis obtusa. Classification (NCBI taxonomy): domain Eukaryota; kingdom Viridiplantae; phylum Streptophyta; class Pinopsida; order Cupressales; family Cupressaceae; genus Chamaecyparis; species Chamaecyparis obtusa. Next base: position 1,275,513 of record BSBK01002552.1, read on the forward strand.
CCGTTTCAATATAAAATTCGTTCAATTTGGACAATGTTGCAAGGAGACGTAATTTGTTTTTGCGTATCGGGGTTGTATGACCCTGTCACATAGTTCGAGGCAGCGTGTGCAAAAATAAAAATAATAATAATTCTTTTACTAAAGGGGCAACCCAGGCGCCGCCCAGTGGCCACTTGGGTGTCACTTGCTGGCCACCTGGGCGCCACTGCCGACAGTCCGCAGGTGGTTCGCGGTCCCGCCACAGTCATTGCTCGCGGTGACTGCCGGTGAACCAGAGATAACACCGCGGTCACTGCGGTTACCGCTGGGGGTTTGGTGACCGCTGAGATTAGCTTCGATGCCAGCCCCTTATGCGAAGCCGCAGGGTCACATGGATGACCAAGGAGCCACAACCTCAGCCAGTCGCCAGCCTCTTGGTCACCCAGATGACTAGGGGTCCCAAATTTTTTGGCATCACCTGCTGGCCACCCGGGCACCATCGCCGACAGTCCGCAGGTGGTTCGCGGTCCCGCCACAGTCATTGCTCGCGGTGATTGCCGGTGAACCAGAGATAACACCGCGGTCACTGCGCGGTTACCGCCGGGGGTTTGGTGACCGCTGGGATCAGCTTCGATGCCAGCCCCTTATGCGAAGCTACAGGGTCACATGGATGACCAAGGAGTCACAACCTCAGCCAGTCGCCAGCCTCTTGGTCACCTAGATGACCAGGGGTCCCAAATTTTTTGGCCCTAGGGGCCTATTATTTTTTGCGATGACGAGCATTTGGCTGTCAAATTTAAGCCCACAGTTCGTTGACATTAGCTTGGCATCAGAACTTCTGCATCATTTTTTGGGCCCATCAGCATACCTGTGGTTTTTTGCTCATAACTTGAGCATACGGTGTCGAAATTAGGCAAACGAGATACCATTGGAAAGCTTGTTCAGAGGTAGATCTTTTTGGCGTTTTGGATTTTGGAGTTTTGTCCTCCATTTTTCGCACCAGGAGTTCAAAGGCAGACCTTTTTTGCCTCCTCGGAGCCATCTCTTGCTCATCCGAACTTTGTTTTGGGCAAATGATATATCGTTGGAAAGCTTATTCTGTGATCTTTCCAGTGCTGTGAGTCATTTTTACAGATTCTACTCCAGTTATATTTTATGTATCTTCAAGTTCAGTTGTTTGCCTTTATTTGCCTCCTGATTCGAGTAGTGTCATTTGAGGGCACTCATGCAGATTACAGTCTTCTCTACCTGGTCATGTTCTATTTCAGTGGAAGATCTTTAGATCAATAGTTACTTCTTGATTGCGTTTTCAGCTTCTTGCTTCAGTGATGTTCTACATGTTCATCCTTGTTCCTATTTTCTGGAGCATTCCCTAGTTTTGGAGGCTCCTTCAGTCCTTCAGACTAGTCTTTGTCTCTTTTTGGAGTAGAGATTTTCCCATGTGGTTTTCTCTATTTCTCCGCTTTATAGAGACTCTCTTTTGTGCTTGGGTACTTGATCAAGCCTTTGTTGCTAGGACCCATTTACTTTCAGTAGTTCTTTCTAGATTTTTAGCTTCTCCCAAAGTTTATCTTAAGGGGGGGTGTTAGAGTAATAAGTTGTTTGCTTATTAATTAAATCATATTGATTTATTTATTAGGTTATTATTTTTTTCTACTTAAGCTAAACTTTAGGTATATAATAATTAATTATTTTATTAATTATTATCATGCAACCTAGGTTGTCTACCCTTTTAGGGTTTCAGATCTCTTTTTATAAGGATTGATATCCTTTGTTTTCAGAACACATTCATTATTATTTGATTGCAATTTTTGTTTTTGCACATCAAAAATGTCTCCTCTTTCATGGATCCTTGTGTTTAGGCCTCCATAGCTTTTGCTTCTCTCTTTCTGTGATAAGTATTTGCATGTAGGTGTTCTTAGGAGCTGTGGGTTGTTTTCTCATCAATTCCAATAGATTTTATATTTTATTTTTTGATATTTAATATTATTATAATTCTAATTTCATTTAATGAAAGGGGGCATTACAATCTGCCCTTCCCAAGATTGCTTGTCTTCAAGCAATCACATACTAGGATACTCTTAGAATTTATTCTTCACTAGGATACTCTTAGATATTGTTTTGGGGCCTCAAGTTTGTACTTTTCTTTGTCTTGTATTTTCATCAATAATTCTTGAACAAAATCTATGTCCTTTTCTTTTTGTAAGTGTTAGCACATTTAAGTTGTCATTATTGAAGTTAGATGCAAACACCATTCCCACCGGTATAGGTACACCAGATGATCACTCATATTACTTTATAGGCACCGGTAGACTATAACAGAGGATATGCACCAGTAGACTATAACAGAGGAGATGCACCGGTAGACCGAACATAGTGCATTGTATAGGTCTTATATTGCATACAGGGATGGACCGAGTACAAGATTGACACCGGTCAAACATGTCTATCCGCACCAGTGAATGCGGAGCTGTTTAAGTTAAAACCGGAATATGCGGAGCATCCACTGTTTAGAACTGAAGTTAGCTTTTTAACAAGAGTTAGTTTTATTTCTACACGGATGTTTCAAGGTAAACTCAAGATCAGAGTGCAAAGCTTTTTGTTCTGTTGCATGATTTAAGGATGAGTTTACAGCCTGACGGTTCTATGAGTTAAGGGTTACATTGAGATAAACTTTTGTATAAATACAAGGCATAGGACGCAATAAGAGAAGTTGTTGATAGTTGTTGAATATACTGAGCAGAAGAGAGATACCTTCTGAGAGAAGTGCTACAGTCACAGTGGTGAAAGGTAGAAAGATCAATAGCCAGGCAGAACCGGGAAAGATCAACAGGTATGATCTAATCAGACAGAAAGTGTCAAGTTAAGATCATTGCTTTTGTATTGTGAAAGCATATTGAAATCCCTCTATCAGGGTGAACCCTAAAAGGTTCTTTGTAAAAATCCTTTAACTGGGTAACATCTTTGTTGATGTTGAAAGTCCTCTAACAAGGCAGCTCCTAATAGAGTTAAGGTCTTAACCGATCTTTTACCAAATCCCTTAACCGGGTAGCACTTTTGCAAGTGCTTTGTAAGCTCCTAACACGACGTCTTTATTACTGCAGTAGTGAAGTTGTGAGCTCTGTCTCACCGTGGTTTTTTCCTTCTAACCGAGGGTTTCCACGTATTCATGATGTGTTGATATGAGTATTTCTATTTATACTTGTGGATGATTGTTTACATTTTGCTTATCTTGCAAGAATCTTTATACAAGTTATAAATTGCAATATAAATAGTATTTACGGATTCACCCCCCCTCTCAGTAACCAGTTAGGAATAACAATTGGTATCAGAGCTAAGTTCTCTCATGTATAAAGCTTAACCGCTTGAGAAAAAGATCATTGAGGGTTACATGTATCAGAAACAACTTGAGGAAGCCAACGACATCATTGCCTCTTTGGAGAATAGGCTAAGAAGATCACTTGCTAAAAGAAAGGAGCGGACTTTGCAGTTGAGTGAGAGCAATGAAACAATTGATGAACTCTCTGGGTAGAGTGGATTTGATGAGGCTGAGGAGGTAGTCTCTGAGCTCATGCAGAGGAACCAGATCCTAACCAATCAGATCTCCAACCTAAAGAGGGAGAAAAAAGATAATGCCCTAAGGATGACTGAACTGATTGAGAAAAAGAGGAAAGCTGAAGATGAAAGAAACACAACAGTCAAGTCGTTAACAGCCTCTGAGAGAGCGAGAAATCTGGTAGAGGAAGCGGTAAGGGAAAATGATCTCGTCGTTCTGCAACTTCAAGAAGACATGCAAATTGTCACTCAAGAAAACGCCAAAATGCAAAAGGTTTGGCATGATAGAGATGAAGCATGCAAAAGGCTGGAAATAGAGTTGTATCAATTGAAGGAACAGATGAAAGAACTTGAAGAAAGGAATGAAACCCTAAGAAGATACAACGAGAGCTCGGTCAAGCTTGATGAGCAACTCAAAGCTCAAAGAAAGCACAAAGATCCCACCGGTCTTGGATTCACCGATAAAGACACCAAAGAGATTGGTGAGTCATCAGGAGCCAACACAAGAAAGAAGGAAAAGAAGAAACCAGAAGAACAAAAAGGTAAAAAGACTTTCAACAATTCTTGCAAACACTGTGGGAAACCTTTTCATAAAACAAGCAATTGTAGAAATGCACCGGTCAAGCCAACTAACAGTTATTGCAAAAATTGTTGCAAGTATGGCCACAAAACCAATAAATGTTGGTCGAGCCTCACAAGTGTGTCCAGCGGAAGCAGGAGAATCTTCAAGGGCTATTGCTACGCATGCAACAAGTTCGGACACAAAGCTGATGAATGCAGATCCAAGACAATGGCATTCAGATTCCCACTGAGGCCGGTATTCCCCAAAAGAAACAAGAATCGGAGCATAACCAACTGTGCTAATTGTGGCATGCACAGTTACAATGACTCCTGGTGCAAATCACCTAACAATAGAAGGGTGAATCCATGGAAGGAAACCAGGATAGTCTGTTACACCTGCAACAAAGTTGGACACCTAGCTAAAGACTGTACGAACCGGTCAATGAACAATAGGAAAGGATCGGTCAAACCAGTGGAGAAGACCTCATCTTCAAATGAGAAGAATAACAAAGGAAAGAAGAACGAGAAAGAAGTCAAGCAGATTTGGTTCAAGAAGGAATCAAAGAGCTCTGTTGAGGAGAAGACACAAGAAAGATCATCATCGGCCGATGGTGATATCTCTTTAGCAAACTGAGCCTACACGGCTTAGGGGGAACCGGTAGCTCGTCTACTGTTCCTGGTAGGACTGGTGAGCAACCCACTCACTCAGTTAGGAAGTATAACTTGACAGGTAAGCGTTGATCAACTGGGGTTTGCTCAACCAAAAAAAGGCTTGAATACCGGTTGGCGAAAAAGGAAAGAAAGGTTAGGTAAGGCAATTAATGCTGTAGCCATTTAACAATAGTTACCGTTATGCCCTAACCCTATATAAAGAAACGAGGATTACTCATTTACTTTTACTTTGCAATTTTGTGATTAACAATTCTTATGCTTGAGTAATATTCTCGTGCTTTGATCATCGAAAGATATTGTCTATTAGACCGATCAAGCTACTTTCTGTATTAACCGGTTGACAGCAATGGCATCTTCATCTGTCACCAAGCTGATTCAAGGAAATCAAATTGATCAACCTGTTTACGATATCATGGCGATTCAGAACAGGGCGATTGACATGAGTGGTGCACTATCTTATGTGCCTGATGGTGTTCTCATGACGGAAGACGTGACTGCTTTCATTCACGCCAAGCAGGAAGAACTGGGAGAGACGTTCATCAAGAGCGAGTATCTCTCGCTATGTGAGGACGGAAAGCTTCCTGATAGATACGCGAAGCTGGTGTCATCCGGTCTCATCAACGGAGTCAGCTATCCAACTATCTTCCGGCCAGATTGGATTTGACTGGTTCTCAGTTGTGTGCATGATTCAGGGTTTTGGCTCCAAAAGGGTGTAGCTACACAAATTACAAAGGAGGATTTGCATTGAGTGACTGGGTACAGTCAGGAAGGGGAAGCATTAACCCTAAGAACTATCTCCAATGCGATCGTCACTAAGCTGACAAAGTCTAAATCCGATGGTCGACTTATGACAGTAAATGATACGAAGATCAAGGAGTTCGGTTCGCATTTGCTGTAATAGGTTATAAAATCTATCAGTCTAGCAACCTGAAGAGCATACCGAGAGGAGCTATTCATGCTGCTCACCGGATAATGTATGACAACGCCAAGTACGATCTCTCCGGAATGCTCCGAGGTCAGATATTCAAAAACATGAAGAAGCTAGGCATTGTAAAGAAGAAATCCATGAAGTATGGGACCTGTTGATGTGAGTTTTGTACCACTACATAACATATAGCAATTGAAATACTTGATACAGCGTACCAAACACTCAACCCTCTCTTGAAAAGTATATAAGAATACTCCAAGGTTCCTTACACCTGTGGATACTAACTCAGTTATAATGATGTGATTTGCTGGTAATCACTTCGGTGGGCTTACGTTGTTCATTCCAAGAAACTTGGTGGTGCTTTGCTTTTCAAACATTCTCAAATGATTTTCTATTTATATCACTTCCAACTTTGCTCTTCAAACTTTTCAAACTTCAACTTCTAAACTTCAACTACTAAGCTATTGATTACTTCTACTACTACTCCTATTGAATGGAAAGATTGGCAAATGGACGAAGATCAAACCGAATGAAAGCTTACCAGCGGCACTACTTCCATCGATGCAATGATTCTAAGGGAATATTCTTAGGATTTTCACACTAACACCTATCTTCCAACCCAACTTGAGGTACAAGTGGAAAGATAAAATGCAAGTAGAACTTGGGAGCAATTGACTAGATTACCACACAAGGCTCCTTGACAAGCCGCCAAGATGCTAGTGGCCTAGTATAAGATCCTCATCAAACATTCACCAACATCACCATTACAACTAATCATCTACTTCTATTCTTACTTTAACAACATGAAATGAAATCCTACTTTAATTTGAGAGATGAGAAGAAACATGCAATACACCAAAATGATCATGTATATCCACCATGCAAACCACAACAATGAATAGAGAACAATTTTGATAGTATTTTGGCAACAATTCTTCAACATAACTCTCTTTACAAATGAGTACAAATGGCCTTATATAGAGGCTCAAAATTACAACGAGTGGCCAAGATTAAGAGGCAAAATCAAGGGCCAAGATTAAACCTTACAAACCCTAATTAGGGTTACCATCTTTCAACCAATTACATGAGGGCACCAACTTTGTGGGCCAATGAGAAAATTACAATAATCTGTCAACCAATGAGAACATAGGACACTTGGCATGATTTGATTGCATGCACATGAAATTGCCACCTCATCAACCTTGTCTTATAAAGTTCATTAATCCTTGAGATGAGATGAAGCCTTGGATGCTTGAGCTTGTCCTTAGAAATTTTCTCACCACCACTTGAACTTGCTTGTACTTGATGTCCTAACCTCGAAAGGGTGAGGTCTCCATGCACTTGGGGTAATCTTGCCTTGACCTTGGTGGCTTGCCTGGATGTGAACCTCTTTGCAATTTGAGAGCCTTGCTCTTAGCCACCGCCTTGAAATCAAACTTGACCTCCCTCAACCTTTCAATCACTTTCCTCCTTACTTCAATACTTTGCCATTTTTAACCTTCCTATTTGGATTTGATCTGCATGCATGCATCTTTGTTTCAATAACCTTGGGTTTTGGGGGCACCTGCCCTCACCATATCTCCTTGATTGTTCCACAATCCACCCATCACTGAGTTCACCAACTGCTTTCATCAATGCTTTCCTCCTTGGTTAACCCTTGACTGCCTCCAACTGTTCGAACTGCCACAACCTTGCCCTTTTGGCATAAGTACTTGCCTCAACCATAGTGGTGCAATGCATCTCCCCAAGATTAGATTTGGTTCGACTGGCAAAGCATCACTAGTAGTCTTGCACCCGAATTGAAGAAGTAGGACCCCATGTAGATTTGCCCCCGATTTTGTACTATTTTAGTTGCAACTCTAAATTCATGCTAGTGATCCTAATCCAATCAATTTTCCTTAACCATTCTCAATCTCTTCAATAAAATAAAACATCCAAGGATCAAACTATGTACCTTCAGTAGAGCCCGGAATTTGACTGAGAAGCACAATGAAGCTGCTGCACTCTGACTTGCTGATTTGATCGGGTGAGCCTTGATGACTTGGTGTTAACTAATCCTACTGTATCATTTCCGTTGCTGGGGTAGATTGAACCTTTCCTTGCACAAATCCATACTGATTGATCTTCTTTGCCACAGGTCACTGACTGTCTCTCAACCTCTCTCTTAATTGAATCATATCAAAGGTACCAATGTTGGTGTCTCCAACGCATTTCAATTTTGAGCGGAAGTTGGAATTGGGTATCATGACTTCCTTGTCTCCTATTTTAGCATTAATTCCTTTGGGTCGCTTGGTTGCATTAACATCAGCCATCCTAAACACTTATCACTCCCCGCCTTTTCTACAATGAATGTGGAACTACACTTATCACTCCAAACTTCGCCTAGGGGTGGAATACTACACTTATCACTCCCCGCCGTTGCCTTAAGATGGGCTACACTTATCACTCCAATCTTCTCTCTAAAAAAAATGCAATGCAATGATGCAAACTACACTTATCACTCCCCGCCTTTGCCTTAAAATGGACTACACTTATCACTCCATTCTTCGCCTAGGGGTGGAATACTACACTTATCACTCCCCGCCGTTACCTTAAGATGGGCTACACTTATCACTCCAAATCTTCGCCTCAGATGAAATGCAATGATGAAATGCAAGCGAGAACTTGAGGGAAAAAAGGCAATCAAGACAATCGAGTAATCTACTTAATATCCAAATACCTAACTCTACTCTTGAAATTAGTTTTCAACACCTAAACTAGCACCAATGAAATGAAAGCAAGTAAAGAGAGAGGAAAAGATAGGCCACTCACCAACAAGGGCTAGGAATCCTTTGTCTAGGCAATTAGCTGGGCTTGATCTTCAAAATCTTCCATCTCCACAAGAAAATCTCCCCTTCTCCAATTCACTCTCAAAATCTGATTGCTATGAATCTTCTATCAATAAATTCTTCTATTACAAATCTGATTTGCCTCAACTCAAGCTTCTTCTCTTCATCAAACTCTCCAATTTTCGAATTTGCTTTTCGGATCTGCTTTTTCGGACTGCTTTTTGCTGCCAAGAGAAAATGAGAGAAGTGAATGAGATGGTGAAATGAAGTGGGGGAGAGCTCCCCTTATATACCAAATTTTGCCTCCAAAAAAGCAAGGCCGACTTTGTAGGAGGGAAAAACAAAACAAAAAAAATAAAATTGCCAAATTAAACATGAATTAAATATAATAAATTGCCCAGCCCTAGGGGATTTTATTTTAATTTAAAATTGGGTCAACCTAGTGCAAAATTATCGGTTTAAATTAGCCAAATCCGAAATTATCATAGGGCCTAAAATTGAAATTTTGAAAAAAGGTCATTTAAGCCTCCAATATAGCTTTAAACCCTCCCCATTGTGGACCCAATAACTTGCCTTGAATTTCACACCTCCTAGGCCTTAAAATACGTTGAATTTAACACACAAAGGGGCCCAATTTAAATTTCTAAATTACAAACACTTAGCCCAAAAAATATGATTTTAATGCATTTAATCATGACAACCAAAATTAATTTTTTATTATTTTGCAACCCAAAAATCATTTTGCAATTCAATTTATCCTTTTTTATTTTTGCAATTTATTATCTCTAATTGGCAATTTTAAATTTATTCTTTAATTTCCATTTTTCTCCACCAAAAAAAATTTACAAGATTTTCCCAAAAATATCCAATTTCACAATTAAATTTTGAAAATCTCGAGTTCTTCAATTTCATCAATTTTCAAAATTCATCTTAGTCTGAAAATTTTGCAAATTTGCCCTGCCAGATATTTTTCTAACAATCGAAGTAAAATATTCCTATTGAATTTCGCTTGGCCTAAAGACAAAATCAACTGTTTAGGAAAATCAATGTTTCACACAAGGTGAAAACAAGCTATACCCTCCCAAGCACTTCAAAAATATCCCAGGTATAAAATTTTCATTTCAAAACCTCTGGATCGCCCAAAAATTCGCTAAGGCACCCAAATACCCGGATCTAGAAAAATTGTCAAGGCTTGCTCAAAAGAAATTGGGGTCCCCAAATATTTTGGGGCGATGGTGTGAAAACCTCACAACAGGACCCTACTGGTATGTCTTTACTTCTATTATGCAAATTTCTTCCCGGGAATTGGAAAGGTGACATGGGGAACTGATTGACCTATTATGCATCAAATAAGTGAAATGACCAACCAACTGGGAAACCAGTGCGGTAAAGTAATGACTGAGTACTTTGAGGCATTCCAACTGAGAATGCATGCAAGGGAGCAGGTGCCGTCAACTATTGTTGACTCATATAAGGATGATGTATGTTTTCTGGTTTCCGCCAATCACTGCATTATTCAAGCAGTGAAACCGAGAATAGGGTACGCTCCAGAATTGGGCTACAAGATCACCTCCAAGACAACTAAGGCATATGCAGATGCCTTGACCGAAGCTAACCTAGAGCTCTCTGCTTACCGGTTTGGTACCTATGAAGAGATCCAGGATAATTTGAAGAAAAGAGCTCCAATCAAGAACGTCTATACAAAAAGGGCACCCACACCGAAGAAGAAGCCAGTGACAGAACAACCCAAGGCTCAAAAGAGAAGAGCTCAACCGGTATCCAGTACCCAAGGGGAAGAACAAGAGGAAACAGAAACAGAAGAAACTGTTCCTCTAGTCAGAAAGAGGACTTCTGGCAAACCGGTGGAGGATCCACCAAGAAGGAGAAAGCCCACAATTGATGAATTTGTGGCACGATTGAAAGAATCTGGCAGAATGGGTGCTGTCAACAGAAGATATCAATTGGCCAATGAAGAAGACAGGAGAAAAATAGAGGAAGCAGTAGTTCACTATATCTATAAATTTAACCTCTCCTACTGAACTTCATAAGGCTGTACCTAATGATCTGCAAGAGATTCTTGAAGCTAGGTGGAAAGCTTCAATGGACAGAGAAAAGGAGCTGAGGATTCGAGCTTTGCTTGAGGTCCAAAACCATCTTACTCTGAAAGAGGCCACTCACCAAGCCGAATTGCATCAACAAAATTTCCTGACAAAGAAGAGGATTGGTCTGATGCTTATAGGAGAAGCTGAGAAGGTTCATGAGGAAAGAGTAGCAATATGGACCAAACTCCTTCAGACCCAGATACAAGCAAAAGAAGCACACCAAAGGGTAACTGAGCCACTGGTCATTGATACCGGAAAAGGAAAAGGAGTACTTGGAGCAGAAGTACTGGTCAAAGAGAAGATTCCTACCAGACCGGTTATCGTCAACATCACCGATGATAAAGGCAGTGATCCAGCTCGCCCAACCGTTCTTATCTCTTCATATAAAGGTAAGACTCGCACTATGACTGTTAATGAAATAGTTGATGAGGTGATGGATTTTGGAGTAGTAGATAATGCCGCTAGATGGTATAGTGTGCTAGGAGAAGAGGATAAATAGTCAGTCATAGTAGCTATAGTAGAAACTTTTATGGATTACAACAGAATTCCAAGGGACTATAGGCCCAAGTTTCCCCCTAAAATCAATTCTAGGCTAGTGACCAAATGGAGAACCAGTCTAGGCACCAACACTAGAATCAATAAGGAGACATTGTCTAAGGTCAGACGTGGTCTCAGTGAAGAGAGAATCAAGCTTCTACTAGAGGAAGCATCAATGAACTTGGATACCAAGTATAGAGTTGCCAAGATACTTAATGGGTATGAAAATGAAGTCTATAAAGAGACTTTAGATTTCTGGCAGCAGTATGACTTCAATGCTCTTGAGGGAATAGGTCCATAGGATCCAACTCAAACAACACAAGCACCATCGGTTCAATTCACTTCTCGTGAAGAACCTACAACCGGTGAGGAGAATATTCATACATAACAGTTCACATCTGGTGAACAGGTTAATTTGGGAGAGTCATCAGTCAAGATGATCACTGACAACACTGCAGGTGTTGAAGGAGAAATTGCTGTGGGAGATCTGCATACAGTTAGAGCAGCACCAGGAAGAAGTCCCATCGGAAGAGCAATTTCCACAAGAAGAGAATGCTCAACCAGAAGTGGAAGCACAGAATGAGGAAGAAGTACCAACAACAGAAGACCTACCATAAGAGGAGGCACAACCGGAAAATGTGGCATTACCAGAAGAGTTAGCCCAACCGGGAAATGATGAAAACAAACAAGAACAACAGATTGAACAGGAACAAGAGTTGCCTGTACACATTGAGGAAGCACTACCGATACAAGAGCCTACACACAAGGAACAGGTAGATGTTCCAAGCTCATCCTCATCCAAGAGGAAGCTATCTTTTGCAGTAGATATTGAAGCAAAAAGGAGCAAGGCTACCGAGACTATGGTTGACATCAGCAAAATGTCAACAAGGCAGCTAAAGGAGCTAACTAAAAGGAAACATGACATGGTTCTAACAAGTGTCAAAAATATCCTGAGCAACTTTGTACTTGATGTTGACATCAATGAAGATGAACCTGTTATAGATCAATTGGAAATATTAGCACAAGCAATCGGAGAAGATCTAACCGATCCAGAGACAATGACAATTGATCATTATGAGAAGAAGAGAATAGAAATTCTCCACAAACAGGTTGAGGAAATAAAGGTCACACTATCTACCAATCTAAGGGTACTACAACGATAGATTCAAGTTGCAGGAAGTTTGATGTCTAGAACTTCAAATTTTGATACTTTTATTCAAGAAGACATAAAAGCACTGTCTTCCTAGTTTGACATAAAGAATAAGTCTGCAGCAGCTTTCAGCAGGGGAATGACAAGCCTAGCTCTTATTCTAAGAAAGGCATCTGAAGAGAATACCAAAAGAATCCAAGACATAATTGGATTCCAATTATTTCTGGCGTCCACATTTGACTCAATGCAAAAGATTGCAACAGATGCTGAGAATCTAATCGGTGAACCGGACTACAAGATTGTGGAGGACATGGAGAACATTATTGTCTCTCTAAAAGCAACACAAAAAAACATTGAATATGTTACCGGTCAATGGAACCCATTTCTTCATTCAACAAAGAACATATACAAGGATATCTTCACAAAGCTACAAATGTAAAATCTTAAGTGAAGCATAACCCTTTGTCTTATGGAGGCAAAAAGGGGAAGAAGAAGATATTAACAGGGAAGAGAAGGGTCAGGAGGTCAGAAAGAAAAAAAGAAGACTTCAGAGAAGAAGGGTCAGGAGGTCAGAACAGAAGAGCTAAAGCACTAGAAGCACCAGAACAGGGGAAGTATGCAACCAGAGGAAAGAGAAGTCTACAGGACAAGGTATTAATGAGTAATGGCTAGTGAGCAATGGTTTTGCTACCAATGACAAAGGGGAAGATTGTTAGCACATTTAAGTTGTCATTAGTGAAGTTAGATGCAAACACTATTAAAACACCATTCCCACCGGTATAGGTACACCGGACGATCACTCATATTACTTTATAGGCACCGGTAGACTATAACAGAGGAGATGCACTGGTAGACCGAACATAGTGCATTGTACTGGTCTTATATTGCATACAGGGATGGACCAGGTACAAGATTGACACTAGTCAAACAACATGTCTATCCACACCGGTGAATGCGGAGCTATTTAAGTTAAAACCGGAATATGTGGAGCAACCACCGTTTAGAATTGAAGTTATCTTTTTAACAGGAGTTAGTTTTATTTCTACGTGGATGTTTCAAGGTAAACTCAAGATCAGAACACAAAGCTTTTTGTTATGTTGCATTATTTAAGGACGAGTTTACAGTCTGATGGTTCTATGAGTTAAGGGTTACATTGAGATGAGATTTTGTATAAATACAGGGCATAGGACGCAAGAAGAGAAGTTGTTGATAGTTGTTGAATATACCGAGCAGAAGAGAGATACCTTTTGAGAGAAGTGCTACAATCATAGTGGTGAAAGGCAGAAAGATCAACAACTAGGTAGAACTGGGAAAGATCAACAGGTATGATCTAATCAGACAGAAAGTGTCAAGTTAAGATCGTTGCTTTTGTATTGTGAAAGCATATTGAAATCCCTCTATCAGGGTGAACCCTAATAGGTTCTTTTTAAAAATCTTTTAACCGGGTAACATCTTTGTTGATGTTGAAAATCCTCTAACAAGGCGGCTCCTAACAGAGTTAAGGTCTTAACCGATCTTTTACCAAATCCCTTAATCGGGTAGCACTCTTGCAAGTGCTTTGGAAGCTCCTAACAGGGCGTCTTTATTACTACAGTAGTGAAATTGTGAGCTCTGTCTCACCGTGGTTTTTTCCTTCTAACCGAGGGTTTCCACGTGTACATGATGTGTTGATCTGAGTATTTCTATTTATGCTTGTGGATGACTGTTTACATTCTGCTTATCTCGCAAGAATCTTTATACAAGTTTTAAATTGCAATAGAAATAGTATTTACTAATTCACCCCCCCCCCCCTCTCAGTAACCGGTTAGGAATAACAGTAAGAACCTTGGCTGAAAAATATTTTATTGGGCTTCTATAGAACCTTTCATCTCTATCTTCTTTTGTCATGTCCCCGACATGAGGAATTCCTGGTTAGACGTCATTCATCGGAAAATCCCGTTATTTAAGACTTCACGATTAGACAAGAGACAACTCTACGCCAGCAAATTAATCAACATACTCTCATGCCATGATGAGGTGCATATGCTGAAAGTTTGGCGGGTTGAGGTGGGGTGAAGCTGTTAGTGTATTAGCAACATACGATTAAGGTTAGCAAAGATACAATAATCTTCAGCAAACTGATATGGGGATGGTAGCACTTAGAATTAGTTAAGGACAAAAGCTCTCTAAAGGGAGACCACTCTTGCAAAGAAGATGACCGATTCATTAAAGAAATATATATTAATAAAAATCAGTGGTGAGTTTAATAATTATTTTCTATAAGAGGTGCGCGTAATGCCCACTTCCTAAGGCTGGGGTACCATGGAGGGGGCCTTCCTAAAACACAGAGCTATGGCTGCTAAGATTTTTTAAGAATATTTAAAGGTTAGCGGTCCCATGAATTTTGTAATGCATTTCAGCTTAAAAGGTTAAGCTCCAAAATTTAAGGAAGCTGGTGGTCCCATGAATTTTATAATGAAAAACAGCGTAATAGATAAACCTTTTAAATTTATAAGCATTTTGAAAATCCTTTTTTCTAACAAGGAAACTCTTGTATATTTTGTGCACAAAATCTTCTATATTTTGTGCAACTTTTTTGTGCTTAGAGGGATATAAAAATAAGACAAAAAAATTCATTTTCCTTTAAATTTTTATGCTCAGATTTCCCTCTAAATTTTTTGGTGGGAGTAATTTATTTTTGGTGGAAAAAAACAGATGATTCACACATGGCAAAAATTACTCCTAAGCTAGTGGGGCAATTTCCAGCCCCACCCCATTTTTACTTGCTCAAATTTACAAATCTAAAAAGTACGAGCTGTTTTCCTGCAAAAGATTCTAAATAATTTTTTTTTTTTTGTCATGGGATCTCCTGCAACACAAAATTAGAGCTTAAGCCCCCCTCATGGAACCCTTGCTTAATTTTCCCTAAAATAACAATTGCAACAAATTAGGGTTAGGGTTACATCTTATTAAATAAGTATTTGTTTAAATAACATGATCTTGGATTTGAATCTTGCAAACACAACATGAAAGAAACATATGCAATATAGATGTAAATACAATTAATCGTTAGGGTTAGTCAACTCCTCCCGAAGCTATTTTACATCAAGCGTAAGAGTGGATGTCTACAACAACCCTCTTGCTTGGCGGCTTTGTCATGTCCCCTTTCGATTAAAATTGGATTTTGGCAAACATTAACCCATTTATTCTCCCATGGGTTAATTGGACAAGCTAAAGGAAATTACATAATTTAATATTTAGAAATGTCCAAATATTCTATATACCAAGAGGACATTCAAATATTAAATTAAATTTTTAGAATCAGTTAGAGGGGTGTTGGAATTTGTGCCATTTTTGGAAAGTTGTTGCAAGATGAACTTTAGGAAGTTTTTGCCACTACAAGTGGAGGAGAAGCTTTGATAACTCAATGACAATTTTTGGCAATTGTCATAATTAAATTAGAAGAAATTCCAAAGGAGGGAGTTTGAATTTGAATTTGTGCCATTATTGGAAAATGTATATCTATTTTCTATACAGAAGCATACAATTAAGCATTAAATCTCCCACACAAATATGCATATATGTATGTGAATCTTAGTCATATGAGATATTGAACAAGGAGGCATGGTAAGGTGCTGTTAAATAGTTGTTTTCTCCCTTTCAAGCAGTTCCCTTCCATTCTTTCATGGTTAGAGATCTTGGGGTTTGCTAGTAGTCCCTCAATTAGGGGTTGGAAGGGATATTGCAATAGGGTGCTCTTAGCTGTTCTCTCCCTTTCACAATGCAATAGGGTGCCCATAAATACCCGTTCTCTCCCGGCTTGTTATTATAGCTAGGGTGTCCTTAGTGGTTCTTCCTTAGTGCAACTTTGTTCTTTATCCTATTGATGGACTACTGTAGTGTTGTTTGTCTATTTAATTTTTTGTAACAGAATGTGCAAATATATATGTGAGAAGACATTAGGCAATGCTTTCTATATTACTATTGGAAATTTGATTACTTGTTAAGTATCATATAGTCTATAATTTCAATGATTGATGAGGTAGTGCTATAGGCGATTTCTTGCTGGAGGTAATATCACAATTATAAGTGCGCAACAACTAGGTTAGAGGCTCTTCTCAAATTGATGTTTGTTCTTCTTATTGCCAAGTCTCTTTTTGTAATCTCCCTTCTTTTTTAGTATGTCAATAAATAAATAAATAATAATGCTAGCCTACTATTTTTTCCCCCTTTTTCCCCCATGGGTTAAGCATTAAGCTAATAAAGGGGGTAGGGTGATAATTAAGACTATGGGCAAAAAAGCTATAGTTGTTAATATGAATTTAATTATTCATTTGCAATTATTAAATGGGGCCACTTAAGTAATGACTTAAGTATTCCTAGGAAAATTTATCATGGTGGTCAATCATTACAAGGCAAATTATATTATTATTAATGCCTAAGTCTAATTCCTAGGAGGAAATTGATGGCTTTTTTGGAGGCTCTATAAGAAGTTCGATGGAATTGATTTGGGAACATTCAATCATGCAAAGTTATTAAATTTCTCTTTGCAAGTCGATTCAAAGGAAAAACCCTCTCAGGATGCAACCCCTGTAAAGGCACACTTCTAGACAATACCCCAAAAGTCTTCGGTACCATTGATTCAGCTTAAATCCTAGAATTATATCTAGCACAACTTGTTTTGGAGTTGAGATTTCATACTCACATGGCATACAAGCAATCTAAGGTAAATCTGTGACGACCTGTAGCAATCCAGGACCCTTTCGAGGTCTAATCCATCTACCAACAACTTATATATCTATAGTCGTACCTGGTAATGCACAATTACAGAGTGGATATGGGTCTAGACGCCAAAAAGCTGCAAACCTGTGGACTACCATAAACTTGAGACATCTTTTGTTGACAATAGACATGTCGATATCTGGTATGTTCATTTTGGATCAGATTATTGTAAGAAATCCAATAATGTAACTGAGTTTCAATTCCAAGAAAATTCATAGTTATAGTTCATCATTGCATTAGTAGTTTATGCAATCGGGAACTGTAAACCTTAATATTGTTGCTGAGTATCAATCTTATTCAAAATTAAATAGACATATTTTGCATAAGTTTCAAAGGTGTAGAGGAAAGGATATTTCAGTGGTATCAGAGCCACAAATCTTGCCAACTTGTGAGGTTGCATGTTAGAATTTACAGTTGCATGTTTGCTTAAATTGTTGCATGTGGATTTATGACAATTTTCAGTAGAAAACAATGCATGTGTTTGAATTGATTCTATGAACCCTCAAGAGATGGGTGCACACAAGTACTCCATCAGGCACAAAACAAAACAAAATGAAGAAGTAGAAGCTGAGGATAACTCAATCCCTGGAGAAATGGGTGAAAGGAGAGCAAAAACCCCACTATAGGGGATAGGGTGATAGTTAAAATTATGCCTATGGTTGTTAATAAAGGGGATAGGGTGATAATTAAAATTATGGGCAAAAAAGCTATAGGTTTTAATATGAATTTAATTATTCATTTGCAATCATTAAATGGGGCCACTTAAGTATTCCTAGGCAAATTTATCATGGTGGTCATAAAAATCATTATGAAGCAAATAATATTATTATTAATGCCTAAGTCTAATTCCTTTGAGGAAATCGATGGCTTTTCTGTAGGCTCTATAAGATGATCGTTGGAATTGATTTGGGATCATTCATTTGTGCAAAGTTATTAAATTTCCCTTTGCAAGTCGATTCCAAGGAAAAACCCTCTCAGGATGCAACCCTTGTGAAGGCACACTTTTGGACAATACCTTAGAATCTTCAATATCACCAATTCAGCTTAAAGCCTGGAATTATATCTAGTGCAGCCTGTTTTGGAGTTGAGATTTTATACTCAGAAGGCAAAGAAGCAATCTAAGGTCAATTTGTGGCAGCCTGCAGCAATCTAGGACCCTTCCGAGGTCTAATCCATCTACAAACAACTTACACATCTATAGCTGTGCCTGGTAATGTACAATCGTATGCTGAAATGGGTCTAGACGTCAAAAAGTTGCAAACCTGTGGATGGCCATAAACTTGAGACAACTTTTGTTAACAACAGGCAGGTCGATATTTGGTATGTTCATTTTCGATTAGATTATTATAAAAAATCCGATAACGTAACTAAGTTTCTGAATTCCAAGAAAATTCATGAGTTATAGTTCATCATTGCATTAGTAGTTTATGCATTTGGGAGCTGTAAACCTTAATATTGTTGCCGAATATCAATCTTATTCAAATTAAATAGACATATTTTGCATAAGTTTTAAAGGTGCTGAGAAAAGAATATTTCAGTGCTATCAGAGCCACAAATCTTACCAACCTGTGAGGTTGCATGTTAGAAAATATAGTTGCATGTTTGCTTAAATTGTTGCATGTGGATCTTATGACAATTATTAGTAGAAAATAATGCATGTGTTTGAATTGATTCTATGAACGCTCAAGAGATTGGTCCACACAGGCACTACACCAGGCGCAAAAACAACATGAAGAAGTAGAAGCTAAGGATAACTCAATCCCTAGAGAAATGGGTGAAAGGAGAGCAGAAACCCCGCTATAGGAGATAGGGTGTTAGTTAAAATTATGCCTATAGTTGTTAATAAAGGGGATAGGGTGATAATTAAAATTATGGGTTTTAATATGAATTTAATTATTCATTTGCAATCGTTAAATGGGGCCACTTAAGCATTCCTAGGCAAATTTATCATGGTGGTCATCAAAATCATTACGAGGCAAATTAGATTATTATTAATGCCTAAGTCTAATTCCTTGGAGGAAATCGATGGCTTTTTTGGAGGCTCTATAAGAAGATCGATGGAATTGATTTGGGATCATTCATTCATGCAAAGTTGTTAAATTTCTCTTTGCAAGTTGATTCAAAGGAAAAACCCTCTCAGGATGCGACCGCTGTGACGGCATACTTTTGGAAATACCCCAAAAGTCTTCAATACCACCGATTCAGCTTAAAGCTTGGAATTATATCTAGCGTAGCCTGTTTTGGAGTTGAGATTTCATACTCAGAAGGCATAGAAGCAATCTAAGGTCAATTTGTGGCGACTTGTAGCAATCTTGGACCCTTCCGAGGTCTAATCCATCCACCAACAACTTATACATCTATAGCTGTACTTGGTAATGCACAATTGCAGGCTGAATATGGGTCTTGATGCCGAAAAGCTGCAAACCTGTGGACTGCCATAAACTTGAGACATCTTTTGTTAACAACAGACATGTCGATGTCTGATATGTTCATTTTGGATCCGATTATTATAAGAAATCCGATAATGTAACTAAGTTTCTGAATTCCAAGAAAATTCATGAGTTATAGTTCATCCTTGGATTATTAGTTTATGCATTTGGGAGCTGTAAACCGTAATATTGTTTCTGAATATCAATCTTATTCAAATTAAATAGACATATTTTGCATAAGTTTCAAAGGTGTAGGGAAAAGGATATTTCAGTGGTATCAGAGCCACAAATCTTGCCAACTTGCGAGGTTGCATGTTAGAATTTACAGTTGCATGTTTGCTTAAATTGTTGCTTGTGGATCTCATGACAATTTTCAGTAGAATACAATGCATGTGTTTGAATTGATTCTATGAACCTTCAAGAGATTGGTCCTCACAGGTACTGCACCAGGAGCAAAGCAAAACACCATGAAGAAGTAGAAGTTGAGGATAACTCAATCCCTGGAGAAATGAACGAAAGGAGAGCAGAAAACCCGCTATAGGGGATAGGGTGTTAGTTAAAATTATGTCTATAGTTGTTAATAAGGGGGATAGGGAGATAATTAAAACTATGGGCAAAAAAGCTATAGGTTTTAATAAGAATTTTATTATTTATTTGCAATCATTAAATGGGGCCACTTAATTATTCCTAGGCAAATTTATCATGGTGGTCATTAAAATCATTATGAGGCAAATTACATTATTATAAATGCCTAAGTCTAATTCCTTGGAGGAAATCGATGGCTTTTTTGGAGGCTCTATAAGATCAATGGAATTGATTTGTGATCATTCATTCATTCGTGCAAAGCTATTAAATTTCTCTTTGCAAGTCGATTTAAAGGAAAAAACCCTCTCAGGGTGCAACCCCTGTGATGGCACACTTCTGGACAATGCCCCAGAAGTCTTCAATACCACCAATTCAGCTTAAAGCCTGAAATTATATCTAGCGCAACCTCTTTTGGAGTTGAGATTTCAAACTCAGAAGTCATAGAAGCAATCTAAGGTCAATTTGTGGTGGCCTTCAGCAATCTAGGACCCTTCTGAGGTCTAATCCATCCACCAACAACTTATACATCTATAGCCATACCTGGTAATGCACAATCACAGGCTGAATATGGGTCTAGACGCCAAAAGGCTGCAAACTTGTGGATTGCCATAAACTTGAGTCATCTTTTGTTAACAACAGACAGGTCGATATTTGGTATGTTCATTTTGGATCAGATTATTATAAGAAATCCGATAATATAACTAAGTTTCTGAATTCCAAGAAAATTCACGAGTTAGAGTTTATCATTGCATTAGTAGTTTATGAATTTGGGAGCTGTAAACCATGATATTGTTGCCAAATATCAATCTTATTCAAATTAGATAGACATATTTTGCATAACTTTCAAAGGTGCAGAGAAAAGGATATTTTAGTGGTATCAGAGCCAAAAATCCTGCCAACCTGTGAGGTTGCATGTGTGCTTAAATTGTTGCATGGGAATCTAATGACAATTTTCAGCAGAAAACAATGCATGTGTTCGAATTGATTCTATGAACTCTTGAGAGTTTGGTCCACATAGGTACTACACTAGGCACAAAGCAAAACAAGAAGAAAAGGAAGAAGTTGAGAGTAACTCAATCCTTGGAGAAATGGGTGAAAGGAGAGAAAAAACCTTGCTGGGTGATGTGAATAATCAATTCATTGATTTCTTGAACAGCTTTGCCCAACAACAGAAGCAAATGTTTTAGAATTGTATGATTACAACCATGGGTCAATAGAGAATGGATCGTACCGGGTCAAGAAGGTCAAGTAGTGAGCACAACAGTAGTGATGCCGGGCATGGAAATCAAAATAAAACAACCTCTAATGCTGAGAGGACAATGAATACAAGGTTTGATCGACCATTACATCCCACATTTTTGCCAAGGCAAACTAAAAGAGAAGCAATTCTAGAAGTAGAGGAAGAAGAAACGAACATTACGGTTGATGTTATGGCGGCCTGTGATGAATATAGGAATCTTCTACTTGATGTAAGACGACTAATGAATCTGAATCAGTTTATGAATCAGCGAAAAGATAAGTCTAGGTACCATTTTGAAAGGTAGGACAGGAGGCCAAAAGGGCAAATCAGCCAAGGCACTCAACCTGTGGAGTATAAGGATGCATTAAGTAAAGTTTCTCTACAAAATTTTGATGGAAGCATAAAGATAACAACCAAATCATGGGTGCATAAACTAGATACATTCATGGTTTTGAAATCCATGGAAGAAGATAAGGCAATACAATTTGCTACAATGCATCTAAAGGGAGTAGCATATGATTGGTGGCACCATAGATTAGTTTTCCAAGATCATGCATTGATACACTCGTATTAAGAATCTATTAATAAGCTAATTATGTGTTTTGGTAGAAAAGATGTAGAAGTTTATTATAGGGAATTGGCTCAACTGAAACTTGTGGGATGCACGGAGTCATAAATTAATGAGTTCCAAAAGATTTCAGTCATGGTTCAGATATGCCACAAATTAGGGTCACGATTGTATTTGTAGAAGGATTGAGTGACATATCGATAGGGTTAGTGAAGGCTCATAAGCCTAATACACTAGATGATGCCATTGGGTTAGCTCTTGATCTAGAGGTCACACCCTCTTATCAGCTATAGATGAAAAGTGCCAGCCCGTGGAAACTGGATAAAAAGAGTTTTAATCAGTAGAACATACCTCCCAAGGTTGATTAGGAATCAAGGAATGCATGGAGGAGGAAGCTATGCTTCTCTTGCAAGGAGCCATGGGAGCTTGGACATAGTTGCCATGGGAAAGGCAAAGCACAGTTGATTGAGGTCATATCTGATGATGAAGAACGGGATGAGTAAGAGGCTAGTATAGATGAGGAAAATGCGTAGGAGGATCAACCACAACAGATAGAGTTGGAAGATATTACAACCAAGGAGACTCCACACATTACAACCCTACTGAGAGTTCCTCGCAATCACCCTTTCTGACAGAAAGGTGTCCTTAAGGGACAATGGATGGTTTCCTTAGTAGATAGTGGACCACGCATAATTTTATTGATGAAGGCTTAGTAATGAAACATGAGCTTTAGGCTAAGGAGTTTCCAAGATTTAGTGTCATAGTTGCAAATGGTTTCTGATGAGTTGCACTAGAGTGGTTCCCCAACATAGTATATAGATTGGAGATTACACTTTGTCAGGTCATTTCTATGTACTTGGGCTTTGGCAATGTGGATGCTATTTTGGGGCTTCAATGGTTAGAGTCACTTGAATGGTATGTTCAAAGCTTAATCAAATGTAGCTTGAATTTATGGTTGATGGTAAGAAGATGGTGTTTAAGGCCATGGTAGATGGTGGTCCTTGAGTGGTTTCAACAAGGAGGATGGAGGCTCTATTTAGGCACGAGTACATGGCCAGTGTTGGCATTACTTGACTTCACACAACCATTTGTTGTTGAGTGTGATACATCGGATTAGGGAACTGGTACAATATTGATGCAAAACATGCACCCTATTGCATTTGAGAGCAAGAAACTCAGAGAACTATAGAGATTGTACTCCACTTATGACAAGGAGATGCTAGCTATCATGCACGCGCTAGCTAAGTTCAAACAGTATCTAGTGGGTACAAAATTTGTTGTCAGCACTAATCACAACAGTCTTAAGCATTTCTTGGAGCAAAAGGACCTCAATGAATGATAACAAAAATGGGTATGTAAGATTTAGGTCTATGACTTTGATGTGGACTATATTGAAGGAAAAAAGAATATTGTCGCTAATGCTCTTTCCAGGAAGCCTACTCTTTGCTCTCTCATTGAGATTTCAGCTGATTGAGAATCTCAATTGCTAGCCGAATATACCAAAAACACTTTTGCTTGTGATTTGATTGATGGATGTGTACAAGATGATAGGCATTATGTTGTTGATGATGTTATTTATTAGAAGATCAAAATTCATCTTGTACTAGGATCTAAAGCGAAGGACAAAATTACGAGGGCGATGCATGATACCCCTCTAGCAAGACACCTAGGTTTCTTCTAAACATACCTTCTGATACGAGAGATTTTCTTGGAAGGGACTAAAGGATGATGTGTTGTAGCATGTCAGAGAATGTTTTGCTTGTTAGAAGAGCAAGACAAAAAACACCTTTCTTGTAGGCCTACATCAGCCATTGCCTAGACCTGAGCAAAAGTGGGAAGGGATATCCATGGACTTCATTATAGGACTTCCACGAGTTCAAGGGAGAGATTGCATATTTGTTGTTGTTGACAGGTTAACAAAATATGTACATTTCTTCACCATTCCCATACATTATTCAACACCACCCATTGGAGATTTATTTTTCAGAGAGAGGTTACATGAACTTCCTAAAACGATAGTTAGTGATTGGGACAACCGATTTCTTAGTATTGTTTGGTAGGAGTTGTTCCATTTGGCAAGTACAAAATTAACACCAAGCATCAACTATCATCCTCAAACCGATGGGCAGATATAGATGTGGATAAATTGGTTAAGGGTTATCTTCATAATTACGTTTCAGGAAACAATGTGCTTGGATTAGATGGCTTCACTTAGGTGAGTATTGCTACAATACCACCTTCTATATGTCGATTGGCATGTCTCCATTCAGGGCCTTATATGTATATGATGCATAATCCTTTGTGGATTTGGCCTTTGATGACAACAAGGTCCCTTGAGCTAAAGATATGATGCAAAATTATCAGGACATCCTCAAATGACTTAAAGATAACCTCCATCGTGATCATAATCAACAAAAGATGTATGTAAACATGCATCGTATTGAGAGATCTTTCGAGGTTGGGGACCTAGTTTTCCTATGCCTACAACCATACAGACAGTTCACCTTGAAGAAGAGTGGTGCAAAAAAACTAAAGCCACGTTTCTATGGGCCTTACATGATACTGAGGAGAGTTGGAGAGGTTGTATATGAGCTAGAGTTTTCAAAAGGCAGTAAAATACATAATGTGTTTTATGTTTCATGCCTCAAGAAGGCATTGGGCCAGCATACAACTTCATCTCCAAAATTGCCGCTCCTTGATGAGGAAGGGAAGTTAGTATTAGTTCCTGATAGTATTGTTGATTTGAGAGGGAACATAGTGATCCATCAATATCTCCTTAGATGGAGAGATTTACCAGAAGAGCATGCATCTTGGGAAGGAGATCAGATTTCGCAGCATCCCAAATTGCGATTGCTAGGGGACCTGCGATCCCAAGAAGGGACTACACTGTCCCTTATCACCTAGCACGTCAATAAATAAATAAATAATAATGCTAGCCTTTTGTTTTTTCTCCCCATAGGCTAATACATTAAGTTGATAAAGGGGATAGAGAGATAGTTAAATTTATTATTTTAGGGCAAAAAAGCTATAGTTGTTAAAATGAATTTAATTATTCATTTGCAATCATTAAATGGGGCCACTTAAGTAATGACTTAAGTATTCCTAGGTGAATTTATCATGGTGGGCATTAAAATCATTAAAAGACAATTAATATTATTATTAATGCCTAAGTCTAATTCCTTGTAGGAAATTGATGGCTTTTTTGGAGGCTCTATAAGAAGATCGATGTCATTGATTTGGAATCATTCATTCATGCGAAGTTATTAAATTTCGATGTGCAAGTCGATTCAAAGGCGAACCCCTCTCAGGATGCAACCCTTGTGAAGGCACATTGCTGGACAATACCCTAAAAGTCTTAGTACCACTGATTCAGCTTAAAGCCTGGAATTATATCTAGTGCAACCTGGTTTGGAGTTGAGGTTTCATATGCATAAGGCAAAGAAGCAATCTTAGGTCAATCTATGGCAGCCTGCAGCAATCCAAGATACTTTTGAGGTCTAATCCATCGACAAGTAGCTTAATACATCTATAGCTGTATCTAGTAATGCACAATTGTAGGCTGAATATGGGTCTAGATGCCAAAAAGTGGCACACCTATGGACTCCCATAAACCCGAGACATCTTTTGTTGACAGCAGACATGTCGATATCTTGTATGTTCATTCTGGATCAGATTATTGTAAGAAATTCGATAATGTAACTGAGTTTCTGAAATTCAAGAAAATTCATTAGTTATAGTTCATCATTGAATTTGTAGTTTATGTGTTTGGGAGCTGTAAACCTTAATATTGTTGGTGAGTATCAATCCTACTCAAATTAAATAGACGTATTTGCATAAGTTTTAAAGGTGCAAGGAAAAGGATATTTCACTATTCTTCTGCTGCTGATGGTTATCTTTTCCAGAGTATATATTTTCTGCTGCTGTATATCTCTTTCTCTGCTTATGTATCAATACCCTTTTTGAACATATGCTTTTTCTTCTGCTGCTGGTCATTCCTCTTGGAGTCGATCCCTTAGATATATTTATATCCCTCCCCTTGGATTGGAAGAGACATGCCTCTTCCCATGGCATCCCTTCATCTTTCCAATCACACCTCTTTAGAATTAAATACTTTAGTACCTTTAATTAGTTTGCACCCTTGGGGAAATAATCACTAACACGCTGTTTTGCTTGATGGATATAATCGCTGTTGGGGATTAGAAGTCGGCCCTATTGTTCATTGCCCCTCATGAGTTTTCTGCTTATTGAGTCGGCCTTAGTATTTATTAAATCAAACATATTTAAATTTGAACCTGACTTGTAAATTGTACTCCTTAATCACTTATTAGCTGATTGTTTGATGGATATGTAACCTGCTACTTGCATTAATTGATTTAGTTCCTTTTCTTTTTGTTTGTCTTCTGTTTTCTGCCTATTTTATTCATATATAAGTATCACCATGCTTAAAATCCTAAGTCGGCCTCACTTACAATTACATTAAATATATATTTATTAAATATTTTGCTGCAAGTCGGCCTCAACCTGCCAATCAGCCTCAGGGACATGACAGTGTGATTTAGGGGAAGGAGGTGACTTGTGCAAATGAAGGTATGCATTGGGTTTGAAGAGATACTGTTAATACTGACCGGTTTACTGAGAGGGGGGGGGGGTGAATCAGTAAGCACTAATTCTTTTCTTTTAATACTTGTTTGAACAATATTCTTCTAAAAACAATCAAACATATGCAAGCATAAAAGTAAGTACACAGATCAACACGAGATATATACGTGGAAACCCTCGGTTAGAAGAAAAAAACCACTGTGAGACAGAGCTCACAACTTCACTACTGCAAAATGAAGGCGCCCTGTTAGGAGCTTACAAAGCACTTGTTAAGGTGCTACCCGGTTAAGGGATTTTACAGAAGATTTGTGAAGATCTGAACTCTGTTAGGAGCTGCCTGGTTACAGGACTTTGAACATCAAGAAGATGTTACCCTGTTAGGGGATTTTTACAACGAACCGATTAGGTCCACCCTAATGAAGGGATTTCAACTTGCTTTCACTACTTATAAAAGCAATGATCTGTTATGATACTAAATGTTTGATTAGATCATACCTCTTTCCCGGTTTGCCTGGCTATTGATCTTTGCTACCTCTATGTCTGTAGCTCTTCTCTCAGAAGATGTCTCTCCTCTGTTCTATGCTATCACCAACAATCAACAACACCTTTTCTTGCGTCCTATGACCTATATTTATATTAGAGTTCATCGTTATGAAACCCTTAACTCATAGAACCGCTAGGCTGTAAACTCAACAAGAAAATCATGCAACTAGCAGTTAAGCCTTGTGTTCTGATTTGGAGTTTATCTTGCAAAACATGCACTGAAATAAAGCTAACTCCTATTAAAAAGCTAACTCCACTTCTGAGCGGTGGATGTCCCGTATAATCCGGTTTTAACTCAAACTGCTCCGCAAAATCTGGTGCGGATCTTTATGCAGTTTAGACCGGTGTAACCTTATTCCCGGTTCAACTTTGTATGTACTCTGAGACCGGTACTATGTACTTAGATCGGTCTACTGATGTATTCCCTTTTCTTCAACTACCGGTGCATACACTGTGGTTCTAGTCTACAGGTGTCTGCTAAGTAACGTGAGTGACCGGTGACCATTTACCGGTGCATGGTGTTTGTGAGTTTACACTAATGACAATCTTAAATTGCTAACAGATACAACCTTGGAGAAGACATCTCTTCTGCTACAAGGGAGAGGTATAAGTATCAAAGCCTAGCATTCAAGAAAGGCATCAAACCCAAGCAGATTTAATCTATAGCGATCTCTCTCAAGTATTTGAATATTATCTATAAATTTGTATCAAGTAGCAGTTTTGATATTGAGCAGCATGTTGGATTCTTAATTATGATCTTTTGCTTATGAATAATATGTATAAATATGATATTATTTTTACGTGATCTCCATTTGAAGAATATATTCAATTTTGTGTAACTCTTACATGGTTGGTTGTTCATTTAGACAAGGAACTCTAATCATGGGAAGAGGATAATGGTGGAAATGGAATAGGAGACCGGTTATGGATCCATCACTAGGTACACCCCTTCATATAGATGGCAAGAGCCACATGGCCTGGAGGGATGGTATCCATTTTTGGGCCTAGGGTAGAGGGTTGATCATTTATGGATTTCTCTCTAGGTACACCCCCTCATATAGATGGCAAGGGCCACATGAGGCCAAGAGGGATGGTATCCACTCTTGGGCCCAGGGTAGAGGATTAATGGATTATGGACTCCTCACTAGGTACACCTCCCCCATATGGATGGCAAGGGCCACATTAGGCCAAGAGGGATGGTATCTGCACGGGCCTAGGGTAGAGGAATAAGGGATTATGGACTCCCAATAGGTACACCCTCTCATATGGATTCCAAGAGCCACACGAGGCCAAGAGTGATGTTATCCACTTTTGGGCCTAGGGTAGAGGGTAGAGGGTAGAGGGTTAATGGACTATGGATTCCTCACTAGGTACACCTCATATGGATGGTGTTGATGGGTGTTTTGTGACCACACCAACGCAGAATAAAATCCCAAGGTCTCTTATCCTCTCTTGAGCAAAATCCCATGTATGCTAAGATTGCGAAAGATCATACAAGTGACTCCAAGGTTCTTTTATGTTAGGTTGTGCTTGTGGATAAGCTCAATGGTCGTTGTGATATGTTGGTAACACAAAGGGACTTACGTTTAAGTTGTTCTCCACTTCTTTTGCAATGCTAGCTTGAACTTCATTGAATATTGCAATCTCACGATGCTTCTTTGAATGGTACACAACTGAAATGAACTAAAATTAAAAGGGAAAGGGTTAGAAGGATCTAAATCTACTCCTAAGGACAATGATATTAGTGGGGTGGACAAATTCCAAAATAACCAACTTTTGCTTCGCCAAGATCAACTACAACTTCGTAAGAACCGATGCAATCGTCTAAGGGCAATGCAAATAATTTTCATATCATAATGAACATCATCACAACAAATAATGCACATTTAATGATCGAAGTTATGCATCTACATAACAAGGGCTTAGGCTAACTTCACATTGCAAGTTATAATCAACAAGATGCAAAAAGTATGAGCCATGGAAATTCATCAAACACCATTACATTCTCCATTGAAATCAAAGCACTTTATGTAACAATTGAGAAATTAGAAGAACACCATGGAAATAAACATGAATTCAATGAAATCAATTTTTATTTCTCCAGGTCTTACAACAATGTCTTCTCCTTCTAATCTACTTCTACTCTAAAGAGCCAGACCTAACTATCTACCTATCTTATGAATCTCTCCTAACAAATGAAATGAGAAGGGTTCATATCAAAGTTCCCAGACTTGGACTTGGCAAGGCTGACTCCTCTTGTGACTGGACAAAAATCTCGGCAAAGTGAAAACACCCAAGAAATTTAGAGATTTTTAAGGATTTAAAACTTGTTTCATGCACCCATTATTGAATAAAGCTTAAAAGACACAATAACATCATGAAATAGAAGCTAATTTGATCACATACATAAATATACATTGATCACATAAATACAAACCATAGTTATAGGACAATGCAAGTCTTGGTAGGACTTTGCGAGTTCAGGGTCAAGTCCAGGAAAATTAGTCTTTTGGCCTCTTCACTCTGACTCGGCCAAGTCAGACGGAGTCTGTGCTGACTCACCGAGTCTCGAGCCCAAGACTCTACCACAACGGATAGGTGTTATGAAGTGAAAAACACATTTTTAAATTATTTTGCTTTGACTTTTTATGTTTTTAGGTTTCCCTTAGACACAAAAAGCAACATTCTTTCATTTTCAAACACAAGAAAGAGAGGAAATAAGGGATTAGAGGAAAATATTGGGGTTTTAGAGAACAAACCAACAAATCGATTGGTTCTCAAATCTTCATTGTGGATTGTTTCTGCAAGTTAGTAGCTTGCATTCACACATTGAGAGGAGTTAAAAGAAGTATTTGGAGGAGGCAAGCACAACCGGAGTATGTTCAAGCATATACACTCAAAAAAGTGCAACAAGTTGGCAGTGAAAAGGGTGAATGATCTTGTGTTTGTTCATTACAACCTTCGCCTCCATCACAAACAGATCTTAGGCACTGACACATCTACTATAATTTTAGAGGTTGATCCATAGGCAGAGTGGAACACTGAGGTTGATGATCCTGTCTTCAGTGATGAAGACTTGGAATGGGTTGATCAGGTGGATCAAGAGGCAGGGGAAATAGCGACGGCAGAGGAGGCTAGAGCGCGAGGAGGCCCATTGGAGGACCCTGAGCCTGAGAGTGAGGGATTTGAGGATGTGGATGTCATTGAGTCTGAGCCTCAAACATAGGCATAGAAGATGGTTGCAGAATCTTGCATGACCTATCTTAGGCGTACACATAAGGATGTTGCGGGGTTTACTGGTCACTGATATACGCTACTCTAAGCCTTAGTCTTCTAGGCTCTAGCTTTTATTTTGATATATTTTTTGAACTTTCGATTCCATGGATTTGATATTCCATGAATATTGTAGACATCGGATAGTGACACTTTATATTTATAATGTGTTATATAGTTCAACTTATTTCCTTTAGAAATTCGCATTTATACTTATGTGATCAATGTAAACTTGTGTATGTGTGCAAAGTAGCTTCTATTTATCTTAATTATTGTGTCTTTGATGTTAATTTATTAAATGTTGCATGTAAAAAGTTTTAAATCCTTCAAAATCTTTGAATTTCTTAGGGTTTCCAATTTGCTGAGTCCTTGGCGAGTCCGAACACCAAGTCTGAGTTTGAGTAAAAAATCAGCTTTCCGAGTCCAAGGCGAGTCCGAGTCTTGTAACAATGGTACAAACACAAATTGTAGCTGAAGGAAATAGCAAACTTAGATATATAAAATTATAAATATTGTCAAATGTATATAAAGCTCATGGAATATGAAATCCATGACTTCAAATGTTCCAAACATATGTGAAAACAAAAACAAATCTATGGCTCAGGCTCAGCTTTAGAGGAGCCTACATTCCTCCTACAAAGGTGTCTAAGGTAGGTCCTGGATAATTGAACAACCATAGTCTGTGCTTGTGAGTCACCACTTTGACCAACATTAGTTGTGCCCGTGCTTGTGTTTGATCGTGCTCTATCCTCCTTTGCCATGACCACAACCTCAACCTCAACCTCAACCTCTCTATCTGCTTGGTCAATCCACTCAAGGTTCTCATCAGTAAAGACATGATCGTAGACTCAATGACCCACTCAGATTCTAGATTGACCTCCTCTAGCGTGATCGAGCTAGAGCCATTGTCCAAAACGTGTCTCATTCTAAGACGAAGGTTGTAATTAACAAATACTAGATCATTCAACCTCTCCATGGACAGTCTATTACGCCTTTTCGAGTGAATGTACTTGAACATGCTCCAGTTGGGCTGCATGATTGGCTCAATATGTGGATGGCAATTCTCTGAAGGTTTGGGGTTGTAGGCCCAAACATTTGCCACCATCTCTCTGAAATAAGGAAAAGAAAAAAAAACCAGTCTCATTTCCAAATTAATACTAAATTATAAAATCAAATTATGCACTTAACATATATTTTTACTTGGCTGCAATTTTGTGTGAGTGGCTTTGCACATTTGACTACCGAACAACTCCCCTGTTGGTTGCAGTCCTATGGACTCTTATTTTTCTTCTAATCTCACACTTCTCATCTCTTCTTCTCAATACAATGAAATGAAATACTTTTCAGGGTTGTAATGAAGAAATAGAAACCAAAAAACCATTGACATATTTAAGTTGTCATTGGTTAAGTTAAATGCAAACATCAATCCCACTTGAACTGGTAGACTAATTATACTCCTTAATATGTACCGATAGACCAAACAAAGTGTTAACAACCGGTCTTATAAGACATACAGGGGATGTATGAACAACCGGGGTTGACTGCATGATGATCCGAACTGGATTATGCAGAGCTGTTTCAGTTAAAACTGGATTATACGGAGCATTCAAAGCTGGAACTGGAGTTAGCTTTATTTCTACGCGGATGTTTCAAGGTAAACTCGATCATTTTGCAAGCTTTTTGCATACATGGTTTATGGGTGAGTTTACAGCTTGGTGGAACTATGCGAAAGTATTTTAATAAGAGTAATGTCTTATAAATACAAGACATAGCATACACAAGATGTGTTGTTGAATATTCAGAGCAGGAGAGAGATATCTTCTGAGAGAAGCTATGGTCACAAGAAGTGAAAGGCAGAAAGGTTCAACAGCCAAGCAGAGCAGAAAGGGTAACTGGTATGATCTAATCAGAGAAAAGGTGTCGTTACAGATCATTGCTTTTATTGTTAAGCATATTCAAATCCCTCTAACAGAGTGAGCCCTAACAGGTTCTTTGTACAAATACCTTAACCGGGTAACATCTTAATTGGTGTTGAAAGTCCTTTTACAAGGCAACTCCTAATAGAGTCAAGATCCTAACACGTCTTCTACCAAATCCCTTTACCGGGTAGCACTCTTACAAGTGCTTTGTAAGCTCTTTACAAGGCACCTTTATTACTGTAGTAGTAAAGTTGTGGGTTCTGTCCCACCATGGTTTTCTCCTTCTAACCGAGGGTTTCCACATATATATGCTGTGTTGACCTGTGTATTTCTATTTCTGTTTATGAGTGATTGATTATATTCTATTAATACTATATATATAAGGTTTAATTGGAATAGAAATTGTATTTACTAATTCACCCCCCCTCTCAGTAACTGGTTAGGACTAACAAAAACCAAGTTAAAACATTCAATTTTTATTTTTTTTTATGCACAAAACTTTATGATTGTTGGCCGAGTCCCATCATCGGGACTTGGCGAGTCAGTCTCTGGCTCATGACTTGCCATGACTTGGCGACTCACATCCCAGACTCGACCTAGTCCCCGTGACTCATCCAGGGTTACCCAGTTCGTGACTCGCCAAGTCTGGGCGAGTCATGGTGAGTCTGGGAACTTTGGTTGATATAGGCACCCAAAAACAAACCAACGGTCTAGATTGATCCAAGATCAACGACCAAGATTACAAGATAGAACCCTAATTACAGTTTATTACAAAAGAGCAACTATTGAATGATTGGTTGCTTTATTGTTGACACTTAGCACAAGGAGGAAGAGCCATTTGGAATACAGATAAAACTAAGACCTAGCGAGCTAAGCCATAGAACCAAACTCCAAGATGCGATTCCCTTTGCTTTCCTCTTTATCCATGAATGCACTGGATCTGACCATGAGTGAATTAAGCTCATCCATTTCTATGCTAGGTAAGGTATCCAATTGCACTCCTATCATGTCCAAGGTTTCAATGTATTGGCTGAAATTACTTTCCCACTTGTTCTCTTGCCTGTGAAAATTATTTATGTAGAAAGGGAAAATATGTCATTTAGCTGGCCTTCCTGGATAGCTTCCATTTCTTTGAGATACACTTTTTCCACCTCCTTCAATTGTTCCAAGTTCAAACCATCTGCATCACTTATACTAGATGTGCCAAACAATCTTTTCTTATATTGAACAATGTTGAATTGTTCAAAATTGGTGTCTCTGACCTTCTAACATTTAGATGACATTTGGGAATTAGGATAGAACCCTTTAAGCACCTCCTTAACTTGTTCTTTCCTGATTGCAGCTCCATTATTTCTTGGTCCAGACATATTACCTGTATGAAACTTGTAATTAGTGACATTTAAAGGCTGCAAAAACATTTAAGGAAGAAGATTACGCTCCTGTTCTGATTTTATTGATGAATTTTAAGCATTTTAACCTTCGAAAATCAGAAAGTAACGAGTTAAGATTAGAAATTCCACGAAATCTGTAGATAACACTCCTAAAATCTGATTTTCAAAAACTCAAGAATTACCCCCTTTCTGTAAAAACTTGTGAAAAAATCAGAGGAAAATCTGTGATTTAGAACTGATTTTTATCGTTGTAAGCTTGAAGGAGGGTTTAAAAAATCAAAATTCTGTAAGTAATTAATGAATTTGATCTTGAAAAACTCTTTGTTTTACCCTTCCTTTTGTGATTTTGAACTGAGAACTTCCTTTGCTGCGATTTTGAGCTGAGAACTTCTTCCTTTTCTGTGATTTTGAGCTGACAACTTTTCTCTTCTGCTAACCTGCAAGGAGACTTGTGTTGAAATGAATTTCACTCTTTATCAATGTCCTTTTATAGATGATGAGAGCTTTCCTTGTAAGGGTCGACTTGCTTCTTTATTTTCTTTTTTTTCTCAAAAAAAGAGTTACAGCAAAACACTTTACTGTCTTTCCCCCAATAAGCAATCTCATCTTTGCTTTTATCTAGTCAATGATTTCCCCTCAAGAGGTTGATGTGTCATTAAAGCAAAAAAAAAACTTAAATCTTGCCTAAATTTGTCAAGGCAACACAAGGTGCGACTTGAATTTGCTTTTATTTGTTTTTTTCCTTGACCTCTTGGAAAGTTCGAACCTATGTTTCCTTTACCTTTCATCTTTATTTTATTAACTTTCAACACAACTTTTTTTTTTCATTTGTTGTTTAGGAAATCACTTTTTAGTACCTCTTCAATTTCTCGCATTGATTTTCAACACTTGCTTTTTTTCTAGAACTTGTTGAGGAAATCATTCTTTAGTACCTCTTCAATTTGTCATATTGATTTTCAACACTTAGCTTTTTTTTGGGGAACTTGTCAAGGAAATCATTTCTTGGTACCTCTTCAATTTCTTGCATTGATTTTTAACACTTAGGGTTTTCGAGAACTTGTTGAGGAAATCATTCTTTCTTAACATGTCAATTTTGACTAGTTGACCAATTCAAAATTCCTTTGAGGAAGCTCTCCTTAGCTATTTCGTCCATTTGCCCAACCTCTGATACTGGTGTTTCTTCGAAAAAGCAAAAAGCAAAAAGCAACTTTCTCAAAATAGAAGTTTCTCAAATCGTACTAGAAATGCTAAAATTAAAACTTTCTAAAAATAGTAAAAGCAAAAAAGCATTTTGAAAAAAGAAAATTTCTAAAAATAGAAAGTTGTCAGAATTGGTCTTGGAAAGTTGTTTTCTTTCTCCCTTGACTTGTCTAAACGTATTTGTAGCATTAGAACATTCATCCAACCAAGTTAACACCAAGTTGAAGACCAAGACTTAGCCGTTGTACTATGAGGGTGCCTTGTTTAGTTGAAACATTGAAGTATTGTCTTGATAACATCCTTGGACTTGATTGAAAACCTTGGACTCAACTGATTTGTAGAGGTAAGAGATTGGAGACTAACACTAAGACCTCTAAAACACTAACCTAAAAAAGAAAGCTGGGGGTTCCCATTTGCTA
The DNA here is from genome assembly GCA_027943335.1 of Chamaecyparis obtusa. Taxonomy (NCBI): domain Eukaryota; kingdom Viridiplantae; phylum Streptophyta; class Pinopsida; order Cupressales; family Cupressaceae; genus Chamaecyparis; species Chamaecyparis obtusa. The sequence goes on from BSBK01002552.1 coordinate 1,310,752, forward strand.
TGGGGCGATGTGTGAAAATGTCACAATGGATGGTAAGGGCCACATGAGGCCAAGAGGGATGGCATCCACTCTTGGACCTAAGGTAGAGGATTTATTAAGGCACCCTAATACGCCCCTAATCCCACCTCTCCTATGGTTGGACTCCATTAATAAACTAATTATATCTTATGGTTTATTTAATGTTCCTAAACCTAGTTGAAATGATCTATGTTTTTAATCTACGTTATTGGGTTTGCACCCACAAGCCCCATACCAGGTTCGGGTATGCACCCTGTACAGGTATGTCTGTGGGTACCTGCTTGGTGCGCACAGGGTGCGCACCCAACATTGTGGGTGTGCCATGATGCGTGCACCTGCACACTCACAGTGTTGGGCGTGCAACCTGTGTGCACCCAACATGGACCCGGGTGCACCTGTTAGCCGCTGGTCACTGCCGGGTCAAAATTTTTCTAAGTATAAACAATCTGTTTGGAGGGCAGAAAATTTTATATAAAATATAACATTTAAGTATAAGTGACATTAACTTTAAGTTATATTTTATATAAAAACTCTTAGGATGTTTGAGAGTGGTTTTAGATTCATAGGAGTTATAATGGAGATTTTAGATTTTGGAAAATTCTAAAAAATTCTAGGCTCAGCCAAATTTCAGGAATCAACACACCTCCATCAGCGTTATCTTCCACAACTTTTTATGAATTTCCAAGATAAATTTGAGATTGGAACAAGGATCTTCCAAGGATTCTAATTCATTTCATCACAAATCTCTTGTCTCCAACTCCACATACTTCACTAGTTTGGCCTAACTCTCACTCTTATCCCTGTTTGACTTGACTACCTAGCAAGCCAAAGTTGCTCAAACTCGTCTCTAAGACTCGTAGACTTGAAAATTACCACTGAACTAAGACTACCTTAGACAACTACCTCGTTGAACTAAGAAATTTGCTACTCTTAGGGGGTATTAAGTATTGAATATTGTAATTTCTAATTAGTAATTCGATATTCAAAACTTCAATGTTCAAGTATTTAGTATTTGGCATTTGCAATGATCAAGTATCATACTATGAAATGATTTAGTTTTACAATTCTGTATATTTCTCTTATTGTTTTTGTGTGCACCTGCACCCGTCCCCGAACCCGAACCGGTAACTTAGTTTTTAATATCTCTAATAAGGAAGATCTATTTTGTGGATTATGTTTCAATGATTCCCTAACATGTTGCAGGACCTCAACCAGTTACTTGATGTTACTAAATCTATTCTATTTGTTCTATTTGGAATTTGTGATTTAGGGCAAAAACTAGGGCATTCACAAAAGGGGACATTACATTTTTGTAGACTTTCAAGTCTGTGACTGGAATGGATCTAACATGTTAGCTTTACCCTGCAAGTTGGGAAGATCACAGCTTTGAAACCATTTGTAATGTCCCTTTTTGAATTTTTCTTATTTTTCCTTAAATAAATAACCCTAACACAATAATGGCTGCATATTTAATTATAAATTTATCCTAAAAATTATAATTTTGATTTAAATCTTATAGTGTATCTCTAAAAAATATAAAACTTATCCTCTAGCTTCTGCTGTAATTCTTCATCCAAAGCAGCTGTCTCCCTTTGTATAAAGTTATTGAAATGTTTTTAGTTTCTGGACAAGTTAGGTAGTTTTGTCCACTAACTTGACAAGAGATATAAGGATTTGCATCCTTCAATTTCAGTCCTAGAGGGGTTTCGTCCTCAGGCTGTTAGAATATTGATTCATGTTCCACAAGGAGTAATAAATAAATATAACATGTATTTTTCCAAGGATGCTTTCTTCTCCTTGTCTGGTGTCTCTTATATATCTTTTTCCTTCAATGGATGCGATTCTTCACACAGCACTTGATTTCTGATTAAATTAGGTTTCTTTTCATTGAAGAAAGGGTTCTGATATTTGCTGGACTGTTTGATGGCAATGGCAGGTGGAGCAAAGGAGAACAATCTACAGCATTAAGCACTGCAACAGACTCAACTTTGAAGGTGCCTAAAACTATTAATGTTTTACATGCATCTACATAGCTTCTGCTTTAGAGTCCTTTTCACCGTAATGGCAATAATGCAATTTGTGCAAGGGAGGTGACCTGATGCCTGTGTTTTACAGTCAATATCCTTTGTCCGTTGTTTTTCTGAGATGAACTTTGATATTTTTATTGTCATCAGTATTGTCTGCATGATTAACTATCCACCAACACCTGCCTCCTAGTGATGATAACCATAAAACATCTGTGCAGGAGCTTGTTGAGTGGAATCACAAATACAAGGAAAAGTTTGGGTTTGTTTTTCTGATCTGTGCCTCTGGAAGAAGCACTCCTGAAATATTGGATGCCTTGAAGGTCTGGTTTCAAACTTGGGTTAGATTTGATATGTGATCTTTTATAATCTACTCAGTACATCTCGACCAGTATTACTTCTGTATTAGAGTATTCTTCATTTGATTCAATTATGAAAGTAAATGAAGTTGAGTATATCAAGATGTCCGCAATCCTTCATTCTAACTTTTGGATGAATTTAAACCATAGTAGCTTTACATTCACAGGGAATTGACATAGCTAAGTATAAGATGAATTCAATTACATGGGTTTAGAAAAGGAAGAACACAGCAAATTAAAAATTAAAAAACACTGAAACTCTCAGAATTGATAAACAGGAATTTATAAGCAAAAATCAGAGGAGCTTTTGAAAATAGGAGAATAACCTATTAGTTTTTGATATTCTGTTATTCAATATCCTGCAATTTCAATGTGAGCATCGAATAAACTGTACCCTATTTCTGTTTTTTTTGGGTTTAGCTTGTGTACTGGTTTGATTTGTCATGACCTGGGTGCCAGGTGCCTTATAAACCAGGTAAATGCATTCTTTTACTATGATTTAGACTAGTATTTTGGTTGGGGGTTCTGCAAAACAATGCTCGTTCCTTTAGATTATAGATAAATGAAATGCTTGGGAACTCTAGAATACTACTTGTCGAAAGATAAATTAATACTAGTTTACTATTGTTATATTGTACGCTCGACAAGAATAGTTAAGACTCATTAGTTAGGTTGAGTAGTTTGGGTAAATGCCAACAATTGGGAAGTCCTTAGCAATTGTTGGCAAGTTCAACTATTTCCTTTAGTCGGAACAAGGGACTGCGTTGTGCAAAGAGTTCTTGATCCCAAATATTGTATAAAGTGCCTTGATGAATAATATATAATTGTTTTCTCTTTTAAATCATATGTTGTTTAGTATGTTCTTATTATCTACTTCAATTCTTCATGACTATCTCTATTTACTTTACCCTATTAATTGCTTAATTGTAATGAAAGTAAACATTTGGTGCTGTTGGTCTTCAAGAAGTCAGCTTAAAATGATGAAATAATGGGATAGCTGAGCAAAGAACATATTGAGTTAATCCAAGAAAAAGAGGACAAACTCACTCAATACCTAGTGAAATTGTGGGACATATTGGTCAAAGAGAATGTACGATTAGAAGCATAGTGAAGGCAAATCCCACAAGGTGTCATTTGCGATACCTTAGGGTAAGTGAGGAGGTAGATGTTCTTGATCATATGCCACAATTGCTCACAAGACATTGGATAATCCTTGATGACCTTTGTGAAGAATTTGATTGTGAAATACAAAGATAGTAGATAAGGAAATGTTTTGGAGACAGAAGCCAAAGAGATTAAGAGAGTAATATAGAGTGATGGAGGATCTCTAGAAATTAATGCCCTTATAGTCGAATGAAAGTAGAAATTATCAAAAAGTGGTAAGGGAGAACAAGAGCTAAGACAATCTCTGATGATGTAAGAACAAAGAGAAAGGAGAAAATTACTTCCCAAGAACGAAGTCGGAGTTAGAGTGTAAGCCAAAATCAGAACTACAACTAAGAACAAAGACAATTCTTCCACAACAAACTATATGAGTAAGGAGGGGCAAGTGATAACAAGACATCTACCATTACTGGACAAAACGGGGACTGTTCTCTTTGATCAAGTAGACAAACTAGCAAATGAAGATGAATGGGAAGTAGAATCTAAATACTCTATAACTGGGGATAACTTTGAAAGTCAAAAAAAGGTAGCGGAAGGATGAGAACCTAAAATTGCTAGGCCAAAAAAAATTTAAAACTAAAGGCAACCTTGTATGAAACACTCAAGCAAGGGGGGGTTAAATACTCATGTGGTCGAGACTGTGAGTAAAGCACCGACGTGTAAATCAAAACTCCCTAATAAATTGGTTCCAACATTGATGTAGCATCAAAAAAGGATGGTGATTCCCCCATCAAGTCCAATCATCCAAGCATTGAAAGGTAGGAGTTGTCTAAGTTTATAGGCTGGAGGACCCCATATGACATTGTAGGACCCGTGAAACAATTTTAGGCATAGAATGGCTGGGAAGATAGAGCTTATTGGCTACAATCCTTTTTGACGACCTTAAGAGAATAGCCATCGATTGGTACATAGAAGTTGATCTAGTTGATTTAGTTGCCAAAACTACATGGGAGGGATTAAAGAAAGTCTTCGAGGAAGAATTTAAATTGTTGAGATATGACAATGAGATTATAAGTGAGACATACAATACAAGGCAGGGTAAGCATGAGGATGTAAGGGCTTACAACCAAAGACTTTAAAAAATATTGGCGAAATTAGAGAAAGAACCAATGGATGATCTTAAGAAATGATGGTTCATTGAAGGCCTTATTCCTCCACCACGGAACAAAATGAAAGCAGTACCTCGATCTTCCTATATTGAATCATATAATTGGGTGATGGACATAGATAGTGAAGACAAAATGTCCTAATGTGGAAAAAGAAAAACAAAAGATGATAATAGCTTGAATGCTAGTAGCAAGGGTGAATCGAAGATAATACAAGCAATCTAGAAAGATTTTCTTTGGATTATTACAAAAAGGGAACATGACAAGTCCACCTTGCTCATAATTGCTTCCCTTTAAGCAATGCAAAGTTAGATGTTCCAAAACTCCCACTTTTTCCCAAACAACACCCCTATAGGTAGGTTCTTTCCTTGAATTTTCTGATTTGGGATGGCTCCACAGTCCACATCCTTGTGACGATAATGACATGTATTACCCATATGAGAAACCCTCTATTACCTTCTCCTAGGTAAAACTAGTTAATCCTTGTTGATTTCTGTTTTGAAACATATTCCCTCAAATTTCTTGCTAGAAACATATTGACCATTTTTGTTTGTCCCACAACTTGTAGTCGATAACTCGTGTTGGAGTTGAGTTCAACACCTATAAAATGGCATAATCCCTGCTAGGTACAATTGAAAAATTTGCTATTTCGATCAGTGGTAATATTTCTAGTTAACTTGTGTAACCTAATCAGTTCTCACAAAATAATAATATGAAACTTGGATAGGAAAGCGTGCCTAGATGGGGAACTTTGAAACTAGCACTTGACAAACATTTAGAAGAATAAGCACGCCTTCGAACTTGTAGACTTTGGAGTTCTTATATGGACATCATGGGAAAGAAGTGGATGAACACACATAAAATGGGACTAGAGGAGATGTGGAAAATAGGAAATGCACAATTTGGTTCAAAACCTAAATTATTATAAAAGCGGGATATGACAAGTCTGCTTTACTTAGAATTGTCTGGCCTCAAACAATGCAAAATCAGATGTTTGAGAATTTCTTTTTCTTTCAAATACCCCCTGTAGGTGGGTTCTTCTGTTGAATTGGCTGATTTGTGATGGCTCCACACCCCAAAATCTCCATCCTTGTGACAATTTTGGCATCTATTACCCATTCGAGGAACACTCTACTACCTTCTTGTAGGTAAAATTGTAAAACTAGTTAGTCCTTATCGATTTCTATTTTGAAACATATTCCCGCAAAATTCCTACTATCCTCTTGTTTACCTTTTATGTTTGCCCCATAGCTTGTATCTAATAACTTGTGTTGGGGGGTTGAGTTTGACACTTGTTAAATGGGATAATCCTTACCAAGCAAAATTTATAAATCTGCTATTTCTATTGATGGCATTATTTCTAGGTATCCTGTATAACCTAATCATTCCTTGCAAAATTAATTGTCTCTTGTTATGTGTTGAATTTAGAGTATGCATATATGTTTGTCTTATCTGCAACAACATACATGTAATCTTTACCATGAAGCTTTTTAAAAACTCTTGATGGCATTTGTGAACATGTTTTCCCAATCTTTGATGGTAGATAAGTTAAGGTTGTAGTGGGCTTGGATAAAGGACATACTCTTTTTCAATTTGTTGGGAGGTAGTACACTCGTGGGTATGTTGTATAAGACCCTCTTTGAAGTACTTCCATTTGAATCTCTCTACCCTTTTCTTGCATGTTTTGTTGGATTTGGAGTGGCTTACCATAAGTGTATCATGCAACATCTTCATAACATTCGATTTCATCTCATAATCTAATAAAGATATATTTTGTAGTTATATCTCTTGAGACTATGTGCTCTCATCAACTTATCATCCTTCTCCCTTTCGTCGAGGGTGTTAACTACAAATGTACTCAACATTTTGCACCCTAATAAAACCCATCTGGTCACCAGATATGATGTAGACAAAAATAAGGAATGGGAGTTCTAGGAAAGTCACAAGCAACTACATTCCTTTTTCCCTGAATATTAAATCTATCATTTGGATTTTTCCTTAACAAAATGCGTGCAACATGGCCAAGATGCGATATTGTGCTTTAGGAAAAATCAATTTTGATGAGAAGGGCAAGTTGCGGAGAGCAACAAGCCCATTCCATAACTGTTGCATATGTTGTTGATGTCAATATAATTCAGAAGGAGAGTTCAAAATTGTAGAGATGATGGAAGACAATGCAAATATTATTTGTACACAACTAAACCTTATCTTCTTAAGTTCATGTATAGTGCATAGCATTATCCTTATGAATTTCATGATCTATGTTGTCATATGGCTAGAATGTTGCACGGAGTGTGAAGAAATTTTTGTTAGGCCATGCTCAGGTTAGGCTATGTAGAATGCACCGCATTTCTCCGCATTTGAGGATATGGCCTCATGGTTCGGAAGTAAGACAGAGGGAGATTTGAAGTATGTATGTTCCTCATTTTAGGTTTCAAAATCACCATAGGAGTCTCTAGGGCTTGCAACAGAGAAGATCATTTTGTTGCTTGTCAGGATGGGTTCAAGGAATGCTCCACATTTCTTCGCATTAACATATTTATCGTTTGGTTTCGAGGACTAGTTTAAATTGTTTGTATATTGCCTTTTTTAAAGTTTTAATTGTTGAGGTGTACTGCAAATATGGATTTAAATGTTCTATTTCAAGAGTGTGTTTCTTGGTTTGTCTATGATGTTGGGTTGAATATTTGTTTGCCGATGCCAACTCTTTTTAGCATTATTGAATAAAAGGGGTGTATACGAATGTTGTCAAAATTCATGTATTGGTTGTTGGTGGTTGGCAAATTGGTTCTTGGTCTCTTTGGTATTTGTTTTCTGTTTGGAGTAAATGTTTGGAAGGATAAGTGTTTGTGGGCCGACTTGGAATATTTGCGCTAGCATATTGATATATGCACTAGCATGGAGATGCGTGCCAAGGAAAATTTGGTCTTGTTTAGCTTCTGGTTTGGACTACAATTTTTTCTCTTTCTTTGCGGAAGTTTTTGTGGCTGACCTTTTGGTTAATGCACGTTTCATTACTACATGTTTCATCTTGGTCAACTTGGAGAAAGCTTGTTTATACTTGCGGAGGACATATATGGAAGATCAAATATGTTGCAAGTTAGTGAGATAGAGTATGGTTAAGCAAAGGTATTGCAGTGGAAGTTTATTGTATTATTTTGGAAAAATCAATTTTGATGAGAAGGGCAAGTCGTAGAGAGCAATAAGCCCATTCCATACTTGTTGCATATGTTGTCATTGATGTCAATATAATTTAGAAGGAGATAGTTCAGAAGTGAAGAGATGATGGAAGACAAAGAACAAATATCATTTATGTACATTATCTTCTGGAGTTCATGTATAGTGCATATCATTATTCCTACGAATGTCATGATCTATGTTGTCATGTGGCTTGAATGTTACACGGAGTTTGAAGAAGTTTTTGTTAGACAATGCTCAAGTCAGGCACTATAGAATGCATCACATTTCTCCACATTTGATTTGGCCACGTGGTTTGGAAGTACGAAGGGGAGATATGAAGTATGTATGTATCACATTGTAGGTTTCAAAATCACTGCAGGAGTCTCCAAGGCTTGTAGTAGAGAAGATCGCCTGTCAAAAAGGGTACGAGGAATGCTCCACATTTCTCTGCATTAACATATTTATTCCCCTAGTTACGAGGACCAATTTAAATTGTTTGTATATTGCCTCTTTTCAAGTTTCAAGTGTTGAAATGTACCACAACTATCGATTTAAATGTTCTATTTCAAGACTTTGTTTTTTGGTTGGTCTGTGATATTCGGTTTTCTATTTGCCTGTGCCAACTCTTTTTAGCATAATTGAATAAAAGGGGTGTATGGGAATGTTGTCAAAATTCATGTAATGCTCATTGGTGCTTTGCATATTGGTTCGTGGCCTCTCCAATATTGTTTGTTGTCTAGAGTAAATTTTTTGAAGGCTAAGTGTTTGCTGGGCCTACTTGGAATATTTGTGTGAACATTTTGATATGTGTTAGCATGGAGATACATGCCATGGAAACTTTGGTCTTTTTAAGCTTTTGGTTTGGACTGCAATTGTTTACCTTTCTCCGCAGAAGTTTTTGGGGCCGACCTTTTGGCCAATGCACGTTTCATGACTAATGTTTCATCTTGGCCAACTTGGAGAAAGCTTGTTAATACTCGTGGAGGATATATATGGAAGATCAAATATGTTGCAAGTTAGTGAGGAAAAGTATGTACTCAGAGGATCATTTTTAAGCATGCTAGAGGAAATGAGCCAAATGCAATAATATTCATAGAAGAAAGGAAATGTGTTGGATGTAGTGAGCCACAAGAAGCTAATATTGTTAAGAAAAGGTATTGTGGTGGAAGTTGATCATTATTTCTTGTTGAAAATATTGTTCTAAGGTTACAACCTCCTTTTTGTAAGTGTTGTATCTTGTAGGGAGTAGTGAACTTCCTTTGGTTGTAGCAATAAAATTGAATTTCAGGGAGTTGCGACTTCCTTTGGGTTGTAGCCCATAAAATTTATTGTAATATTGTTATATTTGCGAGGTGGGATTTGGAAAGTAGCTCCAAACAACTTTCTCAGCATGGTTTTCCCTTGTTGAGTTTTCCATGTAAATCTAGTGTTCTCATGTGCAACTGTGTTGGATGTTTTGTTCCTTCTAAATTTCATTACCGCTGATCTGTTTTGTTTGTGAAGTAAGATTTGGATTAAAAGAAATTGAGTTTTATTAGGATACTTATCCATGCCGCCCACCTCTCAGTATTCCAGTGTGTGTAACAATACCTTCTCCATAAAAATGATGTTATGTAGGATGAATTTGGATTTAATAAATCCTATTTGTTTAGCTTGATAGTTAGGGTGTTAGCAATGATTTTGCAGGAAATATCTAATATTGTGATAAGCGTCCAATTATAAATTTCTTTTGTATTTTGAGATTTAGGTATTAATTTAATATTTCCTTTATAAAGTATGCTATTCAACAAGCCATTTTTGCATGGCATCAATATTGACATAATGTAGGTTTCTTCTAACCGTATTCCAAATTTTATGTAAAACTCGCATTTGGAAAGCCATTCTAGCCAAATTTTTGTCATTGGCCATGAGATCCTGTCGAGTGAGAAGTTGATCACACAAGATGCATTGAGCATTGGAAACCTGATAAGGGATGACAATATATTGTTGCATGAGATCCTCTTGAGTGAGAAGCTAATTGCACAAGATTTATTACGCATTGGAAACGTAATAGGGGATGACATCAATACATTGTTGCAAGGAAAAAACTCTAGCTAGAGATGACTCCTAAGTTAAGAAGAATTATTTTTAGAAGAGCTAGCATGTTGACATAATAGATCTAGTTCAAGTCCTCATTTCATCATTCCACTCTGAGAGGTTCCTTAACTCATCGATTATTACGATAATAGATAGTTTCTATTATTGTCTGTTATTATTTAATGGTTAATCTATTAGTAATGTATTGTAAATATTAGAATGTTTCTAATATTTAGTTAGTTGTCACTAAGAATAGAAAGTTTCTATTCTTCACGATTGTTTCCTAAGGAAACATCGTCTGTTCATTTGTATATATTGATCTATTGATCTCTGTTTATATGAGCAAGTATTTTGCCAATTACTTTGTAATATGGTATCAAAGCAAATTCCTGACCTGTTCGAAAATTTTTAATTTCTTTTTTGAAATTATTAGTTCAAGATTTTCGAAACTTTTTTACCCCAAGTGTGTTCAAAAATCTATTTGCAGGAATTTGTTTTGTTTTTGTATCAAGTTCTGGTTCGTCCATAGCCGCTAGGGTTTCTGCATTTTTGACTAGGGTTTTGACTCTTTAGTTTAAGTTGGAATTTTCTTTTGATTGCTGATTCCTAGTGGGTTTTTTGAGATCTCAACTGGGTCGTCGTCAGAATTTTTTGGGTACCTCGATTTTTGTGCCTCAAATTTTGTATCATCGGAATTTTATTCTGATTTTAGATTCCTTCTGGGTTTTTTGAGATCTCTTCTGGGTTTTTGTCTGATTTTTCTGCAACAAATCTCTATTCATGGCTGCCAATTAACTTTTTTTTGCAGCCAGAGCCGTTTTTGCTCGAAACCCAATTTTTTGAACTCGAATTTTTTTTTGATTTTAGATTCTTGGTGGGTTTTTCGAGATCTCAAATGGGTTGTCAAATTTTTTTGGGTGCCTCGATTTTTGAGCTAGTGGATTCAAATTCTCACTGCATATTCGTTTTGGGTTTTTCAAGCTCTCTTTTGGGTGCTTCTCTATTTTTTTTGGGTCTTTCAATTTTTTGCCTCGAAGTTTGTGCCATCTTAGATATTTATGTTTTTGGAAAACGTGCAATGGCATCACTGACAAACATATTGCTTGAGGGAAATCAATTTGGTTCGCAGCCCAAAGCAAACGCAAAGCACACTGAGCAGACAAAATTTGCCTTTTACGCCTTCATGGCTAAAAGACCTGCAGATCATGTGAAGTCGTCTGCCTGGTACATTGATTCAGGTGCCTCTCGTCATTTCACCCACCACAGAGACTGGTTCACTGACTACCAACCTTTCTCGGCTAAGAGTACACTGTTGTCGGCAAAGGCAACATTCAGATTTAGTCTGCTGGGAGGAATATCATTTTCCTTGATGTGTACTATGTTCCAGGGATGGAACTCAATCTACTCTCAGTCAAATGTTGCGACATTCTCCATGGTTGGATATCACCTTCAGTTCACATCAGTGCACCATCACTGATAGGGATACTCAGTCTGTTGTTGCAGTTGGCATTGAGGATCATGGTCTTTTTAGACTTGTTGATTCTGGTGATTCTCAGGACCTAGCTATGGCTGCTCGGCAATCTTCTGTCAACTCACTTTGGCATCAACGATATGGGCACTTAAATGTGCATTATCTCTCTCAACTTGCTCGGGAAGAGCTTGTTCTCGAATTGCCAGAGATTCAGACTCAGCGTGGAGTTTGTGATGCATGTCAGACTGGGAAGCAACATTGCACACCTTTTCCTGTTGGCGATTCATGGTGCTCTTCTTAGGTACTTCAGCTTGTTCATGTCAATATCTGTGGCCCTATGGCTACTCCCTCTGTTCTTGGGTCTAGGTATTTTCTGTTGTTTGTTGATGATTTCAGTAGAGAAATGTGGGTATATTTTCTTAAAAAGAAATCAGATGTGTTTCCTATATTTCAGAAGTTTAAATCTCTAGTTGAAAATGAGTCTGGGAAATCTATTATTGCTCTTAGGACAGATAATGGGGGGGAATTTTGTTCTACTTGTTAAGATATAGCTTCATTCGTATTATTATATATATATATATATAATACAATGTTAATAATGAAGAGTTGTGATTATATTATTACTATCATATTATCATTATTATATTTATAATATAATAATTATAATACCATAGTTATATATTAATGAGGTCAGATTGATATTAATCAAACTATGTTCAATAATCTGCAAGCATTGACTGAGTCGAATGCATAACTGAACACATAGCATTCGTTTGTTAATGCAACGATCTTAAAGTAAACTAAGTCGCTGTTATTATTAGTACTAGCGACTGTTGTTAACAGTCGCTAGCACTAATACTAACAACGACTTCACAGAGAGACATGACTGTTCGGTATTAAGAGACGCATTATTTATGAAGGTGACCGTTCATCAGCATATGTATATATGCTGTGATCGCAGGGTTGAAACAATCAATTACAGTGTTCATTGCTTCCTTCACCTGCGGTCACAGCATAATATATATTCAGTATAATTTATAAAAGCATCACAATATATTTATATATCAGAACAGTTATTTATCAGTAATATAATAAATTCCCAAAGATCTGATTTCCTAACACTACTGAATTCTCTAGCTTCTGTGATATTCATGACATCAAGCGCTAGTTAACCACACCCCACACACCACAACATAACAGTGTAGTTGAACGTCGGAACAGAACAATCACCGAGATGGCTCGATCCTTGCTAGAACACAAACATGTTCCGAAGAAGTTCTGGGCAGAAGCAATTAACACTACAGTTTACCTTTGAACTGGTCACCCACTATGGCGGTCAATGGTAAGACTCTGGAAGAGGCCTGGTCAGGTCGCAAGCCCAAAATTAGTCACCTAAAGGTTTTTGGCTCTCTTGCCTATGTTTGGATCCCTGATGCATCATGCACCAAGTTGGATGCCAAGAGTCAGAAACTCATGCTTGTTGGATATAGTAGTCTTCACAAAGCCTACTGCTTGATCGACATTGAGAGTTCTCGTCTCCTGTATAGTCGTGATGTAGTCTTTGATGAGCAGCGAGGACAATTCATGCCCATTGCTCTTGTTTTTGATCCAGCCGATCAGCCTATGAAGGCTCATGATTTGGGAGTTAGACTTCCATTATGTCCACCTGATGGGAGGGCTTCAGTAGCTCCAGTTATACTGATAATTCCTGTCCAGACACCTCTGGTCTCTCCTGCAGGATCACTTAGATACGCAGATGTTTCACTTGAGTTTGATCCGGATTCTTCTGATGAGGAACTTGATCATAGAGCATCTCCTGATGCGAATGCTGGTCCTTCTCCTCTCCGGCCTAAGTGGTGGGTCAAGACACTCGCTGATCTTCTGGATGATGAACTCATTGATGGGAGGACAGCTCGGAAGAAGAGCAAACCTACAGAGAGTTAATTTTGCTCTCATGGCAAATATTCACAGTGTGTTTGAACCTCAAACGTACTCAGAGGCTAAAGGAATTCCAGAGTTGGAACAGGCCATGACATCTGAACACCAGAGCCTGCTGAAGCATAACACCTGGGTCCTTTCTGATCTTCCATCAGGGAAGAAACCCATTGGCTACAAACGGGTCTATAAAATCAAATACAAGTCTGATGGTACTTTGGATAAGTACAAGGCTCGTTTAGTTGCGAAGGGTTTTTCTCAGTGTCAAGGCATTGATTATGAGGAGACCTTTGCTCCTACAACAAAGATGAGCACTATCAGATTAGTCCTAGCCATGGCAGCACAATTTGGCTAGAATGTCCATCAGATGGACGTCAAGAGTGCTTTCCTGAATGGTGACCTACAGGAAGAGGTCTACATGACGTAGCCTCCTGGTTTCAAGGTTGCTGGTAAAGAACACTAGGTTCTTTGATTGGTGAAAGCTCTCTATAGTTTTAAGCAGGCCCCTAGAGCATGGTACATGAAAATTGATAAGTACCTCAGTGATCAATGCTTCCAGAGGAGTTCATCAGACTCAAATTTGTACATCAAGACTACTGATAGTGACATCATCCTTCTGGTTATTTATGTGGATGATCTGATCATCACTGACAGTTCGACATCTTTGATTCAGGGAATCAAACAGAATTTATGCCAGTCTTTTGATATGACTGACCTTGGGCTCATGCATTATTGCCTAGGTGTTGAAGTTTGGCAACAATCTACTGGTATATTCATTTCTCAGTCCAAATATGCTAGAGCTTTGTTTGACAAATTTCGTATGCAGGATTGCAAACCCGCATCTACACCCATGGAGAAAGGTTTGAAGTTATCAACAAAGTCCGATTCTCCTCCTGTTGATGATTCTTCATATAGGGAACTAGTAGGCAGCCTCATCTACCTCTCTGCTACTAGACTTGATATCAACTTCGCAGTCAGCTACATCTCACGTTTTTTGACAGCTCCCAAGACTGATCATTGGATGGAAGCCGAGTGTGTGCTTCGTTATGTGAAGGGCACTACTGATTATGGGCTCCTTTACTGTCGCAGTTCTAATCCTAGACTCAGTGGTTTCACAAATTCAGATTGGGCAGGTTCTGTTGATGATAAAAAGTCAACTTCTGGATATGTGTTCAGTTTGGGATCCAGTGCCATCACATGGACCAGTAAGAAGTAGCTGGCAGTTTCTCTCTCCTCCATAGAGGCCGAATACAAAGAAATAGTCAAGGCAGGTTGTAAAGCTGTTTGGCTTCGTCGGATGCTTGGGGATATGCAGATGTCCCCAGCAGGCTCGACAACTCTATTTGTTGATAACGAAGGCGTTATCAAGTTAGCCCGCAATGCGGTCTTCCATGAAAGAACCAAGCATGTAGATGTTCATTGTCACTACATTCGACAGCTGGTTGAAGACGAGACTATACACTTGCAGTACATTCCTACAGAGGATCAGACTGCAGACATTCTCACCAAGCCTCTTGGTCTAGAGAAGTTTGTCAAATTCAGAGGACAACTTCGTGTAGTGGATAAATCAACCATTAAGGGAGGGTATTACGATAATAGATAGTTTCTATTATTGTCTGTTATTATTTAATGGTTAATCTATTAGTAATGTATTGTAAATATTAGAATGCTTCTAATATTTAGTTAGTTGTCACTAAGAATAGAAAGTTTCTATTCTTCACGATCGTTTCCTAAGGAAACATCGTCTGTTCATTTGTATATATTGATCTATTGATCTTTGTTTATATAAGCAAGTATTTTGCCAATTACTTTGTAATACCGATTTATGGTAGTGATAAAGATTAATGCCAATTGATAGTTCAAAATTTAAATATTATGTCATATATCTTATATGTCTAGGGTCACAACTCAAATGAAAATCATTACAATTACAAAATTGAAATAAAAATAATACAAAATTTGTGCAGTTAGCAGAAGGATGTAGATCAAGGTCGTGGTTTGGTTCAAGTTCAACTTCATTCGGACCACAAGTAAATGCATATCCACTCCAACTAGGTACACCATGAGTAAGAGTCTCATCATCATCTTCTGTAGTGACTCTAGCAAGGTCTGTAATATATGCATCCAAGTTAATACACTTAGGGGCTTGTTGATGTGAGTTTTATTCCACTACAACATGTAAAATCAAACACTAAATGCTTCAGAGTGAAACATTAAATACTCAATCCTCTCTTGAATAAATTCATCTCTCATGCTAAGCTTGCAAAGTAAGATCATGAAATGACTTGAAGGTTCCTTCAATTATGGATATTCACTCAATGAAATAATGTGATTTGCTGGTAATCACTTAGGGGACTTCCGCTGTTCATTCAATGGATATCAACTGCTTGCACTTCTAGAGATTTAGCTGCACAATGTGCAATGAAAATATAGTTTTCTTTTTCAACCTTTCCACTTCAACTCAAACTTGAACCAAACTTCTATTGCTACTTCTACTTCTAACTCAGGATGGAAGGAAGTATGGATGAACTTGGACTCTACTGGATGTAGTTTTATCAGCGATTCCACCCACCTAGTGCAAGCTTCTAAGGATATACTCAAATGGTTTTCAAATCAATATCTACCCTATTCAATCCCATCAATAGATGCAAACTAAAGATTGGATAACAATTGAAGTTAAGTACTTTCACTAGCTCACCACACAAGGCACTCCTCCCATCAACAAGAGGCTAGTGGCCTAGTTTATATTCGAGTCAAACAAGTAAACATCCACAATTCTTTCATCCATCTAAACTACTTTTAAACAACATGTAATGAAATCCTAAGCTTAGTGAGGAATGTGGATCACCATGGATTAATTCAAATTTGATCACAACAATTCACCATGCAAGACACAACAATGAAAAGTAGAACAAATTTGGCATTATCTTAGCAACAATTCTCCAACAAGCCCTTACAAATGAGAGGGGTGGGGGTTTATATAGGAGCCCCAATTACAATGAATGGCCATGATTGATTTGAAATCGATGACCTAGATTAATCCATTACAAACCCCGATAAGGGCAACCAAAAATAGCCAATAGAAATGAAGCACCACAAAATGAGCCAATGGGAAAATTCAAAGGCTTGAGGACCAATAGGAAGAAAGGAAACCGACTAGTCATTATACAACTCATCATCCAACATAAGCACTCCTTTTTCCCTCTCCCTTTTAGCAAAATCAATGAACCTAAGCAAAATTTCTCTAAGGTCCTCCATGTCAATACTAGCAAGGCTGCCATGCTATATCTCCATGACTTCTAACTTCTTCATGCAGGTGTCCAATGTGCCATCCCAATCGGAAGTGAGCCATTGTAGATCTTTAATAAGAACCATAAGTGAAAGGAACCCATTCAAGTTACTCTTCTCAAGAGAGTTTGTATCTCTAAAATAAATTGATTCCAATCTTGCCTTTAGCTCATCTAAATCTAACTCACAAGAGGCATCAATATTAAGACCAAGCAAATCCTTGATTGCAATAAGGACCTTCGAACGTATCCTCAAGATAGGACCCTCAATATCATCACACTGTGTGCGCGCATGTGCATATGTAGTCCTCTTGGTGACTAATTAGAGATACCAATGACCAAAGTCATAAGCACTCCCTCTATTAATAACTCCCTCCTGTGTCAGGACTGATGTGGGGATAGTCCTCAATGCCTTGAGACGAGGAATGACCTTATGTTTGATGGGTTGAAATTCCTTCCACATCTCCTCTTATCTGTGCATTTTATCTATAAGTATTGTCGTCTTTTCATATGGTCGAACCATCCTTGTAAGAAAGGCCTCTGCTTGCCTCTTGATATCACCTACCCATTCCTTTACTATATTGCAAGCACAATGTGAACTTTGAGAGGTGGGAACATATGAGATAAGTGCTACGTTCTCATGCCCTAATGGATTCACATACTTGTTTATGATCTCTTTCATCATCAAGTTCTCCATTTGTAGCTCATCCTTTTCTTTTATCAATTTATTCATCCTTTCTTCTATAGCATTTGCATTGCCTCTCAATTCCTAAAACTCTTGATCCTTAGTTGTTGGTCCAATATCGAATGAGGAGATATGATATTCATTGGAAGTAATCTCATCTTCATTTCTATCTTCAATGGGAACAACCAAATGCACAGTGTGAGATCCTGTCTCATCCCTAGTAATCTTTTGAATTTTCCTTGCTTGCATAGGTTCTCTTGCTTTCCCAATACTGCTAAAAAATGTATCAATATCATTTATAGAGAGAACCTCCTCTACTCTCCTCCTTCTCTTCATGCCATCCCTTAGCCATTTAGGAACCTCGGATAAATCCATACAATCAGTCATCTGTTCATCTTCATCAAATCCCTTCAATGTTGAAATGACTTCATCTTCCATCTCTTGAGTGTTAGGATCAGGTTGTCTTATGTCATCACCCAAATCAACTACTAACTGTACCATAGGTGAAGATGGCAATATCTCTGTACCTAGTTGTACTGAATGTGTGGATAAGGATGCCTCCTTATTGTCTTGAGGTAGGATCTCTTTATCTCCACCTTGCTTTGAATCATCATCCATATTTTGTGCCTCTATTTTCCTTGTTGATGAAGAACTAAGAATAAGAGTAGGTGTGGTGGACCTATGACTTTTGCATCTAGATTCTCTATTTATGGTCCTATCACTTGATGTTTGTGATGTCCCTGCCACATTACCCTTTTCCTTTGAAGTTTGTCCTACATTCTGAATGTGCAATCCTGAGGTACTAGTAGTTCCTTCATCGCCTCTAGAAGAAGAATCCTCAGTCTGCATCTTTGCATGGGTGAAGGTAACACCTTGTTTCATCATCCTCTTCCCTTTCTTATCAAGTCATACCTTTGACCTATCTATAACCACTCTTATCAAGACCCCCAAATTTGAAAGCTCGTCCTTTTGTGACCAATTAGGTGGCTCAATTGACTTACCCTTCTCATACTCATAATTAGGATGGATTATGTACCCATCATCCTTGACCTAGTTAGGAATGGAAAAGACATGACATTTTCTCATTAAGTCCACTGTCATCCTAGACCACGTCTTCCTCCTCACTTCCTCTTCATCCATAAGATTAGACCAATAATCTTCTATGTCTACTTTGTGTTTGTATTTCATGTCTTTGTGGGTTTGGATTTTCCGGAATGGATCAAAATCCTTCCTTGCCTTGTATGTTCCCAACTGATAGAACTACATCTTGGCACTGGCTGTCTCTGCTGTCTGTAATGAAGGGAAAGACTCCAACATTATCCCCAAGGTGATGGAGGAAGGCATTCCTTGTCTATGCTTCTCCTTCTGTGTGAGATCAAATTCTAAAAGCTGCTAACCACCTCCAATAAAACCATCTTGTTCGTATGGTACTTGAGAAGTTTGTATGGTTTTGAGGAAAATCCCTAGATCCTGATATAAGTGAAAGTAGGGAATTGGATATACCAATTTCCATACCGCTCGATCAATGCAATGGCATCCTTGGATAGCCTCTTGTGTGTTTCTCCTTGAAGTGTGCAAGTGATGTTCATAGTGAAGATGTCATTAATCCTCTTGTAACTTGCCCTCTCATGTAGTTGCTGAAGAGCACATGATTATACTGAGAGGGGGGGTGAATCAGTATAATAACCTTTTTAAATTTAAATGCTTTTATTCAAAGATAACTTCAATTACTCAAATAAACAATTATGCACACGAACACAATATTTACGTGGAAACCCAATATGGGAAAAAACCACAAGATAATTTGCTTTTATATAATATTGTTCTTTTACAATATTTTGTAGGCACCAACTTACTAGAGGCTCCAACCTCTAAATTTATGAGCACCGACTCACTGTAAGCACCAACTCCCACACTTCGCAGGCACCGACCTACTGGAAGCACCAACTCCCCCTGACTGGATTCTGAGCACCAACTCACTGTTTTCAAACTTTCTTCCACCTGGATGCTGTTGCTTTCTTCAACTGATAATGGATGCAATTTAGTCTCTTTAGTCAGCCAATAACTCTCCCTTTCATTTTATCTTCAGAATAATATCTTTATAACTGTATATGCATAATATATATATATCAGATTAAAATCTGAATATATAATCATTTAATTCTTTATTTTTATCATATTCACTGCTCTTCTTCTTTCTGTTTCACTTGCTGACTTCTTTTTATCTTCAAAATAAGACTGAATATATATATCCATATTATTAAATGAAACATTATGTCCTTTTTAAAAGTTATGACTTTTCAAATTGAAAAGGTGTCTCTTTTATTAAAATATTATTAACTTAAAAATAAGTTAATATTCCCTTTATTTAATCATATTAAATAAAACTTTAAAGACTTTCCCTTGCCGTCAAATCATATGAAACCTTTAAAACTCTTTTATATATCTTCTCTTATCTTCGATATCTCTGATATAATATTTACCTTTGATTATGGAAAGTAAAACTCGCTGCATACTAAACTATTATTGCTGAGTATAATCTTCGATGAAAATATTTTGTTTGATATATAGCATATGCCGTTGACAGTTTATAACTGTGTTCATATCTCATTATGTCTCTGCTGTTCATATATGTCTTCGATATTCTTCTTTGATATTCTGTTTACATTTGTATACATCTCTGTATACTTCGATATTCCATCGTCTCTGATATTTGCATGTTTGCTGTTTAATATCATCCTTCGTAGCATGCTGTGCATATATTAATAATTGTAAACACTGCATGTATACGTATTGTCTGTTGCCGTGAGTATCTTCTGTATACGTTATTATATTCTGTATACGTATTTTCTGTATGTATATTTTTGCTGTACGTATATACTGTATTCGAAACATAATGTATATTCTTTATATTACCTTTGATAACATGTCGCTGCATATAATATTTTTGTTAATGCCACATATATATTGACCTCCATTAATATCTTGTCTTCGCTGTCAATCTCAATTCCATGATTTTCTTGATTTCCACTGTTGACCGATCAATTAAACGTGGATGTCTCTATTTTTTACCACATCCGCATATGTTTATATGTTCTCCTGGCTATATTTTATAAAGGCCATACATGGTTCCCACAAGTACCAAGAATGTTGTGTTCAAATAAGACACGATATTCTGAGAAATAGCAGACGTTCTGTATATTCTTTGTTCTGTGCGTTCTCTGAGTTTTGCATATCACTGAGTCTCCAGAAAAACGGCTACTAAAACAGCAGAGTATAATGTTCCCGTGCTAAGCCATGGTAGAGATTGTAGAGACGGAAGGATCTTCCCATTGCAACCCATGTTAATACAACAATATTTCTAATATTGGCAGTACAAATGTGATGGTATTTCTTTGTCGTGGCATAATATTCTCCTATAGTTCTTTTAATGGAGTTGATAATATATATCCACCATAAGGTTTGTAACTTTAATAAGTTATAACTTATTCCCGCAAATATTATCTTCAATAAAACATCAACATGTAATATACTCTCCGTGGCATATGAAGTCAGTTCTTCAAGAGAGGTATTCAAATTATTAAGAACCCGAACCAAGCAGGAGACTCCATTACTTTCTCATTTGCTGTGTATGCATAATCACTGATCATCACATATATGAAGCATTGTTTTTATTAAACTTAATCACTGTAATGATATTATCGATGCTGCACTAATATCACTGACTTTTCATATCGCTACCCTTCCAAAGTCGACCATCTCTTCCATTATCGCTGACTTTTCATATTGCTGCTATTTGTTTATTATTTTATCACTGGCATATATGTCTTTTATTGTTTAGCGGAACTTCTAGGAAGCCGATGCTCTCAATGAAAGTATCTTCTTAAATATTCTAATTACTGAGTAATATGTTGCTACAAAATATCAGTTCCTGTATAATCAGATCAGATCAGTTCTGTGTATATTTTCTGCTTCATTAATATATGTTATTGTATCACCTTCGTATACCTTCATATACCTTTGGATATGCCTTTTCGTATATGTTCATTACATATGCTTCTGATTTTGACATCAATGACAATATGTTCATCAGCTGCAACTCTGGATGACATTCATACACCTTAAATTGATCCTTGCCATTCCCAATCATGCCCCTGCATATGAGGTCTGGATACTCTATATTCCTCGCCAATAGATAGATTACATAGGAACTCATATAGAATTGCTTCATTTTCCTCAAGTTCCTCAACCGTGTATCTATGTTGGCACTTATTATTTTTGCCCAATCTATCATCACTTCTCCTATGGCTATCTCTTCTATGAAGTAGAACATCCATGTAATGTCCCCGTTTTTTAAACTTATGGGATTAGCTTGGTTTGGCGACCCTCACAGGCTAGTCAGGCGATCAGAGGGGGTCAGATGGTGAAGCCAGCATTGGGATTCCATTCTGGAGGTTCGACTGATTAGGTCTGCTCTTCGTTCGGATCATTTTGGTCAACTTACTATTTTTAGTAAGTGGTATTTTGAGTATGGCTAGGATTAGCAGGGTGTTTGCACGGAGCGTCAGATATCTCAGGATCGAGTTTCAAAGAATCTCCAGTTTGAGAGACTTACTATTTATAGTAAGTCTATTTTTAGCAATGGCTATTTCTGGCAGGGCAGTGACTATTCCTAGCTGGGCAGTTGGACTTGGTGCTTTGTTAGAAGTTCGTTGATTGCAGTCAGACAGTTCAGTGGCTTATATTTTAAATGTGTTATTAAATTAAATTATTTTGATTTAATTTAATAACTTATGACTTTATAACTTAATGTTATAAAGTGAGATTATTTTTAAAAGCCAATTAAGTGAAAATATTAAAAAGTGCTTTTTCCGAAAAAGCTATATAACCAACTCGAAAAAGCACTTTTCATTATCTTATGCAATCATTTATTTTTCTTGGAAATTGGGAAGAAGACAAATCCGGCTAGGGTTTCGAGGACTGATTCTTCATCTCGTAGTTTGAGCCATCTTCTGTCGGTGGTGAATTTTACATCTGATTATATTTGTGATCTCAATTCGGTGCTGTTGTATATCGGATTGATGAAAGATTTCAAATCTGGAATTCGGGTTTGTTGATGAAATTGGGTTGTTAATTCAATCAACTCAAGGTGCTGGTATAATTATTTAGAAGCTGGTCACATAATTGCTTGGCATCGAAAGTGTTGAGCATTTGGAGATTACCGTTTTTTTTGAGAATTGGAATTAATTTGAGCTTTGATTTTAAAATACATTGGGAATCGCCTTCTTTGGATGCAAATTCCCTGCTTGTTGTGGACGTCTCCATTCTCTATGTGCGGGAGTCACAAACGGGGCAGAGATTGATATATTCTGGTCACGTGTTGAGCCTGGACATGAGACCATTCCCTAGACCCGCGTATTAGGCTGAAGTTCTTTCTCCAGCGTTTGCAAAACAGTCAGCCGCTTTGGGCTTGGCACGGCATTCAGCATTCCATTCCTCACGTGCGGCTAACCTGCAGTCATGTGCCATCACTCAAGGGTGGCGGTATCAATTATGCAGCAGGCATAATAGTCAAAGAGCATTGTCGATTCCAGGTGTTTTAATAATTTTCGAAAGAATGATATGTTTATGTTTTGGTTAGCTTAAAAAGGTTTCATTTGATGATAGTTTAAGGAAAACTATTTGTCTGCAATTCGAAATACAAGTATTTATTTTCAAAAATTGTTTCGCATGAGTGTTATTACCAATAAGCTGCAGATATTTTTTAAATAAATTGAGAATTCAAGAGGAGCCATATTCGGTTCTTCACAATCCAGGGGTCAAAGAAGGCTCCCAGAGGTGTTCCCATAACTCTGTTCAGCCTAAAGATTAAGTCTCTGTATTCATCTTTGAAGTCTTCACTCATTAGCTTCTTTGGCAACCTGGAGTGATGTCTCCGTGGCTCACTGACCCAATTCTTGTTAATAATGTCCATACAAGCATCTGACTTTCCATCATATAATGCCTTAGTCTGTTCCTCTGTCCTGATCTGCATCCCGGAGTAGTAAGGAATCCCAAATGTCTCTCTCACTGCTTCCTCATTCAAAAATGCAAACACTTTTCCTCTGGCTCAGATTGTTCTAGTGTTTGGATCATAGTTCTTTTCACACTCAACCATGAGCTCGCTGCATTGAATGGCTGAAGGGAAACCCGCCGCGTGGTAGAGTCCATTCTTCATTGTGTTTTCTGCTGCAGATGGTCCCTATATCCATACATTCTCCTCTGTTTCTTCATATCAAGGTGTTCCATATTGGTGTCTATAACCTTTCCCCATTTGGATGCCATTGAGGACTCCGGATAGAAGCCCTTGGATAATCTTTTAATTAATACTGTCCTCACTGCGATCCCCTTAGGGTCTGCCATTTCCTGTTCGAAGCTCGAAGTTAGTATAGTTTAAGGGACTTAAATAAAGGAATAAATTTCAGACCTTTAAACATTTGATTTAATCCTCAAAGCCAGCTCAAAGACTTGAGAAGTTTTGTGTTGAAAGGCTGCAAATGGAATATGGATTTGAACAAAGTCTAAAATGAGTTATTTTATCCTCAAATGCATTGATTTTGCAAAGAAAGTCAGACTTCTGAAGTCACTAAATTCTGAAGACAAAGTCTGAAAACAAAGTCTGAGGACTTAGTTTGCAGACTAAGTATGCAATCATGTACAACCAGACTTCAAGACTTTGCAAGCATGTCCTTAAATGACCAAAATTATCCTTTAACATGACCAGAATCAGACCTTGTTACGAAAGTACTAATTCTGATTTTCTGAGGATTGAGTATGGTAAGTTTGAAAACATCATTAAATCAGTCCCAATGTCATGTCAATTGCATATTAATCCATGATCCAATGTTTCCATACGAATAAGAAATCAGATTACAAACAAAAAATGAAGACAAACCAACTTTCACCATTATGATAAATTGTGATTTCTGAGGACAAGTCTGAAACTTACCTTCTGATTTTCCCTTTCAAATTTAGTGTTTTTTGCACAAGGATAGGCCTTCAACACTGAGCAACAGCCCCTATAATGATTTGGTAAGTTGGCGAATTATGGGGACTTTTCTAAAAATTGCTCCTGTTCTGAAGTCTTCAGAACTTAGATCTGCAACTTTGTCCTTAAACCTTTAAAATGGCTTCAGATGATGCTTGGAATGATGCCAAAAGGTCTGTAATGTAGTTAGGATCAGATTGCAATCAAAGGGTAAACTCAGATCCAAGCAAAAAAAAAAATCGACTTTTATGACAGTCCTCAAAGTTTGCATGTATCTAACTTACCACAGCCCCTTAACGCCTCAGACTGGTTGCAAAATGTGTGTTTTTGAATGGGGATTAATCTGGATATAAGTTTGGGAGGATTTGGGGACTTGTTTATTTTATATGAATTTCAAAAGATCGACCAGTCTGGGAATTTTCAGACTTTGGGCCTGCAACACCTTGCTTATCAGCCCCCTTGGTGCCTCCAAAAGCTCAGAAAAATGTTTCCCTTAAACCTGCAATCATTGTTGGACAATTTGGGAAGTTGGAGGAATCATGATAATCTTGGCACAAAATCAATTTCATGGAGGAAGGCTTCAGATTTGAATCTGCAAACACTAATATTCCATGGCTTACCTCAAGCTTGCAGCTATATCAGACCTCCTTCCATGGAAAATATCCCCTTCATCTCACTATTTTCAGCCTTCCACGGCTGGGTTTATCTCCCACTTGGTCTCCTTGCTTCAGATTTTAGCCACCTCGCTCTTGTCTAAATCTTCATGGCTTTTTACTACAGCTGCCAGCCCTTTTAAAGATGATTTGGCTTCTTGTTTACTTCCCACAAGCAATGTGGGATAAAAGTTTTCATCCTTCTAGAAGCTTCCATTCTCACTTTATTAATTTCCCCCATATATTTGTTAAATAATAAAAAAAGCTCTTTTGGGGAAAATCGATCCATATCTGGATCTCTTAAAAATTGTCTGTCCACTTTTGATCCACACATGCCAGCCATCCACACCTTAATTCCATATATCCAGCACGGGGGAGAATTGACTTGTGTAGGGATAGTTACAACACTTGGAATATTTTGCCTTTCATTATTGCTCTTCAAGGGAAAAACGACCCATGTTTGGATAACAGATCAAAATATCGCCGATATATCGGCGATAAGCTGACTTATTGCAATAAGTTTCGGCCCGCGATAATCTATGTAAAGATATCGCTGGCCAATATCTTGAAACTTATTGCCGATAAGTTGCAACTTAGCTTGCCCGCGCATGGTTAAAACAGTGACGGCCCAACAAAGGGCAAAAATGGTTTTTCTTAATGCCAGTTGAGGTTTGGAGAGGTTAGAAGGGTTTTGGAGGAGAAAGATCAATATTTGCGACATTTTAGATCGATTTCTTGTGGATTTGAAGCGGATTCAAAGAGATTTTCCAAGCAAATTCAGATTAACAAGAAAGTTTTCAAAATTCTTTCCCTTTTGTTTTAAAATCATTTTGTCTTGTATTAGTTGCATTCAAGTTTATACAAACTATATAATATCATTTCCAATCTACTCTAACTTGTTTTAGAACATAATGAATAAGATTTAACACCATTTTTTAGCAATTTTTGCAAATTTTTCATAGTTTTCTCAAAAATTTCATATTTTCTTAAAAATTTCATAACCTTACACTTTTTTTTGTTTTTTTCCTTCAAGTTTCAGCTATGTTTAAACTTGATTTGGATGACCTTACACTTGATTTGGATGACAGAGATCCGTACTATGATTGGACATCACAGGAGCAACCTCCATTGTTCATAGACAATGACATCTATGATTTGGAGAGGCAGGCTATGGACGAGGATGGATTCGTAGCAGGATTGGATGACATTCGGGAGGATGATCATGAGAGCACTGAGAGTGAGGAGGTTATAGATGATGAGGAGTCATTGCCAGTGTCAGCACCATCTACATACAGGGTGGAGGTCCAGTCACAACCAGTTGTGTAGAGGTAGGTGGCAAAGCCACAACGGACTATTAGGGCCAGACCCCTTCCCACTCCCGTAGTTCTTACTAGAGCTATTGGGAAGGGGAAGAGGAAGATGTAGACTAGTTTGATATTGTACTTGACATTTGTATTTGGTTATAGTTTTACAAAGACAATTTGCTATTTTAGTTTTCTTTAGAGTTCAAACTATCAGACTATGGCTACCAGCCATCAACATTGCACATGAGGATGCGATTTTGTTACATATTTGCTTTTATATATATCTAGATCAGCTTGTTTGGTTTGTTTACTCATTTACTAACTCATTAGATACATCTCCTTATTGAATTTTGCAAAAAAATGCATTTCTAATTAAATTTAAGCCATTTTTTAAGTTCCCGAGAAGTTCCCCTAAGAAGTTTCCGTCTTATCTCCGATATTTCCCGATATTTTTATTTGCCCTCGGCGATAAGTTTCCGATAACGATATTTTGAACTATGGTCTAGATAATTCTCATACTTAGAAAAAGTTTCACTTTCCCATTTCCTACCAATGGAAAAACAACTTGGGTTTGGACAATCTCCATACTTTAGAAATTTTTTTCAATTCCATATCCACTCTTGAGGGAAAAACGACACCTGTTTGGACAACTTCCAGACTTAGAAAAATTTCCAATTCCATACCCACTCTTGGGGGATAAACGATCCCTGTCTGGACAACTTCTAGACTTAGAAAATTTTTCACTTTCCAAACTCACTCTTGGGGGAAAAACAACCCCTGTTTGGACTATTTCAATACTTCGAAAATTTTCTAGAAAAAAGCTATCCAGAGTGGTGGAAATTCATAGTATGTCTGGATTTTGCCCCCAACACTTCGAATTGTTTTTGGGAAAAGGCCAATTAAATTGGGGAAAATCATTGTCTTGATTTTGATCAAAATAAGTGGGGAAAATCATTATAAGTCCAGATTTTGTGGATTTTTATAAAGAAAAATTGATTTTCCTTAGGATTTTGACAATTTTAAGTGTAAAAAATCAATTTCTATAAGGAATTTTAGGCTCTTATGCATGGAATATGCCTTTATATAGAATTTTGGACAAATTGACTAGCCAACATTTAAATACACCTAGGATTTTATGTTCAACCCACTATAACTTGACCTCGAAGGACTTCAATTTTAACGTTCCCACTTTAAGATCAGAACTTGACCACTTAATTTCTTTACCACCCCTCAGCCTTTTAAAGCTCTGAACTACCAAATTTACTGCAAAAACCTAACTAACCTAATGACCACTAGCAAAAGAGGGGCCTCATTCATGATGGGGTGATGGTGTGAAAAGGTTACAACAGGTCCCCAATGTTTTGTTGATCCTTCCTTGTAGTGATATTGCTTATGTGATAGAAAATGCAAGAAAAATGCAAAATAAAATAAATTAATGGTAAGTACTAAAGTCTACAATACATATGTTAAAAAATAAAAAATAGATATTTGTGATATAATCTCAATTGCAAGAGGTGGGAGGAACAAATAGTCCTTCCCATGAAGGTACCACCTGTTGTGACCTAATCACACATCGCCCATTAGAGATGGGACCCCCTATCTTTTTGCTAGCTTGGCCCTCTTGTTTTAGCTTTCTCGGTGGCTCTAGTGGTAGTCTCCTAGGTCCTTAGTGGTTTCATTTGAGAAGTGATGTGTTTTGATCAAGTCTTCGGTTAGGATTAGTTTCTTCCCTTTCGTGATCAAGTCCTAGTGGAGTTTCTGTTTTATTTGCTAATGAACACGGAGGCCAATCTTGAAGAGCAGTTTGAAAAGGGCATTACAAATGTTCCCAGAAAACTCAATAGAATATCCAGAAAGGGAAAAGCATGAGGTTGGTTAAGTCTGTGATGAAGATTTGTTACTTACCGTGTTGATTTCAGAATGGCCCTTGAATTTCAAAGACTAGGATTCCAAGAAAGTTTGATTTGTACCCAAGACATTAAAAGTCCATCAATGCAGTGAATATGCACCCCGAGAGCAGAAGGATATTTGTGGTAAAAATAATTCAAAGGCCTCCATTTAAGTTACATCTAGCAGGCACCATTCCATCAGTTTTGGGGAAACTTTGGGAGTTACATTATAGAAAAAAGGGAAGGGCCTTTATGACCTGGTCATACTTGAAGGAGATAGCAATAATGAAAATAAATTTGAACATGGGGATGTTATGCAAACCTACCAAGGGCCATATCCTCATATGCAAGAAAATTCCAGGAAGTTGTTACTAAATTTCCCCTTCACCCGGCTACACCCAAGCACAAAATTATGACATTTGCTCGGTTTTGGTAATTGGTTTCCCTCCCTCCTAAAAGTTTTAAGTTTTGTGGTGTCTCATCTCCAGAAGGTAACCAAATAGAAGAAGTGAGGTGAATGTATCACCCAATTTGAGAAAATTTTGCTTGGTCCCCTTTTTACACCCAAAAATGAAATAAGGCCAAGAAATTAAGATTGAAGTATCTGTTCTATTCAAGGTGTGGGATGTAGAGAATGTGTCCAAGACCCAAGGATGCTCACAAACATTTAGACTCATGTGGTTTAAGGTTGGAAGCCCCTATTTTTGTTAACGACATACAATGACTAAGTGACTAAGTCAATGTGGACAAAATGTTTGAAATCCCCTTAATAGAAACATGTTTGCATCCAGCTGGAAATAAAGAACAATCAAAGAATGTTTTGAAATCTGAAGAAAGAGTACTCATGTATCTGATGAGTACACGTTGGCATTGGCAAATCAACATCGCATAATCAAAGCAATGTTTGGAAGGATTAAAAGCGACTCACCAAACCCTATACGCATCTGCAATAGAATGTTTAAAGATGCAAGGGGATACCTTTTACAAATATTGAGATACGCAAGTCCTTACAACGATAGAAGTTTGGAGTGGCGATTTTTATCACAAAAACCCATTTCTACTTCACGACACAAGTTCATGCGAACAAAGGAGGAAGTGCATATTTCATTGCTGAGGTTCGAATTGAGACACGGGAGGGTGATGCCTCAAGATCAATAAATCCTCCACGCTCTTCCAAGGGTGCCCTCAACAAATGTTGATGGAAGTCTCCCATTATGAATGAGTCTACCTGCGAGCCCAACCACACTTGGCACTGTTTCCAGATAGAAAGAAAGTATTCAAGAATGCGCCCTGGGTGCACTTCATGCACTTAGCATTGAATGAAGGAAACATTGTGAAAAGAGTCCATGGGAGGTAAAAATTTCAGGTGCGTTTGCACTGCGATAGAGGAATGTCTTGCAAAATGAAAACCCATGGGTCATCCAAATTCACCCAACATGAAAGTAGAAGTTCATCAAAAGAAAAGCCTCATGGGTCCCCAAATGCGTTTAAAAGAGCAAGTGCATATAAAATTTTGCCATCGAGCATGAGAATCATTTAGGGCACTGTTTTGGAAGCATCGAGAGACTATTCACGACAAAGAGGAGTTGTCCAACCATTAAAGTACGCCCACGACGTTGCAAGATCATGTGCAGGAGTGAAAGATCGTGAATTTTCCCCTAAATGTCTACCAAAAATACGAGTGTATATGCCTTATGAACCACCTCTCAATTCCAGCGTAACTGTCATGTTGTTGAAGGATACACAAACAAGAAAATTATGTCGGCACCCCTCAAATGCTCGTTAGTGCACTTCCATAATAGTTACAGAATGTTGGAAGGATTGAGAAATTCGTGGGACACAAAGACATTCGTTAGCGCCTTCCGCAGTAAATCAAGGAATTTTCAAAGTTTCAAAACCTCTGACAATATGTTTAATCCACCCAAAGCATGGTTTGAAATCATACATAGCAAAGGTCATTCTCCAACGCAAATCCACGACAGATGAGAATTCGTTTCAGGACAATGAAGTCTGCCAAAGAGCTCAGAATATGCAAGGCATGATTTGTGGATGGGAATGCTGTGAAGAAGTGAAAGTCCGTGGGAAAACTCTATGCATACACTTGGGCGCAACTCCAATGCGACAGAAAGAAGTTGTTCCATGCTTCAATTATTTTGCTAAGAAACCTTGCCCAAATATTGAGATCTTTCCATGAGCTTCAGGATGTAATTCGAATATTGTGTTGAAAGAATGTTTGCAAATGAGGGAACTTGTTGCTAAGCCCAATATGCATCTGGCAAAGAGATTTCGAAGGAAATTGTTTGTGAATAAATACCACGCCCAACGCTATTCGAGTTGGGTAAAGGGAATGTGTTCAAAATAGAATGGAGCGCCGTTTCAGTATGGTTGAGGAATGCTTTGAAAGGAATTATCCGTCAACTGTCTTAGAATGTGCCCAAGTGCATATTTACCAAGGTTGTGAAATTTTACAAACATGGAAAAAAACCTCCACAAGGCCGAAAATGCGCTCTAGTGCAAGTTAGCATGGTCAAAGGAAAATTCCTAAACATAATAAATTCTCCACAAAAACCAAAATGCACCCGAGCTTTAAAATGAGTTGGTCAAGGAATTCGTCTAAGATGAAATAATTCACTACCATGCCCCAAATGCATTCTTGCGCAAGTCAACTAAGTCAAAGGAATTCCCTAAAAGAAAAAGCCGCAACAAAGCCCATTCCGTGCCCGACGTGATCTTGAGGGATTCAAGGAAAAGTACAAAATAAGGCATCCACGGTGGGAGCCCCCATGCACCCAAAGCGTTTGAAAATGAACGAAGGAACTCACACGACTCCTTATCCACGCTCCCTACGCATATCAATGACGGTGAAGGAATTTTTATTTTAATAATTAAGAATCCATGAAAGGCTCTCCAGGCGCATACAACAATGAAGGGAGTTAAAGAGGTCTATCCGTAGCAAGACCCAATTTGTGCCCAAGCGCGGTTTTAACATAGTCACAGAAAAGACGAATAAGGAAATATCTACCTATGCTCCATATTTGCGCTCGAGCGCATATTCTCATTAACGAAGGAATGTCTTAAGTGGAAACTCCACAACCTCTAGGTAAATGTGCTCTGAGGACATATAGGCAATAACCAAAGAATGTTTGATAAACAAAACCCACGTTGAAGACACAAAAAAATAAGTTCAAGAAAATTTCCACTATAGAGCGTTCAATATGAAGTACTGAAAAAATACTTTTTATTTTGTGGGGCAAGATACTTTACATAAGTTCACGCACCCATGGACTCTGAAACAACGTAGGCAAGGAGAAAATGCACTCAAGGAAGTTAAAAGGACTATAGTGAAGGAATGAATTAAATGTGCTTGAGGTGCAATTTACGTGTAGCAACAGAATTTTAGTGAATACTAAGTCCATAATGGGGTTGGATATGTGCTCTAAGCATAACTTTTATTGTATTGTGGAGAGAAGTTTTAAATAAGAAATCCATGGGGAGTTTATTTGCAAAGGACGCGTTTCGATCATGGTTAGGGAAGTCTTTGAAAATATGCTTTATACAACATTCTATTAAGTGAAGGAACTTTTGCAATGAGAGAAGAGGTCAGGTGTGATGGCTTAGGATGTTTAGGGAATATGAAAGAATGAATGACTTATCGGAGTTTGTTCCCACTGGACATTTGAAATATTGGCAAGTGCATTGGGTATGAAAAGCAAAGGGACATCCAAGTCGAAATTGTGGAAATTTGTCAAGTATAAAATCTAGGCCAAGGGTGGAGTTGAAGTCAGAAAAAGCAATAAGTTGAAATAAATCAAATTTTGGAGTTAAATTCAAAATTAATTAAATATTAAATTTTATATTTCATATTTAATTAATAAACTTTTGAAATTGAAAAAGCATCAAAATTGGTAAAATTGGCAAAACAAAGTCGCTTTTCCTTGGACTTATTTTGGAAGCTGATTAAATATTAGATTTTACTCGATATTTAAATTAATAAATATTCAAGAAATCGAAAAAAAGCGATAATGTAAGATGAATTGACTTTTGGGACTTAAATCGAAAATTGATTAAATATTCAATTAATAAATTTTGGAAAAATTGAAAAAGTGGCAAAAATCGAGTAAATTGGAAAATGTAAGACAAATCTCTTTTTGGGAATTATTTTGGAAAATATTATTTGATATTTAATGTTCGATAGCGGGGAGCTCAAAATCTGTCCCGTTCATTTGCACCCTTGACGAAAATGTCCCTAATGGAAAGAAGATGAAAGTGCAAGAATTTGAAGAGATAAAGTTGTTCTCTGAAGAGAGAAAAAGTTTCATGTTCAGGATTCGATGGGTTTAAATTTTATTCCAAGTTTCGAAGGATGCTTTCTATTTTAATTCCTTACATGATTCTTATGTTCGTTATTTTATTTTGTAGGAGAAGGAATTTAGTTCAAGATGTTCAAGGAGGACATTCAAGTCCAAGAATTCTAGTTCCAGTTCCAGTTTCACATGATCAAAGGTGACATTCGAGTGTTGAAAGCATTCAAGTTTTAGGCAATCCAGTTCAAGGTATTAAAGGTTCAAGATTTCAGAAATCAAGGTTCAATCTAGAAATCCAAGACTAACCAAAACAGTTCTATGTGAAGAAATTTCAGAATGACAATCCATCTCAACGAGTTGAATTCCCAAGTAGGCACACTGAAGGAAGAAAATGGTAAAAGGGAGCTGATTCCAAAAGAAGTAATCAAAGTTGGATTTGGGTTGCAAAATTGATGCAAAGATCGGAACCTACGTGACACCCATCATGCTGACATGGTGCCTAGTCATCTCCATTGGTCATTCAAAGGTCTCTCAATCAAAGTCAACACATTTAAAGAAGGGAATCAAGAATAATTTATTCAAGGCAAACAATGCATTTAATGCATAGTGGATGTTTATTTCACCCCATTCTCTTCCTGAACATGCATGCGTAGTGTGCATTTATTACCCACTAAGGTAGTGGATTCTTCTTGGTTAGTCAAAGTGGACCCTGACATTAATGTAGATTCTTTTTCTCTTGCCCTAACCCTAATTAGGGTTGGGGTGGCAAAATCTGGGCCATCGGTTATTGTTTTGATCCGAGCCACCTGTTGTATTCCAGGACCATATAAAAGCCTCACTTCTCATTTGTAAAAGAGCGAATTTTGAGATTGTTGCTAAAAGCTACCAAAATAATAGAGTTTTCATTGTTGGCTTGATGGTGTTTGCTTGATATATTTTGGTGCTTGTTTGGTTTCATAATTCCCTCATTTAGATTAGATTGGTTAGATAAGTGTTGTGATTTCAATGGAGAATGCAATTGGGTTTTGATGAATTCCTTTCATACTTTTGACGACTTGATGATTGTAAGTCGTTGTGCAAAGTTAGCCTGAACCCATTTCTATGTATGCTTAACTTCTATCATTCAACATACATTGTTCATTTTGATGGTGTCCGTCGTGGTATGAAAATCATTTGCATAACCCCTTGAAGATTGCACCAGTTCTCGCGTAGTTGTAGTTTAACTTGGTGAAGTGGAGCTTGGTTATTTAGGAATTTGTCCACCAAAACAGTATTCAATGTTGTCATTACCCTTAGGAGTAGATTAGAATTTCTAAACCCTTTTCCCTTTGCTTTCCGCAAATCTTGTGAAAATTCCCCCGCCCCCCCCAAAAAGTACTTCATTGCAAAATCTTTTGATAACTCTCACATCCAGCATGATTTGAAATTGATTTCAAGTTTGCAAACGTAAGGCCCCTTGTGATTAACAACAAATCACATCAACCATTGAGCTTATCCATGGTCAAGACTTGACACGAAAGGAACCTTGGAGTCTGTTGTGCGATCTTCCGCAATCTTAGCATGCAAACGACTTTGATCAAGAGAGGATAAGATACTTTGGTATTTTGTTCTACTGTTTGGCGAGTCATAAAACGCACATCAACACCACCATGTACAAGCATTTGCATTGTATTGGTCTTAAAGAGCATATGTACTATGATCTCATCTTTGGACGAACATGCCAAACTCTTTAGTAACATTTTCTACCACTTTTGAATCAGAGAAGTCTTTTGAGTGCCTTCTTGTACCCTTTGACAACTCGCTATGTCTATATGGTGTTATCCTTGGCAAAGCAAGTATCTGTACGCTATACTATTTGGGAGATAATGCATATGCAAGGAGATGTAATGGTGTGTACATCTTGTTCCAACAGTGATGAATGATTCTTTCCGCACTTCAAAATAATGTTTCGTTGAGTTCATTCTCTTTTTGTAATGACCTTTATTTTTCTATCATGGAGTCAAGGC
This sequence comes from Chamaecyparis obtusa, assembly GCA_027943335.1. NCBI lineage: Eukaryota > Viridiplantae > Streptophyta > Pinopsida > Cupressales > Cupressaceae > Chamaecyparis > Chamaecyparis obtusa. The sequence continues at coordinate 1,345,240 of BSBK01002552.1, forward strand.
CATAGGTTTCCTCAAACACGATCAATTTGTGTTAGAAAACCTTCTAGGCTCTCTTTGAATTTTATTGCTTTCAAATACTCCATTGGTTGCTAATAACCATGGCACCCAATGCCTCTCGCACCTTCACAAGTCATCTCAAAATGATCGTGTGATGCAAATCGGGTCTTAGCGACCTATAATTATGTAAAAAATAAATTAATAAAAAAATTATAAATATATTATATAAGCAAATGTGGCGTAAATAAAATAAATAAAATAAATAAAATATACTTCAACAATTCCGAATTCTAGAAAATTCTGAAAGTGCCTTGTGACATATGGTGGTTTGTCTCAAACATTTGGATCTCATCATGCTCTTGGTATATAGCTTTCACCCGCTCTATTTGATTGCCAATTGTTTACATCACCAAGTTAAGGGAGTGTATGATGCATGGTGCACAAAAAATGTGTTCATACCTTTCCTCATCCAAAGTACTTGTAGCCCTATAATTTTCTGCAGTTTGTAATGATTTGGACAAAATTTGTGAGATCCACCATCTTATTAAAGTTATATTTAGTTATTAATTAATGGTCATTTAGTATTTTTAGTATATTATAGTTAGAACAGAATGTTTCTATTTCTGCTCTAGTTGATGATTGTTTCTTATCGAAACATCGTCTTTGTATTTGCCTATATGTACTTTGTCATTTTTTAAAGGCACTCCCTCTTTTGAACAATTTTTTGTGCCTTTCTATTCTTTGTAGTTTTGTCAAACAGTTGGCTTGCAAATTATCTGTGTTGCTGATGTGATGTTTGTTTTAATGCTGTTTGTTTTAACTTGGACACAATACATATAGAAAGTAGGAAACAATGCAAATATAACTTTATGAACAAGTAAATTGGAAGTTTCCCATTATATTATTACAATCTGATAGTCTAAAATTAATCTGCATTAAACTGTGCAAACATTAACAGCCAGTGATTACATCCACTTTCTTTTAACAGAACAACATTACACTATATTTGGCATATCGAATTTCTGCTTCAAACTTTGTTTCAGACTTGATATGACCTGCGTGTGGCATGAACAGCACTCTGTGTGCAGCTACCAGCTTGTACGGCCCACTTTCAGCTCTCCTCAGTTCAGTACGGACCTGTCCCAGGTGTTTGCAGACAAATACAACACTCACAAATGATCTCCAGACCTGTATGTCTCCTTACCAAGTGATTTTCAGACCCAGTCAGTCTGCTGTAGCTGAACTTTTGACTGGTACAGCTTGTCTAATACTTGCACAGTCAGCTCTAAGCCTGTACAACCCCTCTAACAGTCATATATATACTCAACTATTATATTCCAGTCTTGTTGGCTAAAAATTTTGCAAGCCGCTAAAATTACATCTTACAAAATTGTAACTTTAGGCAATGTCTCATGAGATTTCTCTCTCCTTTCAGCAATAGGGGAGGCTCTCTTCTTACCGTAGGTGGCTTCAATAGGAACTTAACTGAAATTACAAAAAAAGGCGGTTCTCTTAATCAATTCTTCTTTTTTCAAGAATGATTTGCTTACAACTACTACTTTCTAACTTAACAAAAAGTGCCTTATTGCTACGATAATACTGGTGACCCTGGAGTTGAAATAAGAACAATTCTAAGGGCAGCAGCTTTCTTTTTAGATTTTGTGAAACAAAAACAGGAACCCAAAGTCTCCTGGGCTTGTCTCGTGAGGATTCAAGCAGAATAACCAGTAAGGCACAAAGCCTCTTACTGGATACTTTCAAATTTAATAAAAACACTTACAACTGAAGCCCAAAGTCTTCAGCTCTAAGTAATTGTAGCCACTACTATCTATCACAATTTGTCCTTCTGCAGCACAAAGTCTTCAAAAGTTCAAATTGGCTCTGAATGCAACAAGTAGCTCAAACTCTGTGCAATTGAATCCAAATCACTCTTGAATCAAAGCATTAAAGCTCACAATCAACTCAAGAAAATGTCGTCACATAACAGTTTGAATTGGCATAAGGTCTTAAAACAATCTGCCTCTTTTATTGAAAGCAATCTGATTTACATCCAAGCACAAAGTCTTAGAGTGCACAATACAAACTGACAGAATTTTCTTGCCTTGCCAAAAGATGATTATTTACAATGATCTCCCTCCTTTATATAGGAAAAGTGTGGAGAGAAAGGTGGAGAAAGAAGGGGAAAACCCTTAACCACCTTGACTTATTCCTTGATTAACTAACTAATTTTGACTTATTCAAAGTTGCATGCCTAATGCACTTGCAACTTGATTACATGTTACAACTTTGCACGTGATACTATCACATGCAATTACATATGTCAAATACAAATTACAAAGGAATGATGAAAATATTCTAAGTCCTTGACAAGACAACCCCTATTACATCATTGTATATTGGTCTCCATGTTGCTACAGGATGCCCGATGTTTGATATGCTCTGGTTTGGTGAAATCATCTTGATCTGTAACAGGAATATGCATCCTTGATTGTTGCGTTGAGTGTTCATTGACCATTTTTGTCTTGAAAGCATTCTATGCTTGTAATCTTTCGAACCTTTCTAGGGAGAAAGATCTAATCTTCTTATCCAGCTTTTGTTCTAATTTTGATTCACTTGATTCCCTCGAAGCTGAATTTCTCTTAAGGGTGGCCTTTGAGCTCTCCTATGGGCTTCTCTTTCTCTTTGTATCCTTTCTCTTTCCTCACGTTCCAATCTTTCTCTAAGCCCCCTTTCAATTCTGTGTCTTTCTCTTTCAAATTCAATACCAACTTCCTCCTCTTCCTCCAAGATGGCCTGAGCAACTGTATAGTTTGCGTCATCTTCTCTTTGATTCCAAAGGAAAGCCCCTAAGTCTGAAATGATATCTTCCTGCCTTATGTTTACATCCAAACCTGGTTGCACAACTGGATAGTTAGCATAGGAAGGCAACACCATCTTAGATCATTCTTTTAGTTTTGCTTCTCATGTTTCAAACTTTCTTGATTCTCCCTTTCAATCCTTTGAGCCTTTCCTTCTTCCTTTTCTAGTGTTGGCTAGCGATTCTCCTGGCATAGCAATATGATATGCCTGAGTAGCTATAGCATGAAATTTCCAAAACATGAGTACATCTTCATGTGATGGATCCATTTTAGGCATAAGTGAGGTTTTTTTTGGGTAAGGTAATTGGCTGGAATACTTGTGAACAACGTGTTGGAGCTCTAAATTTTGGGCAAAATTTAGAGTCCTATATAGTGATAAAACCCTAAAAAATAGCCTCTTAAACTCCATGCCCAATAATTAATGATGGAGTACATAAAATAGGATAAAATATTACATTAATTTTCAATTAAAAAGTTGAGATATTATGGAAGGAAGCTCTGTGACAAGAACAATCAAAATTCTATGATCAAAGCTTTCAGAAAATGCTGAAATTTCGACCTGCTGCAAAGATGATGTTGACAGAGGCAGAAGATGGTCGAATTTTAAAAATCTAAAAAAGACCCAGTTCGGGAAATCAAATTTCCTATCTCCCATAAAAATCTTAGCTTTGTACAAGGTGTTTTGGTTTTGCAACCAAACCCAAATCCGAAAGTTAGGTAGTTATTTTTTAGTTAGTTTATCATTTTTTCAAAACAATTTGTAATAAGGGTGTGTCTTTTCACCCTAAAGAGGTGTGAAAGCCACTCAAACATGTATATATATACATAATGTAAAATGTAAAGAGAGACAATACAATACAAGATATATTTTCATAGGATATAATTCGATGAAAACTACAATATGAACTCTAATGTACTATTTTTTTTCAACATTAATAAAGATAAGTGCTCTTCTTTTTTATTTGTGGTTATAAGTTATATGTTTTCAATTAGTCTTTCAGATTACTCTATGAACTAGGGTATCCTACTGTGTTTTTCTATTTGATGCATTCATTTATGACTAATTTGTACAATTTGAATAATGGTAGCATGGTCTGAGAACCTGTTACTGTTTCCTTTCGGGCTCTTAAGTTGAGTTAAAAACCATAGGACCTATTGTATAAGTTGTTTTAAATTTTGTTTCAATAGAAGCTTGTAGAGTGATGGTCTCTCTTTACAGAAGTGAGTTATCTTAAAACCGTCTCTGATTGTACGTAGGATTGAAAGTTTTATGACTCTATAGCCCAAGTATTTAGAAGGCACTGATCTAACTATAATTTGGAAATTGTCATTTGGTTCATACTTTGTGGTTTGTAGATTATATAATCATTATTTCAAAAATATTACTTTTGAGTCATTAGTTTAATCCACTTTAGTCAAGATTTATAGAATAGAAATTATTAGAGGATTTGTTTCTTTCCTCCAAGGATCATTCACCACCTTGGGAGGAACTTTGTTTATTTATGTACGCAGTTGTGCAACATAGAGAATTTAATAGTTTAAAGTGAATTTAGGCCTACCAACCTTGGCTTGATTAAGCCAGAATTGCAGAGGTATTAGTGTGTACCTGTCAGTTGGCCAAAAGTGATCCATCATTTTTGGGCACCAACACAACGGAAGAACAAATGGGTTTGGGTTAGATTGGCTCCGGTGTGGTGAGAAAAATAAAAAATGGGTTTTTCAAAGGGGATTGCATATGGAGGATGGCTGGAAACTTGTGGGACAGCAAATAGATTTTTTTGAAGGATAATGCATGCATACACAAGCATGGACTTGTTCGTTTTTTCATCATAGAATGGGGTTTTTAATCCCGACTGCATATGCAAGCAAGATGAAGCACTTGCATATGCAACTTGGAGAATGTAGACGGAAGAAGGATCATTAAAACAAACATAACATGTAAATCTGAAATAGAAATGAAAAATTACATGTTAATCGAAAACCAAAACATGAACTTGGAAAGAATTGGGGAAAAACTTAAGGAAAAATTACCTCAACTCATAAGAGGTCTTGCCAAATCTTGGACAAACTCTGAAATGTATCCAATGGATTTTCGGATTTAGGAAAGATGAGATTTAAAAACTATATATAAATCTCTTTCCTAGTCTTTTTCCTTCAATTTTGGAGAGTCAACATGCATTCACAGCCAAGTGGAAAGAAAAGAGAGATAAAATGCAAGGAAATAGCAACCATTTTGACATTTTCCATGCATATGCAATGAAGGTAAAAAATGGCGTCTAGGGCATGAATTTCAATCAAAATGAGGAAATAAAACAATCTAAGAAAGAAATAACTCACCCACAATCAATTCTAGAGCTGAGAGAATGATTGTAGATGCTCAAATCTTCCAAACATGAGGCGTTTTTGAAGAATAATGATCAAGAAGCGGAATGTTTTTACCAAAATACACATGCCTTGTGTGTATTTTGATATATGCAATCACTCCCTAATTTGACGTCCAAAGGAGAAACACAGCCAAGTAGAAGAGAAAACGCACTTTGGAAGTGCTCAAACATATGCAAAGAAATAATGTAATTGATCATAAAATCGTCACCTAGGGCATCATGGCTGGGAACACAATGTTTAGATGCAAAAAACACATTCAATACAATGTGTAAATGCTGTTGGAAAAGACATCTAAGAAGGCAGATTAAAAACATTGTTTTTACCATGCCTTTGCATATAAAGAAAATGTGCAATCCTCCCCAAATTCGATGTCCTAAGGAGAAACACACTTTAGAGAGGTTAAAACATGCAATAACAAGCATGTAAAGGAGTTTAAAAACAACACCCAAGAGCTGGGTATTAAAAATGTTGTTTTTCATATGTATTTGCATGTTTAAAAGACATTTAATTCTCTCCAAATTCGACGCCCAAAGAGAAGAATTAAAAATGCTGTTTTATCATGTCTTTGCACATATAAAAATACATAAAAAGATATGTATTTATGTTAATAAAAAACACCTTAAGCGGTTCTCCATTAAAAACGCACTTTTCAAGTGCAATTACACATCAAATAGAATGTCTTTAATGAGGAAAAAGCCACTTGAAGTCCTTTTAAATACATTGTTTTATATATGTAGTTGCATATAAAAACAACACTCATAAGAGGATTAAATACATTCTTTTTGAGTTCAACTGCACATTCTTATAAAACATGTTTTTGGCTTAGAAAAAACCACTTTTACATGTTTTATATATGCAGTTGCATATAAAAACAATGTATTTAATGTATAAAAGACTTAATTTCAAGAGGTGGGTTTTAAAAAGTGTTTAACATGTTGATGATATGCAATGAAGAATAAAAACCGCACCTTTTGAACTTAAGTGTTTTAATTTTAAATTAATTTAATATATAACTATAGTTTTAGTAAAGTAACATGAAATTAGATTATTTTAAAGCGAATTTCACAAAAACATTAAAAACTATAGCTAAATCAACTCGAAATGAGTTGAAATTTGAAAATGGACATCAAAATCCATTTTATATATTAAATATAATTCGAACTCGTGCAATCGATTTTTAAAAACCCACTTTTTTGAGGATTTTTAAAGAATATGCAGTTAGCCTGAAAAACTCCACCTTTTTGCATCATAACTTGAGTTATACAACTCCGTTTGATGTCTAAGATAGCTCGAAACGAGCGTATTTCAAAGGGCTATTGACTCAAGGGAAAATCAAGATTAAAAATTGCTAACAAGAAACAGAAAAACGAAGAAAAGGACTTAAAGAACGCATGAAATGTGTGTTACAAATAGCATTTAAGGGATGACGAATTGTCTTTATAATGCATTATCCAAACATCGAAATCTTAGAGGATACACCTACGAATTCACAAGAAAATTCCGTAGGGTTGCCTCAATTTTGTGATGTCAGCTTCAAATGGAATCGGCTAGCATGTATTCATGTGCAAAAAGATATGGCATTTGAACTTCAGCCTCTAATCCTCCACTTTGAACCCTAGCTATTTGGAAATCACTTTCAATTGAAGCAACCAACACAAACAAATAAATATTACCTTGAATACTCGCATAAATTCTCGACTGTATCTTGCAACAATGAGAAGAATGTTAACATAGAGGGTTTTCATCCTCCAAGTCCTTGAGAGAAAATCTCCACAACTTTATCAAATTCATATATTATCCAAGCATAACCAAACATGCTAAAAGAGAGCTCTTCGTTCCTTCTTATATTGTTTTCACATGAGCTCTCACACTTGTTTCGTCAATGTGGGATAAATAACATAACACTTTTGCCTTTCCCTATTTTTTCGGTATTTGCTTTTTTCCTCCTATTTTCTCACGGCTCGTATTTTTCTGTGATTGGTATTTTTTCGGTATTTGCTTTTTTCCTCCTATTTTCTCACGGCTCGTATTTTTCTGTGATTGGTATTTTTTTGGTATTTGCTTTTTTCCTCCTATTTTCTCACGGCTCGTATTTTTCTGTGATTGGTATTTTCCCGCGAGTGCTTTTTCTTTTAATACTTCCCCATTTACCTATTATGTCTCCAATGTGTTATAAAATAAATGGGACCATTTAATTTAAATATTTCCCTCAAACTATAGACTATGCATTAATAAAGTTAAATAATTAAATTTTAACTTTATACAATGACTTTATTAACACCTAATAAATCTTTTTGTCGATTTTAAACTATTATCATCAACATGTCATTGCCACTTGATGTCCAATCATGCCCAAAATGACTTACCATAAATAGTAAGTATGTCCAAAAGTGCCTCAAACTCCTGCAGAATGACTTGCAACTGAAACTGCGTAGTCCAACTATCATCAAGATACCTTCAAAGTCCCGGTTAGCCTACAGGACCATGGAGAAATAGGCTAATGACAACATCATACAACACGTGCTAGAAAATGGGACATTATAGTCTGCCCTTCCCAAAATTGCTTGTTGTCAAGCAATTCCAATGCTACCCCACAATCACTATGCGAAACCAAACTGAAATTGATTATGATCCTAGGGTCCCAAGCCAACCTAGGAGATCTATAACACCAACTGTTGAAAGCACTGCTTTGTTGGTTGCCAACATAAGAACCTCCTGACAACAACTAGTAAGTAGAGCAATCAAATACTGCACTACTTTTGTCATCTTCTCAAGAAACTGCTCTCCGAAAAAACTAAATTGGAACACAATGAGAGTAAATCCCAGTAAGCCGACATTGGCTTCCTCATCCTCAACTATCGAACTACAAACCCAAGTGATCCCAGGGTTCCAAATCAACCTCAAAAGAGAACCACCATGCTGATGTTGCGCCACTATGATATAATCATAAACTGAAATTCTGCTATCATATGTGTTGGAAATTGATAGCATCGTTCAGATAATTAAATTGAATATATATAGAATACATATATGTACATATTAATGTATATGTATTTGCTAATTACATATACATTAATATAGACATATCTATATATTTTATTATATTTGAAATAAATCTATCAACATATATATACATTAATATATATATATATTAATGTATATGAAATTAATTCTACATATACATTAATATATAAATATATATTACTGATTACATATTTGATACGATTTAATACCGATTATATCGGTCTATCTAAACGCTGCAGTATTAATGTAGAATACCGATAAATATCGGTTCATATTATTTACGTATTGCTTTGAGTATAAGTTTATATAAACTTACGTATTGTTATCAAAGCATTACTATCGATACGCACTGTTATATGGATAAACATTACTTACGCTCACCTTACTAATATCGACCAATATTAGTTATCGGCTCTTAAGTAATCAAAGTCATTTGGTATTATGCAATACGAAACCAACGTTTTGCAGTATAATAAAAACCGTATGAAATCAGACTGTCATGATTTGATGAGTCATGACTCATTCATGAGTCACATCTCATCAAAATCGTGACTGCTTACTTATATATATATATATATATAACAAGAAATATTTGATTTAAAGACACCGAAATACATAAATCCATTAGTATAAGAAGTGTCTCACAATTAAAGAATTAAAGAACATTCTGCAAACTGCAATAATAAAATATTCAGTATTTAGATTTAATAGAAGTTTATCATTATTTAACAAGGTATCAGAGCTCTGGTTTTGAAGGATCTTTAGGGGCTGATAAACTTAAGAATATAAATCTTAATATCGAATACATTACATTCCTAAATGGCCAACATCATCAGATTCGAGGATATGCTTGAGGGAGCAGAGAACTTTCAATCATGGAAATTCAGAATCTTGATGATATTAAAAGAAAATAAAGTCGAATCTTTTATTAAAGAAAATAAATTAAAACCAGAAGAAGAGCCTGACATATCAACTTGGAATGAAGGAAATGATAAAGCAATGAAGATCATTATCGATGGAGTCAGAGATCACATTGTTCAAATTTTAATGAAATATGAAAGAGCATATGAGATGTTCAAAGCATTAGAGAAAACTTATGAAATAAGTAATGCAAGCAAGAAATTAGCCCTAAAGAGGGAAATAAATCACATAAGCATAAACAAAGGTGAGACAATCAACTCATACTTCATGAGAGTCTCAACTCTAAGGGATAAATTATCAACAGTTGGTTATGAGATTGATGGTAAGGAATTATCATTGATTGCATTAGATGGTCTGCTTGAATCTTGGGAGACATTTGTCTCCAGCATAAGTGCCAGGTCAAAATTTCCAAAATCTGACCGACGAAGAACAAACTGTCTACAAGAGGAATCAAGACTAGACAAGAAAGGACTAAAGAAGAAAACCATTGATGAAGATCTCCATGTACTAAATGTGGATAATCACAAGAACAGGAAAAGACACTTCAAGAAAAAGAGATACAACAATAATAATGAAAACAATAAAAGGGATATGTCAAAGGTACAATGTTTCAGATGTGATAAATATGGACATTATGTATTTAATTGTCCATACAAAAAGCACTAGGCTTCATTCACCAAAGCAAAGAAGCAAAAGACAAAGGAAGAACCTAAAAATGAGAAATTTGTGTTCTGCTCGGCACTTTCGAATCAAGTCTCAAATAAAAGCACTCGGGTTATAGACAGTGGTTCCTCAAGACATGTGACAGGATTCAGAGAACTACTAGACTCTATGGTAGAAGAATCAGATGAGGTAGTAACCATTGGAGATGATTCAGCTCATCCAGTAAAAGGTATTGGGACATGCACTATCAAACTAAAGATTGGACATTCCATTCAACTTACTAGAGTATTATTTGTACCAAGCATCAAGAGAAACCTAGTATCTATCTCAGCACTTGAAGACAATGGATATAGAGTAACCTTTATGGATGGTAAAGTAAAGGCTTGGCCAAAGAACTCTACTATCAAGAAATCCTTAACCATAGGTAATAGGCAAGGTTGTCTATATGAATTATGTACATATACAAACCAAGTCTTATTTAATGAAATCACTAGCACAAATGAGATATGGCATAGAAGCCTAGGACACTTAAATTACAAAGCCTTATCTTCTATGGAGAAACTAGTCATTGGATTACCAAAGCTTAAACAATACCACCCTGGTGCATGCAAAGGTTGTGCCTTAGGCAAAAACACAAAAGGGGCATTTTAAAATAGTTCTAGTAAAACAAACAATGTATTAGAATTAATTCATTCAGACCTATGTGGACCAATGTCTGTTCCATCAATAGGTGAGTGTAAATACTATGTAATCTTTATTGATGATTTCTCCAGGAAGACCTGGATATATTTTCTTAAACATAAAAGAATCTGAGGAGATTTTGAAAATGTTCAAAGACTTCAAATCACTTACTGAAAACTTTTCTGGAAATAAAATCAAAACTCTAGGACAGATAACGGTAAAGAATATACTTCAGACATCTTTAAGGAATTTTGCAAAAATGTCGGGATTAAGAGGGAGTACACTGTTCCTTACAATCCTCAACAGAATGGGGTTGCTGAAAGGAAAAATAGAACAATTATTGAAGCTGTCAAAGCAATGATTTTTGATCAAGACCTTGACACTTCTCTTTGGGCAAAAGCATCAAATACTGCAGTGTATATTCAAAACAGATGTCCTCACTCCCACATTGATAGTAAAACACCTGAAGAAGCCTTCTTAGGAACAAAACCAGATATCAATAACTTACGAATATTTGGTTGTCCAGTATACATTCATGTACCCAAAGAAAAGAGAACAAAGCTGGAACCATCTGGAAGGAAAGTTATTTTTGTAGGATACAGTGAAACCTCAAAAGCATACCGTATATATATACCTGGTCAAAATCAGATTGAACTAAGCAGGGATGTAATTTTTGAGGAAGTCATAGCATACTCTAGAGCTAGAAACTCTTTAGAACCAGAATCACATGCCCTTCTTGAAGAGGAATTTACACCTGAGATTCAGAGGGAGTATTCTGAGGAAGAAGAAAATGAGGAACAACTTTCAACATTAGTAAATCCTAAAAAGAGACCTCTCTAGACCACTAAGATAATAGAAGAAGCAAAGTCTTATGGAGCTCCTTTAGGGACATTCAGAGAAAGTAAAAGACCCGCAAGGTTATCTAGTTATGTAGCCCTAGTGAGTGAACTCTCAAAATCAGAACCTACAAATGTTCCAGAAGCTATTCAGCACAAGCATGGAAAGATGCTATGACCGAGGAATATTAGTCTATTATAAAGAATGATGTGTGGGATATTGTGCTCAGACCCAAAGAAAAATCAGTGGTTATTTCTAGATGGTTATTCAAGATTAAACATGCTGCAGATGGTAGTATAGAGAAATATAAAGCAAGGTTTGTAGCCAGAGGTTTTTCACAAAAGGAAGGGATTGATTATGATGAAACCTTTGCTCCTGTTGCTAGATATACTTCAGTTCGAACAGTCCTAGCCATTGTAGTTGCTAAAGGATGGAAAGTGCATCAGATGGATGTAAAGATTGCCTTCCTAAATGGAACCATTGAAGAAGTATACCTAGAGCAACCTGAAGGCTTTGAGATTCACAATTCCAAAACTCATGTGTGTAAGCTAAAGAAAGCTTTATATGGACTTAAATAGGCTCCCAGAGCTTGGTATGAAAGGATTGATACCTATCTTATGAAGTTAGGTTTTTCAAAGAATGATGCTGACCCAAATCTCTACTTCAAACTAGGAGCAAAGGTGACATGTTGATATTAATCCTATATGTTGATGATTTATTGATTATAGGAGAAGATCACCTCATTCATCAATGTAAGAAGGATCTAACAAACGAATTTGATATGAAAGACTTAGGTCTATTACACTATTTTCTTGGATTAGAAGTTTGGCAGAAATCAGATAGTATTATTCTAAATCAAGGAAAATATACTCTTGACATATTGAAGAGATTTGATATGTTGAACTGTAGACCAATGTCATCACCTATGGAAACTAACTTTCATAAGTTAAAGGAAGAAGCAACAAAATCTCCTCCAACAGATTCTACTCTATACAAACAGATAATAGGCTCCCTGATGTTCTTGGTAAATACTAGACCAGATATTTGTTATCCAGTAAATGCATTAAGTCAGTTCATGTGTGAACCTAAAGAGATTCATCTCGTTGCTGCAAAACATATAATGAGATATCTTCAGGGTACTTTGAACTATGGACTTAAATATGAAAAGACAGATTTGGATCTTCATGGATTCACTGACTCAGATTGGGATGGAAATGTGACTGATAGAAAAAGCACATCAGGATGTTGTTTCAGTTTGGGATCAGCTATGGTATCTTGGATTAGCAGAAAGCAATCTTCAATGGCTCAAAGCTCCACAGAGGCTGAATACATTGCATCTTCAATGGCTGCCAGAGAAGCAGTATGGCTCAGAAAACTACTTGCTGGATTATTTGGTAAACCATTGAAACCAACTACCATTCATTGTGATAACCAAAGTTGTATCAAGCTATCAGTAAATCCCGTGTTTCATGACCGATCCAAGCATGTTGCGATTCCTTATCACTATGTTCGAGATATGGTTGAAAGGAAAGTGATACAGTTGAGATATATTAGTACAGGAGATCAAACTTCAGACATTCTTACCAAAGCACTTCCCAAGGTGAAAGTTGATCACTTAAGGAAAAATCTGGGTATGATTGAAATGTAATTTTTGATTTATATTAATATAATAAAGATGTTTATGGGCTCATCCATCCTGTGTACATTTCTAAAAGGTGACGACTTCTTAGAAAATGAACACTTGTATTTAATATTACAAGGTGATAATCTTGTAATAGAGATTCGTTATGGTAGACATTTTATATGTCAGTGCACATACCATAATAGGGTTATATGTAAGGGAATGTAATGTTCCTTATTAGTATATCCTAATATCACGATTTGAGGTGATATAAACATTAGGTATCATGATTTGAGGTGATTCCTCATATCACGATCTGAGGTGATATGAAAAGCAGGTATCACGATCTGAGGTGATTCCTCATATCACGATCTGAGGTGATATGAAAATCAGGTATCACGATCTAAGGTGATTCCTCATATTACAATCTAAGATAATATGTAAAACCTGGTATTACAAGTTAAGGTGATATATTGAAAACTATCTTCCCTAGCTAAGAGGGAGTGTTGGAAATTGATAGCATCGTTCAGATAATTAAATTGAATATATATAGAATACATATATGTACATATTAATGTATATGTATTTGCTAATTACATATACATTAATATATACATATCTATATATTTTATTATATTTGAAATAAATCTATCAACATATATATACATTAATATATACATATATATATATATTAATGTATATGAAATTAATTTTACATATACATTAATATATAAATATATATTACTGATTACATATTTGGTATGATTTAATACCGATTATATCGGTCTATCTAAACTCTGCAGTATTAATGTAGAATACCGATAAATATCGGTTCATATTATTTACGCATTGCTTTGAGTATAAGTTTATATAAACTTACGTATTGTTATCGAAGCATTACTATCGATACGCACTGTTATATGTATAAACATTACTTACGCTCACCTTACTAATATCAACCAATATTAGTTATCAGCTCTTAAGTAATCAAAGTCATTTGGTATTATGCAATACGAAACCAATGTTTTGCAGTATAATAAAAACCGTATGAAATCAGACTGTCATGATTTGATGAGTCATGACTCATTCATGAGTCACGTCTCATCAAAATCATGACTGCTTACTAATATATATATATATATATATATATATAACAAGAAATATTTGATTTGAAGACACCGAAATACAGAAATCCATTAGTATAAGAAGTGTCTCACAATTAAAGAATTAAAGAACATTCTGCAAACTGCAATAATAAAATATTCAGTATTTAGATTTAATAGAAGTTTATCATTATTTAACAATATGCAAGCATGTCACCCATGTATGTATTTGAACCATGTATGTATTTGAATCTCTTATGTCATTAAGCATACTCAGCTTGAAATGAGGAATAGTTTTCAGTGTATCTCCAAATGTAATCACACACATCTCTTCACAATTATCAGCAGCAATAAGTCTGAAAAACTGGTTTATACTCACTTCCCAGATGCCTTTGCTCTCATGGATTGGTAAATTCTCATCAACATCAAATTCCCAACTGCTGTAGATATCATTATGTTCGCTCAAATCTATATAACTAGTTGCTATCATCACTGCATGATCTGAAAATTCAATGATTAGATCTTTTATACATTAAATGTGAGATGGAGGGCAAGGAACCAAATCTGAAAATTCATTCCCAATTGGTTGTAGGCTGCTAGAATATGACACATTCAACAAATATAATGCTTTCTTATTGGTTAGAGATTGAGAGAGAGAGTGATCATTTGCTAACCATTTAATTGTCAACTCTTCAACTCTTCAATGCTGTGATTCCCATGTCCATTCAAACTTCTTGGTATATCCATACAAACAAGCACTTTGTATACCTCACGCTCCTTAATGCAAATCTTCAAATAACAAGGGAAGTTCATACCTTGTGAGAAACTCGACACAATGAAGACATCTTCATGCTTAAGCTTGCAATCTTGAGTATATGCAAAGTGATTTTCCAAATTCATGTCAACCTGAAAATTCATATTTGACATCTTATGACAAACAAGTGCATAGGACTGCTGTTCACCATCAACAAATCAACATGTGCTTCACACCTTCCTTGAGTGTCCTCATGGTGATCAAACAAATCTTCTAATATAGGTTGCTCATCAATGATGGTTGATTTATTGAGTGCTCTCTGGAAACTGTCTGCATCTGCATTTTTATACTTGCAATCTGCACCATCTTGTGAGACTTCCTCCTCCAATCTCAAGAGTTTATACTCTTGATTTTCTTCCGAATTCTTCTTAACATATGGGGTCATATGAGTATACCACAACGCTTCCGAATTTAGATATTTATTATCAGCTGCTGATCCAAGAAGAGTATCATTATGAAAGCCACCTGCAAAACTTGTTGAAAGGTTTTTCTCATGGCTGCAAACTATATCATCATGAGAAAATCGTTCAACAAATTTCATGAGCTCAACTTCTCAAGGTACTTGCTGATCTTCATCAACACATTGCATCTCCTTAGGATAGGAAATGTTGGAATCATCATACCTTATTGCATCGATTCCTTCAACAATCTGTATGATCTCCTTAGCCTTATTTGCTTCTTGTTTCATAGGAGTGGCTGCAATAGATGACTAATTTTCTGCTTTGTACAATGAACAATGAGCCATACTTAGTTGCAAGCAAAGGTCATCAACTTGTTTTTCCTTGTCTTCAACAAACTTGATAGCAAGATCCATATCCTTGAGCAATTGCAAGTAATCAGATTTCATTCTTTGTAATGCCTCTTTGATTGTGCAAAGCTGAGATCTAGTGACTCAACTTACACCTCCTTTTTGCCTTTCCTCGGTTTGGGTCTTCCGAATGAGGTCTTCATGTATTTATGAGTTGTATCCTTTCTTGATAATATTTTCACAACTTCCTCTTCTGAAACCATAAAACGGTCCTTCAAATCTTGCAAATCTAAAGGTCTTTGATCAAGTTCACCAAGGTCAATGGAGCTTCCACTCAATAAATTTTTAGATTTACTATCATCTGCAGGGGCTAATTCACTAGTTGTTGCCTTGCAATCTTTTAGAGGAGATGGAAGAACATCATTAAATACAGTCTCTCCAAAAGAATACTCTTCATTGGCCTTATCAATGCTGATTTCTAGTTCACCAACAAAGAGCTTGGTGTACCCTTCGCCTGTAACAAGTAATTCTTCCCTTTCTTTTGCTAAATCAGATTCTATGATCTCTTGAACATCAAAGTATTCCTTAGAAGCACATGAAGAATCAGAAGCAACTTCTTCTCTAGACTTCATTGTGTCCTTTTGACATAACCCAACTATGTTAGATCTGTTTTCTTCATTGCTGGTCCCAATTTCCTTTGCTATCTTATCTTCATATTTTTCAACAAGGTTCTCATCTTCTGTGGTACATGAGGCATCAACTTCATTTTTAGATGTTCCATTCTGATGGGTAGTATTATATTCACTTGTGTTGGTTGGACATGAAGCTACTTCATCCTCATTTTTACAAGCATTAAATCCATCCGAAACAATTTCTTCTTTCCCAAGCTTCTCTTCTATGCCATTTTATTCTTCTAAAAGTCTAACCATTCTCCCTATGCATACATGATTAGGTTCCCAATCCTCTTTGCAAGAAAAGTAAAGATTTTGTCTTCTCTGTTCGTTCTTACTGACATTCTGAATTTTTTCACTGGAAGAATCATTTTAATTAATTTTCTGATTTTTTTTTGAAGATGGATCTAAACCATCTAGGATGCTCATGAATGTACTGAAGATCTTTTAGCATCTCCTCATAGGTCTTCATCTCTATGATACCACTGTTGTTTCCTTCATTATTTCTGCCATTGTTGACATCAATACCTATCTGTCTAACCATCAGCTACATCAGTAAGTTCATTTGTTGATTATGCTCCTGAGCCCTTTGTTCACCCATATTCCCTGTGACCTGTTCACCTATGCTTAAGTGCTCTTCCGGATGTCTCTGCCCTTTTGACCCTATATTATGTAATGCTCTGTTTCTCCTTATATTATTATGATATGATAATGGTTATACACTCCAATTAGTCATGTCACTGTCTATTCATTTTGTACCCACTAGGATAGCAAGATACACTGCTCTAATGCCACTGTAAAGACACCCCTTGTTTTGAACAATTTGTTTGTGCCTTTCATTTCTTTGTAATTTTGTCAAACAATTGGTTTGCAAACTATCTGTGTTGTTAATGTGATGTCTATTTTAATGCTGTTTGTTTTAACTCAGACACAATACATATAGCAAGTAGGAAACAATGCAAATATAACTTTATGAACAAGTAAACTGGAAGTTTCCCATAACATTATTACAATCTGATAATCTAAAAACAATCTGTATTAAACTATGCAAACATTAACAGCCAATGATGACATCCATTTTCATCTAACAGAGCAACATGACACAATATTTGGCATACTGAATATCTGCTCCAAACTTTGTCTCAAACTTGATATGACCTGCGTATAGCATGAACAACACTCTGTGTCCAGCTACAGGCTTGTACGACCCACTTTCAGTTCTCCCCAGTTCAGTACAGACCTATCCCAGGTGTTTGCAGACAAATACAACACTCAAAAATGATCTTCAGATGTGATGTCCCCAATAAACGGAAAGTGATTTAATTAAATTAATTGATTAAGTGGTCCCAAACTTAATAATATCCTACAGACCCTTAATTAATTAATTTAATTATAAAAATAAAAAGTAATGAATTACTTATGTCGGCTTGCTTGTAACCCTTCGGGAAACTTCCTGAAGCCCTTTATAAGACCGTGTTTGGCATTGTAGGAAGTCATAGTGGAGTTTTATGTTTCTTATGTATTTGTGAATTCCAGTTGGAGTTCAACACTGTCTGCCATTTCAGAGGTGCAAGATCCTCCCTATTTTGGCACTTTGCAGTTTCGATGGGAGGCACTTCTTAGTTTTTCGATGGGAGGCACTTTTCAGTTTTTCATTTTCGGCAGCCATTTCTTTGCATGCCTCATCTTTATCATGCAAGTGTTCATGCATGATTGCATTCTCCTGATTTATGCCCCGCATGTCTGCATGCAGTTGCAGTATGAGAGCATCACTCTCTCTTAATGCATCTTCAGCCAGGTGTCTTGCTCTCTCAGCAGTCAGCTGTGCTTCTATGGCACTATTCTTCTCATCCTCAGCTTTTCTGCTTGCTTCAATGAGTTTGGTCATCCTCAGAGCATGACCTTCTTGTTCTCTTTTCAAATTGGAGATTTGATCAGTTAGATTCAAATTCTTCTCCATGAGATCATAGACGGCTTCTTCAGCTTCATCAGAACCACTTTGCTCAGAGAGTTCTTCAATTGTTTCTTGACTTTCACTCAGTTGTAGAGCCAACTCTTTTCTCTTGGCAAGAGATTTTCTCAGTCTGTTTTCAAGAGAGGTAATCATTTCATTGGCTTCTTCCATCTGCTTCTGATACCTGTAACCCTCCATGATCTTTTCTCAAGCGATTAAGCTTTCTATTCCTGAGAATCAGGCTATGATACCAATTGTTAATCCTAACCGGTTACTACGAGGGGGGGGGGGGGGGGGGGGGGTGAATCAGTAATCGCAATTTCTTGTATTCTTTTCCTCTAATTAATATTCCTGTTAATACTGAAAACAAAAGAATGCTTTGACAAACATAAACATAAATCAAATGCACGGGTCAACATAAGATTTATACGTGGAAACCCTCGGTAAGAAGGAAAAACCCACGATGGGACAGAACCCATGAAACTCCACTACTGTAGTAATAAAGCTGCCTTGTTAAAGGCTTACAAAGCACTGGTCAGAGTGCTACCCGGTTAAGGGATTTAATAGATCGGTTAAGACCTTGACCTTGTGAGGAGTCGCCTTATCAGAGGACTTAAAACATCAGCAAAGATGTCACCCAGTGAAGGGATTTATACAATAGAACCTGCTAGGGTTCATCCAGTTTAAGGGATTTAAATATGCTTGACATAAGAAAAGCAATGATCTTATTTTGACACTGTCTTTGTCGATTCAGATCATACTTGTTCACTCTTTCCTCTGCTTGGTTGTTGAATCTTTCTCTCTCTTTCACTCTTTGTGACTGTGATCCTTCTCAGAAGACTTTGCTCTTCTGCTCTACTCGCTCTTCGCTCTTGATTTTCAACAACACATCTTCAAGTGCACGATGACCTGAATTTATAAGAAATTATCTTATTAAAATTACACCAAACGGTGTAGCCAAGCTGTAACTCTCCCAAAAATCTCGCATGCAGAACTCTTGATCAAAAAGCTTGCAAACAGATCTTTAGTTTACCTTGAAACGCTCGTAGAAAATAAAGCTAACTCCAGTTCATCTAAAAAAGCTAACTCCAATTTGACTGAAAAACGCTCCACATAATTCGGATTGGATTATAAAGCACTAACCGGTAAGTTTGCAATGGAGTGCAAACCAGTGTTCAACCTGTTAGTCATCTGCATCCTGTGGTGTCTGCCGAGACCGGTTGGACAAGACCGGACCAGTATAAACGTGATCGGTTAAGGTACACTGTTCACTTAGTCATTCTACCGGTTCACCACTGTTGTTCTATCATGAGTACCGGTGTGTTAGATGTTTGCCAATGATGACAACTAAGCTTTATGTCAACAGATGTCACATATTCCTCTGCTTTTGTTAGAACAGTCTGATAATGATCTACCTCAGAATATGATGGAGTCTGCTTTGGTTAGTCCAAAGTCATGTGGGGCACAATCATCGGTAGAGGGTGAAAAGGAATTCAATTTGAACACTGCTCTTGCTATTGCGCAATATCCTGTTGTCGTACAACAAAAATCACCAAACAAGCGTGGGAGGAAACCCCTTTCTTTTATAACTCAAAAAGAGATAGCTTCTGGCAAGCAGCAAACTTTGGATGACAGTATTAAAAAATGTTTGAGGAGGGCCACTAGATCTCCAAAAGCCAAATAAAACTTTTGTCTTGGAATGTCAGGGGAATCAATGCCCTTGACAAAAGAGTCTGCATCAAGCATCAAGTGGATGCTTGTGGGGCTGATATTGTGCTCTTAGAAGAAACAAAAATGTCTGCTGTCAATTATGATTCAATTGTTTCGAAATGGTCAAGGTGGCAATCCTATCATACAGTTACTATTGCTGCTTTTGGAGGGCTTCTTAGACTGGAAGTCTTCTTCAGTTTCATTACTTCACATTGAGGCTCATTAGCATTGGCAGGCTTTTAGAGTTTCTCAATTTAATCTCGAGGTTTTTTGATCAATGTCTATGCTCCAAATTCCACTCAAGGTAAGAAAAGAGTTTGGGAGGAAATTGAATCTTTCTTGGAGGTTTCAGAGCCTCTCAAAGTTATCCTTGTAGGAGATTTTAATGCTGTTATGTCTCCCACTGAGAAGAAGGGGGGGGGCATTATTCCTCCTACTAATGTCATGGAAGACTTTCAGTCATTTGCTCAGGATAATGCTCTACTTGATATTCTTCCACCAAAGGGGTGTTTTACATGGACAAATAAATGTCAAGATTACCTTCAAATTGCAGTTTGGTTGGACTGTTTTTTGGCCTCTGCTCTTTGGATTTCAAATAATTATGTGCTCAACTCAGAAACTCTGCCTTGGTCTGATTCAGATCACTTTCCAATTTCCCTTTCTCTGCAAAGTGGTCAACAAAAATCTGGTTCAAGGTCTCCCTTTAAATTTGAATCCATGTGGTTTAGGCATCCAGATTTTTTAAATTTATTGCATACTTGGTGGCACCAAGCTTCGAGAGTTGATGACACTTTTCAATTTCACCTTTATCAGAAAATGAAGTTTGTTAAAACTCAGATTAAGGATTGGAATGCCAATGTTTTCAAAAATGTATTTTGGCTTGGACTCAAATTCTTTTCAACAACAAAGATTGCTGCAGTCAGAATGGGAATAACTTTCAGCTAGGGAAGAAATATATTGGAGGCAAAAGTCCAGGGAGCTTTGGCTCGAGGAGGGGGATCAAAATACAAATTTTTTTCACATCTCAGCTCAAATAAAGAAAGCTAAGAGCACAATTTTCTCTATTACGGACAGTATCACAGATAATTGGTTAACAAATGAGGCAGATATTAAGCATGAAGGAGTCAGTTTCTTCTCTAGGCTCCTCTCTGCACCTTCACATATGTCTGATCAAATTAAGATTGCAAGGCAACAGTTACAAGAATCCATCCCCTCTTTGATTACACAGGAAGATAATTGTAACCTTCTCAAGCCCTTCTCTCTGGAGGAATTGAAAAACGTTGTTTTCTCTGTCTCCTGATAAAGCAGCAGGTCCTGATGGATTCACTGCCCTCTTCTTTCAGAAAAGTTGGGATTTTATATTTTTTGATTTGTTGAAACTGAAAGCACTGGAAGAATCTCGTAGTTTAGGATCAATGTTATCTCAGTTTAATGCTAACCACATTGCACTTATCTCTAAGCTACAATCTCCGGTTTCTTTTTCTGATTTTAGACCCATATCATTATGCAACACGGTATATAAAATTTTCACTAAAGCTATTTACACGAGGTTGCGGCAATTTATACTGAGGATAATCTCAATAGAGCTGGGTGGGTTTGTGCCTGGCAGGGAAACAACTGAAGGTGCAACAGTGGCTCATGAGGTATTACACTCCATAACTACTAACAAACTTCTAGCCTTAATCATCAAGCTGGATATTATGAAGGCGTATCATAGGGTAAATTGGGAATTCTTGATGAATATTCTTTCCAAGTTTGGATTTGAAGGGAAACTGCGTAAATGGATTTCTTCTTGTATATTTGGTGCTAAATTTTCAGTATTAATTAATGGCTCAACAACTAGGTTCTTTTCTTCTTCTCAAGGGGTTAGGTAGGGAGACCCTCTATCTCCACTATTATGATTATATTGGCTGAGGTACTGAGTAGAAGATTCCTTTGATTTCATTACATAACATTTGCTCGGATAAACTAAAAGGAGGAGCTGGAGTTCATAATTTGTTTGCTAGGAATATCTCTTTGGGGGAAAAACTAGTATGGCACATGTATTCAAAGCCAATAGGCAACTTGTGTAAAGTAATGCAAGCAAAATATTTCGATTCTGAATCCCCTTCTCGGGTCTTTACAATTGAAAATCCTCCTCCTGGATCAGTTATGTGGAACCTTCTGGTAAGATGTAGAAGTTTAATCTTACCTCACCTCACCTGGGAAATACATAATGGAGAGCTTGCTAATTTCTAGTTTGATTCATGGAATGGATACCCACCGCTTCATTCAGTTGCTGGATTTCAAGAAGCTAAAGAATATTTTATCCAAAGGCTAGGTTCGAAGGTCAAAGATTATTATCAATCAGTTGATAAACATACAGGGCGAGTCACTTGGAAAAAATTGGAAGCACCATTTCTATCTTAGGATTTACAGTCAGATTTAAATACAATTATAGACAGCGGCCTAGTTTTTCTCACTCAAGAGGGGGATAACATAATCTGGTCTCCATCTAAGTCGGGTCATTATACTGTTAAACTTGGCTATAAAGAAGCTATGAGTTTGCAAGCCCAAGGCAATTCTATCATTTTGTTGGTGTTCAGGTATTTTGCCTAAAGCAGGTTGTTTTAGTTGGCTAGCACTGAAACACATAATTTAACAAGTGATAGACTTGTTAAATTGGGTATCACCCTTAACCATTTCAGTTGTGTCCTCTGCAATTCAGCTAATGAAAATGTGGATCATTTGTTGCTCCATTGTCAATTTGCATCTGGCTGTTGGGATTTTGTCAAATCCAAACTTTATTGGTTTGCACTATCAACAAAACATTGTGTGATGTGTTTGCAACATGGCCAGTTCTTTATAAAAACTCCCTTTTTGCCCGTATTTGGAGAATCATGCCATCAACCTTGGTGTGGTGCATCTTGTGTGAAATAAATAAATGGATTTTTAGAAAACAATCCTCTTCAATAGAGTTTGTACTTTCTGGTCTTGAGAAATCAGTGTGTGAAGTTGTAAATGCTCATGTGTCTAAATCAAAGAATGTTGGATCGGTCTTTACAGATTGGGATGCAACTCAACTCAAAATATGACCAAAATTGACACTACCTTTCAAAGGCAGTCAACATACAGGGGGAAGCTCTAAGAATGTAAGATGACAAGTAGCATGGATTCCACCACCCACAAATCAGTTAAAGAAGAATTTTGATGGTTCTTCGAAAGGAAATCTTGGAGGAGCAGGCATTGTTTTGAGAGATCACAGAGGTTATTTATTCAAGGCAAAAGCTATAAAGCTACTAGTAGGTACAAACAATCAAGCTGAAGTTCAAGCACTGCTCTACAGTTTGCAAATGGCAATTGAATTAAAAATAAAAGACTCGTTGATTGAGGTGATTCTTTACTGGTAATTAATGCTTGCAGAGAAAAGTATTCTTGCAACTAAAAAATTAGTTATGTTATGAAACAAATTTAGTGGCTTCTCAAATGCTTTGATTCTTTTCAACTAAGCCATGTGTACAAAGAAGTTAACCAGGTTGCAGATTATTTAGCAAACATGGCAAGTGGATATTGTGTTTTTGAAACAACTTTCATGCAAGATGATTTGAGCCTCTCTACACAATTGAAGCAGCTCTTAAATGCGGAGAAGAAGCATGGTCATTAATATGATTGTGAAATTTTGAATACTAATGTTCAATTTCTGTTTTGCAGGGAATTTGCAATGCTTTCCATTCTCTTTTGAAACAGCAATTAAAGATGCGGTTCTAAATCAGCATTCTGCCTGTTCAATAAAATTTGTTATTACTGTTAAACTATAGCATCGAATTGATTGATATAATTATATTGTTATTGCTCAATATAATAGTCAACTCTATATATATATATATTATCATTATTGTTAATGTACATGATAATCGACTGCTATCTATGTTGAAACAGAGTTTAATAATATCTGCTGTTAAATTGATGGAGTCGATATTACATAAGCCTTGGTGTATATATTAATACTGTTACGGGTAACTGTCATTCGATAGTTAACATAACATATTATATATTAATATGTTATGTTAACTATCGAAGGATAGTTATCTTAACAGTCGCATATGTTATGAAGTGTTTAAATACAAACTAATACGAACAGTATGTCCCATGTTTATGAAAGGACATGTCTACGTATAGACATGGTTAAGCCACGTAGAGTCATGTCTCTATGTAGATATGACTTATCAAGTTATATTTATATGCTACGTATGTTTAGAGGAAAGCAATCAAAACACGGCATTGTCTTCTCCTCTGCAAACATACAATACAGTTTTAGTAAATACATATTGTTCAGAAAATATATACTATAAACAGTACATTTATAGACATCAGATTTTCTCTATTAAAGATCTTATATTCCTAACATGGTATCAGAGCCTCAATAGAGGAAAATCATTAAAGCTAACTTTGAATTCCTTATACATTCATTATAAACAAAAAGAGAAATTATAATGGCCAGCGGTATTAAGGTAGAAGATAGACTCAAAGGTGCTTCTAACTTCTTCTCATGGAAAATTCGAATTCTTACATTGCTTCAAGAACTTGAGTTAGATTCTTATGTTGAGGAAGACAAAAAGATGCCAGAAGAAGAACTAGAAAAATCAACTTGGAAAAGACGTAACAGCAAAGCAAAGAAGATCATAATTGATGCTGTTAAAGATCATATCCTCCCTTCCATAGCGAGACTTAAAACCACCTATGAAGTATTCAAGACTATTCAAGAAACATTTGAGATTAATAATACAAGTAGATTACTTACTCTCAAACAGCAACTTTTAAATCTAAAGATAAATAAAGGGGAAACGATTACATCTTACTTTCTTCGGATTTCTGAATTAAGAGATCAACTCTCCACTATTGGAAATAATATTGATGACATGGAGTTAACATTAATAGCTCTTAGAGGATTACCCATCACATGGGAATCTTTTATTCAATGTATAACTGGACGTTCTTCTCTACCCAAGTTTGATCACCTCAAGAATGATTGCACTCAAGAGGAATCCTGGTTAATATCAAGAGGGATCAGGCCTACCAAAGGAAATGAGATTCAAGCCCTACATACTTATTCAAACTTCAAAAGCAATAAAAGGAAGTTTAAACATAAGAAAGGAAACTCTAACACAAGCCACATAGGGAATCCTAATAAAAGTCACAAAAACCGAGACTTCTCCAAAATACAGTGTTACAAATGTGATATGCTTGGACATACACATAGATTCTGTCTTGAGAAGAAGAAAATTCAAGCAGCATTAGTTGAAGTCAAAGGAGCAGAAATATCATTATTCTTCTTGGCATTATCAAGTGAAGTTAACTCAAGCAAAAACACTTGGATAATTGATAGTGGAGCATCTTGGCATATAACAGGATTCAGAGATCAATTTGAAACTCTAGCAGAAGATTCCTCTGAAGAAGTTACAATTGGAGACAATTCCACTTATCTAGCAAAAGGAATTGAGACCTGCTCAATCAAGTTGAAATCAGGGGCAACTCTACTATTGAAAGATGTTCTCTTTGTACTAGGCATAAAAAGGAACTTAGTCTCTATTTCAGGCTTAGCCGATCAAGGCTATCGAGTCACATTCCAAGAAAATAAAGTATTAATATGGACAAGGAACACTAATATTAAAAATGCTATTTCCTTAGGGTCTAGAGATGGAAGCCTATACAAAGTAGGAAATAGTCTCAAATCAGCTCTAAGTCATGAAGTATCCAACACTAATGAACTTTGACACTAGAGATTAGGTCATCTTGGATTTAGCACTCTTCCCTTCCTTAAGAAAATTACTACAGGGATATCAAATCTAAACTCAAAACATATAAGCACTTGTAAAGGATGTGCTCTAGGAAAAAATATAAAAAGATCCTTTCCCTTTAGTGAACATAAAACCAAAGTGTATTAGAACTCATTCACACTGACTTGTGTGGACCTATGTAAACCCTCTCACTGGGAGGTTTTTCTTACTATGTGATCTTCATTGATGATTACTCTAGAAAAACTTGGATTTATTTTGTTAAACTAAAAAAATCAAATGAAGTATTATTAAAGTTCAAAGAATTCAAAGCATTAGTTGAAAACCAAACTGAGAGGAAAATAAAAATCTTAAGATCAGATAACGGAGGTGAATATAATTCTGAAAACTTTAAAGAATTTTGCATTTCTGTTGGGATTAAGAGGGAGTATATAGTTGCTTATAATCCTCAATAGAACGGAGTAGCAGAAAGAAAAAATAGAACTATTATTGAAGCTGCCAAAGCTATGATGCATGATCAAAATCTTCATACCTCCTTTTGGGCCGAAGCATCCAATATTGTTGTATACATCCAGAACAAATGTCCTCACTCTATTATAGAAAACTTCACACTTGAGGAAGTCTTTACAGGAAAGAAACCAGTTCTAAGTCATCTTAGAATCTTCGAATGTCCTGTATATATTCACATTCCCAAAGAGAAAAGAACCAAACTAGATCCTTCTGGAAAGAGAGGAATAATTGTTGGTTACAGTGAAACTACCAAAGGATACAGGGTATACATACCAGGACAGAAATTCATTGAAATTAGCAGAGATATCAAATTTGAAGAAGACATTGCTCTGAAAATCTCTACACTTACTAAAGAAGGATCAAATGAGAATTAGAGGGAGAATACAATAGAATATGATGAAATTGAGAATCAGAGGGAGAATGCCTTTCAAGATAATGAGAATCAAAGAGAGAACATAACAGAAAACAATGAACTTCTTTCATCTCACCTTGAAGATGTTGAAATTCCTAACAGCAAGAAAGATGATTGAGGAAAACAATGTTGAACTAGATGAAATGTCTAAAGAAAGTAAAAGGACAAGAAATCAAAAGTGCTATCTTGCACTTACGAAAGAACTTACAAAATCAGAACCATCTAATGTTAAAGAAGCCCTAGCATGTCAAGCCTAGAAAGATGCGATGATCGAAGAATACCAATCTATTGTAAAAATGATGTTTGGGAAGTAGTGCCTAGACCAAAAGGGAAAACCGTCATCTCCTCTAGATGGCTATTCAAAGTCAAATATGCTTTTGATGGTAGTATTGAAAAACATAAAGCCAGATTTGTTGCTAGGGGTTTTTCTCAAAAGGCTGGAATTGACTACGAAGAAACCTTTGCTCTGGTTGCTCGTTACACTTCTGTAAGAACTATTATAGCCATTGCAACATCCAAAGGGTGGAAGATACATCAAATGGATTTAAAGACAGCATTTCTAAATGGTGTTATTGAAGAAGTATACATAGAACAACCAGAAGGTTTCATCACCCATGACAATAATTATGTTTGCAAATTGAAGAAAGCACTTTACGGTCTTAAGTAAGCTCCCAGGGCTTGGTATGAACGTATAGACAATTATCTCTCCAAGTTAGGATACTTCAAGAATGAAGCCGATCTTAATATCTACTTCAAAATATCCAAAGGTGAAATGGTAATTATAGTTCTTTATGTTGATGAATTAATTATTAACAGGAGAAGATCATCTTATTGCTAAATGCAAACAAGAACTCACAAATGAATTTGACATGAAGGATCTAGGGTTGTTACACTACTTAGGATTAGAAGTAGTACAGAAAGAAAATCATATTTTTCTAAATCAAAGAAAATACACTATAGACATTTTAACCAGATTTGGCATGGAGTGTAAACCTTTAACCACTCCGATGGAGACAAATCTTCATAAACTCAAAGAAGAAGCTACAAATTCAGAGTTTGCAGATTCTTCATATTACAGACAACTAATTGGATCACTTATGTTCTTGGTAAACACTCGTCCTGATATTTGCTATGCTACAAATGTTTTAAGTCATTTTATCTGTGAACCTAAGTAGATCCACTTAACTGCTGCTAACATATTCTGAGATACTTATGTGGTACAATTGAGTTGGGTCTAAAGTTTGAAAATGTTGAGATACAACTTCAAGGGTTCACTGACTCCGATTGGGCCGGAAATTCAATCAATTGTAAAAGCACTATAGGATGTTGCTTTAGCCTTGGATCTGCTATGATTTCGTGGTTCAGTAGAAAACAGTCAGCTGTTGCTCAAAGTTCTACCGAAGTAGAATACATGGCCGCGTCTATGGGTGCTCGAGAAGTAGTATGGTTAAGGAAGTTACTATTTGGATTGTTTGGCAAGCCCCGAAAACCTACAGTAATTTATTGTGACAATCAAAGTTGCATTAAGCTTTCCGTAAATCCAGTTTTTCACAATCGCTCCAAACACATGGAAATTCCTTATCACTACATAAGAGACATGGTAGACAGAGATATTATCAAACTTGTCTACATCAATACTAAAGAACAAAATGCTGATATTTTTACCAAGCCTCTTGCAAAGTTGAAAATCGAGTACTTCAGACAAAAACTTGGTATGATTAAGTTGTGATTAAATTTCTGAGATTCTATCTCTTAAATATGTAAATTAATGTATTCATGAATAAAATTAAATATTGCAATATTGTGTATTTGGAAGATGAACGATCTTTCTTGTGTGTAAGGTTACTATTGTAAGGTGATGATCTACAATAGTTTGACTTAAGTTATCATCTAATCCAGTTCCGAATTTAGTCGGAGATCATGATAACTAGTGGTTCAAGTTTTGATTCAGCTTGCGCCGAATATCTTGACACTTATGTTTATCACTAAATCCAGTTCCGTTGAGTCGGGGATTGTGATAAATTTCCTTCATTAGGTTGAACTTATGTTCCGGATCATGCTGGAAATCCTGATCTAAAGTGATTATGTGTTATTTTAAAAGGGAAATCTAGTTCCGAATTAAGTCAGAGATTTCAATAACACTCACATCTTGTGACTATCAATCCTCTCGCTAAGAGGGAGTGTTAAACTATAACATCGAATTGATTGATATAATTATATTGTTATTGCTCAATACAATAGTCAACTATATGTACATATATATATATTATCATTATTGTTAATGTACATGATAATTGACTGGTATCTATGTTGAAACAGAGTTTAATAATATCTGCTGTAAAATCGATGGAGTCGATATTACATAAGCCTGGGCATATATATTAATATTGTTACGGGTAACTATCATTTGATAGTTAACGTAACATATTATATATTAATATGTTATGTTAACTATCGAAGGATAGTTATTGTAACAGTCGCATATGTTACGAAGTGTTTAAATACAAACTAATACGAACAGTATGTCCCGTGTTTACGAAAGGACATCTCTACGTATAGACATGGCTCTACGTGGCTTAAGCCACATAGAGTCATGTCTCTGCATAGATATGACTTATGAAGTTATATTTATATGCTACGTATGTTTAGAGGAAAGCAATCAAAACATGACATTGTCTTCTCCTCTGCAAACACACAATACAGTTTTAGTAAATACATATTGTTCAGAAAATATATACTATAAACAGTACATTTATAGACATCAGATTTTCTCTATTAAAGATCTTATATTCCTAACAATTACGAGGCCTAGCAGATTCAAAGGAAGCAGATCCGAGGTTTGTATTGCAAAAAGATAAAAGGTTTCACTTGTCTTTTCAAATTCTACATTGCTACAAAACCCAAATGGTCGTAGTTTTTTCAAACTAGCATTTATTCAAACCTCACTTTACAATTAGTTAAGTGATTGGTACAAATTTGCCACCTCTTTCTATTGGTGTTGGGTTTGTAGAGGGTGGAGTTGGCTCTGTCTTATGTGTCCACATTAACCGTATTCCACATCACCTTCTCCACGTAGGATTCCTCTATAGTTGGCTTCAACTTCATTGAGCAAATTTGAAATGACTTCTTAAACAACAACTTCATTAAATAAACCCAAGTTACCAACCACTACTGATTATAGTTACATCTGTTAAAAAGGGCCTCTTCATCCTTCACTCCTTTCTTGCGGCTGCATGCGTACATCACATTGTTCTGGCTACACTTGTCCATTTCTAGATATTCAAGCCAAGATGCATTAATCACATTCACTATTTCGCATAGAGTGTGAAATAATGGACATGACCTCTTCTTTTAACTTTACACATGTTAGTGTAAATTAAATGCTTGGTATCAGGTATCCATGATTCTAAATCTGTAGATTGATTTTGTCGAGGCGATATGCTACTTAAGTCATCATTCCCAATGATCGGCTTCGTACAGATTTGCAGTTTGGTGGTTGGGTTTAGCAAATCACGCGGTCATGCTGATGCAATGCAACCGGGTTTTCTAAGAAAGGGAGAATTGCTCAAGTGTGTTTAGGCATATAATATTGGGTCAGGCAATGGGTACATAATTGGAGTGTTTCCAAGATGGGATCTCAAGCATACAAATTGTGGAGTTGCATATGATGCTTTTGTTACAGGGCTACGCAATGAAGATCCTTGAGAGCTCTATAAAGCATTGGATGCTCATGGACATGAAGTAGGAGAGCCTAGGGTAGCAATTTTAAAGGACAAGTTGTTTGCTATTTCTTTTTTGTTGTCTCATCCTATTTGGCATGGACCACACTCTATGGATGTTGCAAAAACTAAGGGACAGTCTTCAAAAAGAATGAAGTTGGATAATGACAAAGTAGAAGCTAGTTCTTCCAAGATGCATGCTCGTGGTGAAACAACTGCAAAAAACCCTCGGCCTTAATGTTATATGTTACTTCAATATGTCCATAGCAAGATATATATTTACTAATCTTCTCTAAATATAATCTATTCTAGTGCAGCAAGTGATTATAGGTATATGTTTAGTTTACAAGAAAGAAGAAAACAAAGACAGCTGATAAATTTTATTATGACAGTTGATAGATTTTTGTTTTCTTAGATTAAATGATGAACAAATGAGGCAAGCTATGTTCCACTTGCATTTTGTAATATTAAAGTCAGTACTATAATTCTGGCATTTTTGTAATATCTTTTATTAAATAATATATATATTGCAGCCTATGCCTTCTACCAAAAATAAATAATTTCAAAAACCCCCAAAAAATAGGGAAAGGAAAAAAAGGGTGCTTTTTCAAAAAAAAAAAACTTAGAAAGTGATGGGAAAAAAGTTATTTTTTTTAGTCCTTCGTGCAGCCACGGTCGGAGGGACCTCATAGAGATCAGTCCAATTGTGCAACAAGAGTAAACACAGCGAAAATAACACAAGAGGATACAGCGAAAATAACACAAGAGGATACAGAGAGAACAAGCAAGATCTGTATTTATTCACTGTAAATCAATTATAGAAAGTTGGCAACATACGTGCCTTCCTACATACCAGGCTA
This sequence comes from Chamaecyparis obtusa, assembly GCA_027943335.1. NCBI lineage: Eukaryota > Viridiplantae > Streptophyta > Pinopsida > Cupressales > Cupressaceae > Chamaecyparis > Chamaecyparis obtusa. Next base: position 1,376,502 of record BSBK01002552.1, read on the forward strand.
CAACAGGCCAGCTTAATTACAATCTTCGGTTAGAGACCTTAGACCCCCAATTCTAAAGATTATCCTTGATTACCACTTGAGTGCTCCCCTCTAGAGAAGTATTACATTACATATAGGCATCACGACACGCAGTTTGGTCCAATAACAAAGAACATTCCCCAAGAACAGGAAACATGTTAAAGCAAATAGGGCAGGTCCTAAATCATAGGGAACTCAATCCATAAATCGTGCAAGGCCCAACGAACTGAGATTTAGGTCCACACACGATCGAAGAACAAATATGTATGCGCCATTGAGCTTCACAAGCTGTAGATTTCCATCGCAAGATCGAGATTCACCAACGGGTTGCAAACTGACAAGAACACGCTACCGAGAGAGAACTAATCATAACTTGAGCAACAATAAACCAAATGAGTTGCGAACCTAGGAACATGGCCCAAGGTAGGTCCTGGATATAATCTGATCATCGCATAAGCTAACTCGAACATATGATGAATCGCCAATTTGATCTCTCAGACTGGAAAAGAGGAACAAAACTGAATAGAAATATTTTGGTTGATGCAAGATTGCTCCGAACCCAAGATGCTCCTGCATCAGTCCCACATGCATTAGTGAAGAGGGTCAAACTTCTTGGGAGTGATATAAAAACAATTTTGTGGAGCTCATTTTTGATGCTTGGTTGGAGATTTTAAAATTTTGTTTTTGCTTGATATTATTTCTTAGAGGTTTGTGGAGACAAAAACCCTCGCGAACAATATTCTTCACGCTATTGAAAGATATAGTTTGGAGAATTACTTGGTGCTTTCACACAAGAAGTATAGTGGCATTTATTGATCATTCACTATTCAGATTTAAAAGGTTTTCCACTGCATATCAGCCAAGGAGACACGAGGAGACATTTCATAGGGATTGTTAGTGCTGTTATTGCATTGCTGGCAGTCCCATTTTGGAGCTTGTAAAATGCAGATTTTGTGAACAACAAAGACATTTTCATTGCTGCATTTTGTGGGTAGGTGTTTGTAATGTCCCGTAGGTGATTTTTTTGTCTCGAAGGTGATTTTTGTCCTAAAGGTGATTTCGACCCGAAGGTGATTTTGGCCCAAAGGTGATTTCTGTCCCGAAGGTGATTTTGCCCAAAGGTGATTTTTCTCCCGAAGGTGATTTTTGTACCGAAAGTGATTTTTGTCCCAAAGGTGATTTTCCTTCTGTAGGTGATTTTTGTCCGTATAACTTCCCTATAATGTCCGAAGACAGACTTGGGCGATTTTGGCCGTACGTATCCACACACTTCTGCACAGAAATGGAATTGTCTCAGAAATGGAATTATCTTTGGATGCCAATTATTATCGATGTATGCCAGATCCAAAGTTACTTAAGAACAAAATACTTAATACTTTGCTCAGTTTGTAATGAAGGGATTTGCATAGATGTAGGGATGGAACCCTCAGAAATAATATGGAATTGATACACAGAGTAGATCTGCGGTTAGAGTAAGTAGGTAGAATAGGGTGAGATGATTCCCACCGAAACTACAAAATGCCAGAGTAGGGAGGACCTTGCACTTCTGAAACGGCAGATAATGCTGAACTTCCAACTGGAGTTCACAAATACAATAAAAGATCCAAATCACATGCCTACAATAATAACTAGCTCGGCCTTATAAATGGCTTTGGGAAACTTCCCGAAGGATTACAAATGTGCCGACACGGCCAAAATAATAATAACTAACTTAATAAAAAGGGCCCAAAAGGTATTGCAATTAGTTTTCAGGTCCATACAGATAAATAATATTTAATTAAATTATTTAATTATGTTTGGGACATTACAGTATTATTTAGATTATAAATGATATTTAATGATCTGGGTTTCATTTTGAAGAAAAACATGACTATTGAAGTCCGAGTTTAAATCTAGAATTTTCAGCAGTGTTGTATCTGAAGTTATTGTATGTTTCTTTCAATTAAAGTGTAGCAAAGTTCTGTTCATATTTGCACCATATTTGTGATTGAAAAAACCATTGCCAAAAACACAACAAACTCAGTACAAACAAAAACAAACCAGACTCAAACAGGGCAGCATATTACAGTATTCATTAAGTCAATCAATCATTCATACAAATATCAATCATTCAACAACAATCAAACCATCAAGCAAATCAATTGATCAGCATCGTGTGTGTGTGTGTGTGTGTATCTGATGTTTTGGTATGAAGGAAACTTGTTAAATGTCTTCAGATTTCCCATCACCTATAATATATGCATAACTAGCAATGTAGTAGGCATGCATAATGATGATAAGATTCCTTTAAGACCTATAAACAATTAACCGTCCAACTATGGATGGGGGATAGGGTACATTCCGTACTCCTGGGCTTGGTGGATAGGGTCAGGGTGCCTTGTATGATCCTCCAGGGTACTTAATGATGCGTATGGGTTATTGGGGAAGATCTTAAGAGAATCCCACTCATATATTATATTAAGTATAGTAATGTTTATGATTCTTTTGATAACATTGTGGAAATACATATATTTGCTCATCTATTATAATAATTATTAGAATTCACTTTGAAATAATGTTGAAATATATGTTTATTTATCTATTGATAATTAACTTGGTTGCTGGCTCTAAATAAAGGCAAAGAATTCTATGGGAAATTATGTCCAGTCCTAATAGGGGACATTACACAAATGAGCAAACACAATGAAAGTATTAACTGTTTTCTCATTTTCTACTTCTCATTCATTAAAATTGGAGCCTTCCGGGTGTGATATCTTCTTCAATATAAATGCTTCCTTTTTGGGAATGTAGCTTAACTCTTAAGTGTGTGTTCAGGTACACAGCGTTGCTTAATGAAAACAAGATTGCTATTCTCTGTAACCTTGTATGGGAAGCCTCTACAGCTGTTTGTGGAAAACATCAACATCAAATGGTGTGATGCATCAGTGTGCTATGAATTCCCACTTCTTTAATCAAAATAGACTCGATACAACTTTCAATTTTGAAATTTGTCCTCTTATTTCCATTCCTTTTGGCAATGGGGATGGCCATATCCTTATTTCCTCAAATATACCTTTTCATTTTTCCATGGCATTTGACTTTGATATAGTTTGGATCCATTTTTTTTTCAATGTCACATCATCACGTTTAAATATATCCATAGAATTTATACTTTTTAATTAACATTTTCTCTGTATCCTTTCCCCAGTTTATTCTCTCAAATGTAAATCTCACGCATAATTCAACTCAGTCAAGCATTCTCAGTTTTCTTATAAGATTCTGAAATACCGTCTCTTATGACGTGAATTTTTCTATGTTACCCTGGGTTTCCGGGATGGGGGATGGGGGACGAGGAAATAGGTTTCCCGGACAGATTGTTTTTTCCTGGAGCAGGGGATGGTAGGGGGACGACAGTAGGGACGATTATAAAAAATAGGAAAATTTAAAATATATAGGGAAATTTTTAATATCCATTAGAAAACATGGATAAAACATGCTTATATACATTATAGAACCTTAACATATAACGTTTATGTTAAATAATTGAAATTGAGAGTTTGCATGAATGCCAAACAAATTATCAAAATTCAAACATTAGTTTTATGGGACAGCCAGCAGGGAACGGACGTCCCTGTTTTCGGAATGGGTCAAATTTTGCCAGAAACGCGCTCCCAGGTAACACTGGGATTTTTCCTTAAATCCTCTCTTCTATCATGGATTTTTCTTTCAATTAATTTTACATATTTATGAAGTAGCTAGGCAATGTGGGACCCATTTGCGAGAGTGCTTGTTGACATTAACACCTGCAATATGGATTAGCAGTTAGATAGTGGGTGAACATGAATTTGACAATTCTCTTCCGTTGCAGTAACTGTCTCTGCCTTTTTCATTTTGGATAGATCCTTCAATTCAAGACCCATGGCATCAACTGCACAATAAGTGTCTTCAATATGTGTGGCCTTTTGCATAGGCGATTCACAAGGCCATCTAGATTCTGCGTGTTTGATGCATTGTCACTAAAAATCTGGACATCTCTTGCTCCAACCTACATCAGAATTTTGGCAAAACATTTACAACTATGGAATTCATGAAAAAAAATCTTCCAGCCAGCAGACTAACCATTCATTACTTGATATGGTGCAATTTGTTTCTTAGCATGTTGCCTTGGAGTATCCAAAGTCACACCAACATTTTAATCTTTGATTTTTCTTCAAGTAATTATGACTTTAAAATCTTAAATTCAGGGTATGTATTTTGCATAGGCGATTCACAAGGCCATCTAGATTGTGCGTGTTTGATGCATTGTCACTAAAAATCTGGACATCTCTTTCTCCAACCTACATCAAAATTTTGGCAAAGCATTTACAACTATGGAATTCATGAAAACAAATCTTCCAGCCAGCAGACTAACCATTCATTACTTGATATGGTGGAATTTGTTTCTTAGCATGTTGCCTTGGTGTATCCAAAGTCAAACCAACATTTTAATCTTTGATTTTTCTTCAAGTAATTATGACTTCAAAATCTTAAATTCAGGGTATATATTTTCAGAGTTAAGTATTTTCCCTTTTGCTGCCTTATAAAGATGGGCAGATAGATTGTAAGGAATGGAACACGCATAGAAACACCTAGATATTGCCTGATGAACATCAGCATGTTATTAAGGCTTCTGGGAAGCTTTAAAAGAAACTTGTCGATATTGAGGTTCAGGACGCTTCGATAAATATAGACTATGCTGCTGGATAGGTCTGGATGAAGCTGAAAAAGAACGCAAATTTGTGATTTGTTGCTGGATTCTGAACTATATGGCAAGCCAACTCCCTTAAGAGGCTTATGCTTTAATACTAATCCAAACATTCCACTCTGTAGAGAATAAGTATTAACATGGAACTCATGGACGTAAATGGTGTACATAACATTTCCAGATACCTTTGTCAGGATACATAGTATCTTACCTTATCTGCAAGTTTTCTTCCATTAATTTTTAAGATCTGATTTTGAGGTTCTCAAGAAGCAATTTCTTTAGAAAATATTAGAGGAGTTTTGGCTCATGGTAGGAGTGTTATATTGATTTTCTATGCCTTCCAGGTATCATGAAGAATTCCCACAATTTGGGTTGTAACAATATTGTGACTTCCTATCAATTTAGCCATATTTTGAAATTGAAATCACTTCTGATGGTTTGACTGCGTGATACCGTGGCATTTCTTGTAGAGCCGCTTTGGAAATAGACCTATAGTTGAGCTTGAAATTGCGGTTGGAGAGCAACAGAAGATAACTGAGTTGCGGCTTGCCAAACTATTCACTGAGAAGGGACGCGTCAGTGAAATAGTCATTGCAGCCAATGAGGCTGCACCTGTGGAATCAACGGGTCAGATCCTTTGCTTAAATGTTACTGAATGAGTGATTGCTTTAGGTTTTCTGACAGAAGATTGGAGTGGCGTGAATTGCAATTGAAGCTATTGCATAGATTGTGGATACCATTTATTTATTTTCTACTGCTGCACTCTTATACATAGAATGGTTTTCAACCATTGATATTTTCATCTTCTATACATGACAGGTTCTTTGGTTGCAGATCGTCGATTGAGTCAAATTGAGGGGCACTTGAGAAGCCCTGCTGGGGGAATGGAAAACGTTCCTCTGCATTCTTCGTCCCGAACTCGTCCTCCTATAACAACCCATGTCCTGGATGTTTCTCGCGGGAAGCCTGGTGCAGGGATTAAAGTTCTGCTAGAGTCATGGAAGGGTTCTTCAGCGGTTCCTGATACGTTGCCTGGTTTGAGAGATGCTGCTAGCTGGGCTTTATTAGGATCTTCAATTACAGATGATGATGGGCGGTGTGGATCACTGATGCCTGTACTCGATAATGTACCAGCTGGTTTTTACAGGTTAAGCTTCAACACCGGTGAGTATTACATGAGAATGGGTGCTGATATACCAGGAAGTGAGGGTAAGGGGGGATTTTATCCATACGTATCCATCATCTTTGAAATTAAATCCTCTCAAACTTTAGAGCATTTCCACGTTCCTGTCTTGCTTTCTCCCTTCTCGTTTACAACTTACAGGGGAAGCTAGCTGTGGTGGTAATTTTCTGTAGTTACATATATGGAGTTCGACATGATTAAGCCATATGCCTCGACTGTCATTAAACCCTTAAATCTGATCCTCTTTACAATTAAATTTATTGGGCTTTTTGATGGACAATGGGTTAATCTTAAAATATAGTATCCGTTTCATTTTGATAATATATTTTAGTAATCAATCAAAACATAATTCTGTATCAATCAAAACGTAATTCTGTAATGGTGAAGTTTCCATTTGGGTACATTTGATGGAATGTTAGAATGATTAAATAGGATGGAATATATTTTTTTTAATAAAGTCATCTTGAGTGAATGTTTAGAATGATTATATAGGGTGGAAATAATTTTTTTTAATAAAGTCATCTTGATGAGTTAAAGTAAAATAAAATTATTTTAAATTGAATAATTAATTAAAGAGACAATTAATAAAATTATTGTATAAAAAATGTTTTTCTATTTAAAATTTAAAAGTGTTTTTTAAACATTATAATAAAACTTTTTTATAAAATGCATTTCATTAAATGCTTGTGATAATAAGTAAAATGTATGTTAGGCTTCAATTTTTTTTAAAAAAGAAGCAACTAGATTAATCCCATTATCCACAAGTTATTACATTTAGTTATTAGATTTGAGTAATTTGTTCAATCTAGAGCATATAAGAATGAAAATATTTGACTTATTTTTTAATCTGATAGGATGGAAAACTCAGCTTTAAAGTTTGTGGTTTGTGGTTTGAGAGGGTGTCATTGTTGATTTTAAAATTATTATGGCTGGTTCATCACCTATTTTTGGTTGGTTCTAACCACATTTTGAAAACCACATTGAAAACCACATTATAATAGAATGGTTTGCCCTATTTTTGGAGGGTTTTGTACAATTGCACCAACTAATCGTTTTCATTAAATCAAGGAGCAAGGGTAGAAACTATTATTAAATGTGCCTTGCCATGACAAGAAAATATTGTACTAGCCATTTCATCTTGGTCATTTGTAGAATCAACAACTTTTAGTGTTTATGTGATCACATAAATTGGGCTTCCAACATTAGTTATTTTGACCTATAATTTTGTGAGTGAAATTGTCATTCAAAATTATCTCTATCTTTGTAATTATGCCCAATAGGTCAAATAAATAAAATTTTTGTTTATGGAGGGTTTCTATAATCAATGTTGATGAGGAATCATGATATTAAAAATATTTTAAATTTGTATTTGGATATTTGATGTATCCTAGGGTTCATACCAATATGGTTATAATTGCCAAACATTTAGTTCAAATTTAATAAAGCTGTTTATCATATTTAAGGGTTTGATTAACTATTTCTATTAGCATTTAGTTTTATTTTATTTTATTTTCTCTTTTAGTTTGGTTTGATTTTCCAAATCTAGAGTTATAAAAAAAATTACAAAATAAAAAAGAGACATTAGAGTGGTATTAGAGGAAGAGATCTTGCTTGTTTTGGTGTAGATATAAATTTGATACAAGGTAATGGAAAAAAAGTGAGATACCAATACACCGAAAGAGGATAGGAAAGTGAAGTAGCTATGTGACATAAATGAGTGAAAACAAACTTAGAGTGAAAATAGCTTTAGGAAGGCCTCTCGTCCTCCTTTGAACAATTGCCCAAGACATCTTTTTCAAACTATAATGAACATGGAGAGAGGAAGATGCCCTCTACCACTTCCTCATCTTGTGTCACCTAATGTGTCGAGGAAGAAAGTCTATTTGAGGAAGTTGAATGCAACATAGAGTACACCACTTGTTTAGTGAAATGAATTAGATCCTCGTATCCTACAATCGATAAATAATGCCAAGCGATGCATACAAAGCCTAAACAAGTCTAAAGAAGTCATTGCAGAGGTTAATGAAATAGCTAAAGTCACATCATCTTTAGGGGAAGGGATTTTAGGAGTTTCAATAATAAAATCACTACCCACCAATAAGGAGGCATGACAAGAAACCTCATCTACTAAGGAGGCAAGAATAGTAGTAGAATCAATATCCAAATGACCAGGGAGGGTATTGCATGCCACCAAGGAGTAGAGTTGTAGTCCTAAAACAAAGATGTGGACAATTGAAACCAAGATTTTGTATGGTAAATAAATGTGCATCAAAATATTATGCTATCATAATCAAGTTGCCTAATCCACTTCATATCTTGAACCATTAAGATGACCTCTCCATGAAAAGGCTTGGATATGTTGATATCCACCAATTTTGTGAGCAAAGGTGGAGTTGCCAATGTTTTTGATTAAGGTAACAATAGGCTTTGAAGGGGCCCCGAAACCCTTTACAAAGCTGGAACTTAGGATAAAACATTAAGAGTTCCTTAAACACAACAGTCCAATCAAAACGAAAGACCAGACACCTCGAACACCTCATCGGAAGACACTGCTAAGGAAAGCAGTCCAACAAAAACACCCCATTCCGCTGCGTAAAATGGACCAGGGGAAAGCAACATAAAAAGAAAATGAATGTTAGTCATGGTTAAATTCAGCTTAAAAATGACCAATAGATATTTTAATATCCTCAATGAAAGCATTTTCTTAGAAATGGAGAGGGAGATAAGACAACCTTAGCCAAATTGGCATAACATTGAAAGATTTTGTAATAGAGTTGAAAGAAGGAAATTGTAATTTGAAAGAGAAGCACTCAACCACATCTATAATCAACCATTCAACATTACCTCCACGTCCTTTAGAGAATGAAATATTGAAGTGAAAAAACATTGATACAACAAAAAAGTTTAGTAGTGCCCTTAGTGAGAGGTCTTTGAGACTCCAAAGCACATGTGCAAGTCTAGGATAAAAGTCAAAAAGTTATTAAATACATATATCATACTTTTATGAGCATTTTTTTCTTTCTTTCAACCACCTTCCTAAAAATCATATCTAGGGGAGAGTGAGAATAAGAAAGGGGACGATCCTTTCCACACTTAAGTTGATGTTGTCTGTTGAACAATGTTACTGATATGTGTGAGAGATGATAGTACAAGAGTTAATGATATGAAAGGAGAGAACATTGCATGGTGTGGTAGGAGGAGAGAACATTGCATGAAATGGAAGAAGAAAACATTGCATGAAATGGAAGGAGAGAACACTGTATAATATGGAAGGAGATAACATTTTATTATATGGAAGGAGACAACATTGCTCTTCTCTCTCTTGGTGCCAAATGTAACATATTGATGACACACTGCAATGGATATTTGTTGCTTTGAGATGAGATGATATTAGCATTGATATGTTGTTTCTAGGACTTTCTAGTCTTTGGAGAACTGTTGTAGTGAGCGTATGTTGAAGATAGTCTAGAATAATGCTTCACATTCCTTCTTAAGAGAATTTGGTCTTGTGGTTTTGAGCACATTGTGTATGATCTATGCACATTGCACCACTATCTTCTTACATCTTTTGTGTTGCAGTTGATAGTGTTGGTATCTATAGTTGGCTACAAGTTTGGTTTTCTATCAGAGTTTTTTGGGAAAATGCTCCACATTTCTTTGTTTTGATATTTTAGGTGTTACTGCTTGGAGGACATGCTTGTAACATCTATGTTGTGTCTTAGTTCATTTATTAGATGTTACCATTGTCTGCAAAAAGTGGTAGTGATGATGATCTTTGAATGATTTTCTCTCCAAAATAAAGTCCTCTTATCAAATGTGTTGTATTAGTATGATCTTGGAGTGGGAAGAAAAAAGAAGGATTTGAGCATGTTCTGTTTCGAGGTAATTGTTCTGGTGCGGTTGATAGAACATGTTTTTTTAACTTAGCTTGCAATAGATTCTTGGGTGTCATTGCCTGGCTTGAAGATTGTGTTGCATTGATTTTGGGTCCTACATTGTATGTGAGGATCCACATTGGGTTTATTCATTTAGAAGATATGTTTTGGGCCGACTTGCGATACATTGTTTGATGTGTCTACAAGTTACCTTGTTGTCGACCTTGGAGGATGTATAATAGCATTTCTAAACAATTGAAATATGTGTTATGATATGTTTAGGTTGTCTCTATCTTTTAGATTGGACAACCCTCACTACAATTATGTTTTTTCGGCCGACTTGATAGGACTTATGTTAGCCTTATGCTCTAGTTGACCTAGTTGAAGTTTGCAAGAAGAAGATGGTATATATAGAACAAGAAATTGATGATGGTAGTGTATGGATTACATGTAATAGTGTAGAATAAGGGTTACAAATTTATGACAAAAGTAGTGGGTGACGATGACATTAATGAAGTTCGTCACTTGAGGCAGTGATTCAAGGATAGCTTTATGTTTGGAGATTTGTTGGAAGCACTATGTTGAAGGCTTGTTCATCTTGATTCATATGTTCATGTACCTTCTTGGAGAGTGTATGTCTTCCTTGCAAGTCCTTGTATCTTGCCTTGAGGGAGTGCATCTCAACCTATAATTCCTTTGTATCTTGTTGTAGGGTAAATCAGTTATCCCAAAAATTTAAATCTTACCTTTATCTCAAATCTAGTAAATTAAACTTGCATGCAACAATCATAGACACATCTACAACATATAAGACCAATATTTCTAGTGAGGAAACCCTGCTAAGGGAAAAACCTCAGTGGCTATACCTTGTTAGAAGTATAACATATTACAAATGGGGAAATGCACTTGCATTCAAGTACACTTCCTAGAGCTCACTGCTCAAACACAAATGACTACAACCCTGTGGAAGGCTCACTGCCTTACAAGATCACAACAATGATTTGAAGTTTTTGAATTGTATAATGACATAAGTACCCTTATGCCTAGGTCAGTTCCAATGAAGTACAATTCAGATCTCTTCTCAAACCTTTTCTGCCTCCTACAGATGAATGATATGACCTCAACAAATCTGGCACACTTGCTTCACACCTAGTCACACATCTGCAATACAAAAACTTGTCATAAATTCATATATAATTCATCAACCCAACAAGGGCACCACAACCTTAATTTCAAATTGCAAATCTACGTGCCAAAAATAACAATTCAAATTCATGTATGTCTGCCAAAACATAAAAATGACCTTTATCACCAAGCTCGAGCACGTAGCACTACCACAAATCATGCCTCAGACACCCGCAAAATGTTTTATGGATCAAGTCGGCCAAGAACATAAGTAAACTACAACCGACTGAAAAATTCTTCAAATTCGATCACCATAATCGATGTGGACCACCAACATAGCAGGTACATAATCCAAGAACATCGATAGGCATCGTGAAGAACACACAAACATCCAAAGCCACCCAAATCTTTGGATTCACCAACATCTCTCATGTCGAACCTCAAGAATAGTGTCAACATCCACTGATACACCTGAAAAGTGCATAGCAGACCGTCCGAACCATGGACCAATTGAATTGAGAACACATTAGAATGTCCCAATCATATCCTACACATCCACAACCAACAATATCACCATGCAAAGAAAAACTCACCACAATTCAACAATACTGACAACACTTGCAAACAGTGTAAGAACCAATCACCGTACCTCATCACGTGGACCTCCAATTCACCAAAAGGACCTCTAAAGCATGACAATAATCATCTTCAGACCATATTCAACACCTCTCTGATGTCCACAACTACTAATATTCACTTTCTAATGTCCACAACCATTGATCTGTAACACCATCACACTGAGCATACTGTACCATAGATAAACATATATATTGGCAACCAACAATCACCTCTGCAGATATGTTGGCATCGATGACAACACATCCAATTTGCCAACATAGACATCAATATGCATTGCCTCTTTCCAATACACATCATGTAAGTTTGCATCTTTTAACATTGTTCTAGCCATTTCTTGAGCTGTTATGTTCTTCCTTTCAACTACCTCATTCCCCTGAGGAGTTCTAGGAACATATAGATTTCTCTTAATACCACACTACTCATAAAACTTATTGAACTCATTTGATGTAAATTCACCTCCTCTATCTAACCTTAGACATTTAATTTTAGTATATATTTTATTTTTTTATCATATACTTGAAAGCTTTAAACCTCTCTAGAGATTCAATTTTTTCACTTAGAAAAGTAACCCTATGTCATTCTAGAGTAATCATTCTTGCCAACATTCTGCAATATGTATTATCATTGATGTCAACCTGATATCTAACAATGTGTTGTGCTCATTGATGATGAAGAATAATGGATAGTGTTGTTGATGTTGTCTAGACCTTGTTGCTAATGTTGGACAATGTTGATGAAGTTTGTTGTTGAACAAGTTGTTGATGTGTTTGCGAGATGACAATACAAGAGTTAATGATATGAAAAGAGAAAACATTGCACGATATGGAGGGAAAGAATATTGCATGATATTGAAGGAGAAAACATTGGATGATATAGGAGGAGAGAACATTTCTTTTCTCTCTCTTGGTGCCAAATGTAACATATAGATGACATCATGTTGCAATAGAGATTTTTAGAATAGAGATGATGATGATAAGTAGGAGATATTTTCCACAACAAGTCAAATTGTAATATTGCTATCATGATTCAACTATGTAGTTTTTGAGTCAAACTCATTGACCAATGTTTCATGAGTAATGGTTCACAAGAACCCATCTCTCATGAGAATGAAAGGAACACATAGCACTCATTGACCCGTGAACCACTACTCATGAAACATGGGTTAATGAGTTTGACTCAAATACTACACAGTTGAATCCTGATAGCAATATCACAACAGAGATGATGTTTCTAGAACTTTATAGGATCTGGAGAACTGTTTCAATGAAGAGTATGTCGAACACAATCTTGAAGAATGATCCACATTTCGTCACATTGGAGAATTTGGTCTTGTAGTTTTGAGCACATTGTGTATGATCTGTGCACATTGCACTACTATCTTTTCATGTCCTTTGTGTTACAACTGTTATGGTTGGTATTTCTAGTTGTCTAAAAGTTTGGTTATCTATCAGAGTTGGTGGAGAAAATGCTTTGCATTTCTCTTCATTGACATTTAGTTACTACAACTTGGAGGACATGCTTGTAACATTTGTGTTGTATCTTAGCTCATATTTTATATGCTAGTGTTGTTTGCATGAAGTGATAATGATGATTTGTGAAGGATTTTCTCTCCAAAATGAAGTGTTCTTATCAAATGTGTTGTATCAGTATGATCTTGGAGTGAGAAAAAGAAAGAAAGATTTGAGAATGCTCTTAGATGATCAAGGAATGTTCTGGTGTGATCTACATGTTGCTAGATGATTTTTTTGGTGATGCATTGTATTTGAAATGTGTTTTACAAGGTAACTACTCTCGTTTGACCGACAAAATGTGTTCTTCAACTTGCGATGGCTTCTTGGGTGTCTTAGTCTAGATTGAAGATTGTGTTGCATTGATTTTGGGTCCTACTTTGCCTTGTGAGGATTCACATTGGGTCTATTCATCTGGAAGATATGTTTTGGTATGGCTAGTGATGCGTTGTTTGATGTGTCTACATGTTACCTTCTTGTTGACCTTAGAAGATGTGTAAAAGTATTTCTAAAGAATTGAAAGACGTTTTTTTTATATCTTTAGGTCTTCTTCTCTAGCCAACCTAGTTGAAGTTTTCAATGAAGAAGATGGTATACATAGAAGATCAAATTGATGATGATAGTGTGCAAGAGTGTGTGGATCAAATAGAATAGTGTAAAATAAGGGTTATATATTTTTGGCAGAAGTAGTGCATGGTGATGGCATTAATGAAGTTGGTTGCTTGAGGTACAGATTCAAGGACAATTTCATGTTTGGAGATTTGCTAGATGTAGAATGTTGAAGGCTTTTTCATCTAAGTTCATATGTTATCATTCCTTTCTCAAAGATAATGTGTCTTCCATGCAAGTCTTGTGTACTGCTCTATGGTAGTGCGTCTAAGCTTGCAAGTCCTTTGTATCTTGCCCTAGGAAAGTGCACCTTAGCTTGCAAGTTTAGGGAGCAATGTGCTTCCTTGGCAGTGAGCTAAAATACATATTGTAATACTTGTTTCATGTATTGTGAGTTAATTCTCACTATGGTTTTTCCCTTCTTGGGTTTTCCATGTAAATCTAGTGTTCTTTGTGCATGGTGTTTATTTTTTTATCTTCTTCATTCTACTACATAAGATCTCAAGATTTGCTCAACAATTAAAACGAGGAGCAGGACTAGAGGTGACTCCTAAGCCAACCATGGCTACATAAGCTCTAATTGAACATCTAATAGCTAAAATGTTATTATAAATATGCAAGACACAAAATAATATGGAAGAAAACATTTATGATTGATGCAAATTACTCTAACAACTTAGATGTCCCTGCACTAGGTCTTTTAAGTCAACCCTCTTAAATATTTGTAAGGATCAACATAAAACAAACAAATACCCTATGATGATTAACATGGATTTATTAGTCCTTTCAACATACTAAGTCAAGATGTTTTACAATTGTATCCTCTTTTAATATTCTATTTAATGAGAATAAAATTTGACTTTTAGATGATGTGAAATGTATAGTAATGGATGTCTTTAAATGTCAACAACAATACTAAATGTTTTAAAACATGTATTTGGTTGGCTTATGGTAGGAAATTAAGGGGGTAATTGATCACAATTTAAATTTTAAAAAAGCAAGGGTCAAATCTATGATCAAAGATTTGATTTGGAAACCACATAAGTAATCTTAGATAGACAAATATAAACAATTATGTTTGGATAGGTGTATAAATAGATGCAATAAATATATATATATAATTTAAAAGTATTTGAATATATTTATAGAAAAATAATATAAAGATTGAATACATGAGAATGTTTGGATAGGCGTATATATAGATGCAATAAATACAGATATAATTTAAAAGTATTTGAATATATTTATGAAAAAACAAAATAAAGATTGAATACATAAGAATGTGAGTGTAAAATTGATAAAAATTAAATAAATGAATTTAAAATTAAATCATTTATCAAGACAAATTTTTAAAATAAAACTTAAAAGAAAAATTGAATGCAAATCCAAATTCAAATTCCACCATTACATTTATACACATTATTTATATAGCCTAATGTGGACCCAACTCAAAAATTTAAAAAAGAAAGGTTGCTATCAACTAGGATGCATTATTAATAATAGTCATGCAGTGTTTTGATGAGGTAATTGGATTACAGAATTAAATTATAAATATGTAATAAAAAAAAATTAAATTGTATTGTTTTTGGTTTAGATTTTGTGTTTGTTTATTTCAATTTAAATTGTGTATTTATTATTTACATAATTTTTAGGATCACTTTACTATCTATCATCAGAATGATAAATTGACTCTGAAATAGAATATTCTGATAAAAGCTCATAGAATACAACGATAAACCAATAACAAATCAAGGGGATTCTATGAATTGGCAGGCTGAAAGTCTGAAAGAACTACAGGATGGTCAATGGTGACAAGAATGAGTAATTCCATTCAGCTATATGAGGTAGTCTAGAAGAATCATCCAGAACGGAACAAAAGAAATCATTCCCTTCAAATCCACTAAGAAAGCCTGATAAATTATGACACAGCCTCAACCTCTAGTCATCCAAAGCGTCCGGGTTGGTTTCTGGAAGATAAGCCATGAATTTGTCCTCGTACAACAGAAATTCGCTTTTCCCAAGCTGATCTGGAAAATCATCAATTGGGTTCTGGCTGTGATCAAGACTAGTGGATCATGGTTCTCAGGGACGACTGGAATATTTCAGCTTCTTGTGATTGGACTTTATGGATGAGTGAGTTGAATGTGTGGATCATGGATTTCAGGGATTTCAGCTTCTTGTGATTGGACTTTATGGATGAGTGAGTTGAATGTCTTCCAGTCAGCTTCTGGACAAAGGCTCGGAAAGGAGCTTGATCTGTTCTTATAATCTCTGCTGGAGCAATGTACACAATTCGTTTAATCCAAGTTGTGTTATGGCTTTACTGTGCTATTGGAGCAGCAACCTTCAATTTATAAATAGTACGAGAAGACTTACTGGTTCCCCGCGTTGTCTTCCACCCACCTGACTTGTAACTATTGGATTCCATATATTTCGATGAATCTTCAGCTGCTCTGGTGTTGACCTACCAATCAATTGGAATTATTCTCATCTATTTAAAAAAACTCGTCTTACGATGTGGGTAGATCATTACTCTTGACATATTGTTTTTTTACATTGATAATCGATTATTAATAGAAAATCTAAAATACAGACTGGTTACAAGATTACTTACTTAGCTGGTTACTTATATGAAACTAAAATCCGACTGTCCAAAGCTCACCGAAACAGTAATAAACAGTTCAACTGTAACTATTAACAAAAAAGAAGTTTATAACGATGATAATATAGTCCAAAAGTGATAACAGAAACGACTAATAACATAAAAGGACATATAAAATTAGTCTTCATCAGATTCGGGTCGATGCTTCTCGTCCTCTCTGTCATCTAGGTCTCCTTCATTCTTAGCCACTTTTCCTTTGCCTTTGTCTTTATCCTCCTTAGGTCTGGTCCTTGATCTGAAATGAGTCAAATGCCTATCTGAGGGGAGGAGAATTCTCTCCCAACTAGAGCTGTCAATGTTCTGGTTTGTCCGCTCTAAGTCACGAACTGCTTTTTTAAAGTCACGTAACTCATCATAAACTTCTTGTCCACTTTTTCAGTTCCCGTGGCCAAAAGTCTGCTTCCTTAATGTCATATTTTGTGGATTGTGGCACCTCCTTCCATCACCTCAATGAACCTGTAAGCTGGGAGTTTCAAAGTGAAGGTCAAATAATCAAAATGACAGTGAGTCTACAAGCAAGCTTAGCAAGGATCCTCCCTTTCCTAGATATATGTGATCATTTCTTTTCTTCTACAAAAATCTCATTTCCTTTCTTCTACAAAGGATATTAGTACACAATATCAACCAAAAGACATTTATTTAAAACTTTAAGAAAAAAATAAAGGACTTTTATTTAATACTTCAATAAAAAAATATATAAGAATTTTAGACTAACAACTTTTATCAAAATTGTTCCAATTCTTAATGCTATCCATGAAAAGAAATCTGATCACAACATAATGACACTAAAAGAAAATATGTTACAAATAACTTACCAACTCACCACATAACAAACAATACAAAGGAGTAGGGCTTATAACAAGCATTTGAATCAGCAACTACCATCTCAAATAATTTTTCTTAGGTTCAATTTTATTAGACCAACAAAGATGTGGAGTTTTTCTCTAAAGAGTTCCATTCAAATTAAGATTCCTTTTCAAATTTACATGGTCAAGTATACTCTGAGTTCGAGTAAGGGAGTAGTATAAATTCTTAGCCTTGAAGTTGAGAATGGGGGTACCATTAGCCCAATTAATATTAGAGAAGAAGGTAGGTTCACCAATAGACTTAATAGGCCTTTTCATATTAGAGAGAGACTTGCACAAAATATGATGGGTCCTTTTATTGTTGGTAGAGAGATGTAATTCAACTTTTAGAAGTCCCCAACTCTTAGTATCTTGCTCAATACAAAGATCTTCCAATGAAGTTAAACCTTTAACATTCCAACTCCTAGCAAAACAACCTTGAAGAAGGGATAAAGCTTTCCCACTATGTTCAATATTCCACCAGACATATCTATACAACCAATCTCACCTTTAGAATAATTAATAGCATCCATATAGATAAGAGAACTTTTACAATTTTCCCAAGCTCTCCATATACTATAAAACACATTGGATCCTAATGGGGTAGCATTAAATTTTCCAAACATAATATCATGACTATGGAGTCCTTTCCATTTCTTGGACCCTTTTATAGAGGCATCTTGGATGTTTTCCTTATCAACAGTTTATATTGCTCATGACCTTTGAGAGCCTTCATAGTCTATTTAACGGCTAAGGCTATGCCTTGCTTCTTAAGATCCTTGAGTCCCAGACCTCCACAATCTTTACTAATACAACACCACTCCCAATACACTGCAAGTTTCTTACGTTTCTCCTCACTATTAGACCACAAAAATTGCCTTATTAATTTTTGAACTTTATTTATTTGATACCCAACAAAGAACTGGCTAAGGTATAATGGATAGTATAAGATGAGAGTATTTTCTAACAAACTTGAAGTATTTCTGCAAGTGACAAGAAGTTCCTATTCCAACTAGTTAATTTCCTTTCAATTTTAGAGTACAACCAACCCACATTGTAGGAAGTGAGGGGGATCTATTGAAAATGGGATCCTAAGATAACTTACAATTTTTCCTGGGCCTCCCCATTGCCAACCATAGATATTAATCCAATCTAGAGTACTATCATTCCTACTGAGAAGAATGGTCTTGGTGTGAGACACATTTGATAAGATGAGAGCCATTAGGAAGGTTAATGCCTTGTAGTTTGGGCCCCAACATATCTGATCTAAGAATAGTTCCTCAAAGACTATCACAAATAATCTTAGGGATAAGGGGTAGTTACCTTATCAACCAACCTAGAGGGAAGGGTTTTGTAAGTTCCCCATTGTTTCAAATTGTGCATTGGCATCTTTCAACAGAAGTTGTGCCATTTTGCAATATATTTTAGGAAACCCCAAAGCCCTCATAATAGTAATGATGAATGACCATTCAAACTAGTAATAAGCCTTTTCAAAGTCAAGCAATAGAATGCCAACTTATTTCTCGCTCCTTTTATCCCAATCTAGTCCTTCCCAATTTGTGATTAGGTTATCTAGGATTTATCATTTTTTAATGATTCTTGTTTGAGTTTGATTGATAATTTGAGACAAAATGTCTGTAAGCCTCTTAGCAAGCAATTTTGCAAGGATTTTAAAGGAAACGTTCAATAAGGTTATAGCTCAAGAAAATTTTGATGTGGCTTTTTTTTCCCATCCTTAGGAAGCATCCTAATGACACATTTATTGATTTTTTTTCTCTTAGGGTTCCTTTTAAAATAACTTCTTAATAAACTTCAAATAAATCATCAACCACTCAATCAATATTGGTTTTATAAAATTCTGGTAGAAGCTCATCCACACTAGGAGATTTTCCATTATGAAAAGAGAGAATCAAGTTTTTAATCTCTTCTTTTGTGAGGTTCTTGCCTACCTCCATATCCATATACTGAGTGATCTTGTTTGGGATAATACTTTTGCAGAAGTCTTGGGTTTTCTTACAATGTAAAGTCATTATCCTTAATAGTAAACAATGACTTATAAAAGCTCAAAAATACATTCTTAATCTTTGGGTTATCATGACACCATATATTGTTGTCTTAAATTGGGCCAAGAGATTCTCTACACTGCTTTTGTTTGAGGTTATTGAATAAAATTTGGTACCTCTACCACCTTCCTTCATCCAATTCATTCTCACTCTAAATCTAGTCGCTTGGGCTTTTAAACACTAAAATCTCCCGAGATTATGTTTAATCACCTTAATCTATTTATTAAGTTCATTATCACTTGTATTATCTTGGAGATCTTTCTCTACCTCTACTAGTTCTTCATGGAGTTTACTTTCCTTCCTCCCATTCTCCATGACTTTTCCTTTCCCCACTATTCTAAGAAGTCTTTCCAAGTTGTCTATTAGCATGTTCCAATAAGATCTTTTATCACCCCTACCATTGACTGCCTTAGTGATGCTTTTGACTATAATAATAGCATCCATGTAATCTTGTTTCGTCATAAGATCAATGTTTAACTTGAAGAGTCCTCCTTTAGTGCTGACATTTGAGTGACTATTATTTATAAGCACAATTGTAGCTTTGATGGGATAATGATTAGACAGAGGTCTAGGGTCAACTTGAACAACATTATTATCACCATTACTAGCAAAAAAAATCTCCTTAGGCATAAAACCTATATAGCCTACAAAAAACCCTTCTACTTATATTTTGTTTGCTGCACCAAGTGTACCAAATTCCTTTGCTATCATTCTTCTTTCCTTCTAGAGGATCTATTAACTTGTGCATATTTTTCATTCTTCCCAAAAGAAGTTCTTATTTCCTTTCCATACCCAAGGATTCCTCCTTTCTTGTCCTCCTTATTTTCCACTATGTTAAAATCACCCCATATGACCCAAGGAATCCTTGGGACAAAGTTAGTCATCCATTGCCAAAGGGTGGCCCTCTCTTAGTTATCATTTGGTCCGTAAATTGCACAAATTCCAAACTTATCACTGTCCTTTGTTATTTCTAACCATAAGTATCTGTTGCAAGGGGAGAAACCATGAGTAGAAATATAATTAGTCTAGTACTCATTAACAAGCACGACAACTCCTCTTCCTTTCTCATGTTTAGTGTGGAAGATCACGGATCCCCTTAAAATGAAATTTAAAGTGTTAATTAAGTGGAATCCAATAGCCTTGAATTTGTGAAGAAGAAATAAATCCATGTTTTAATTCTTACTACAAAAACCTCTTATAATGTATTTTCCTATCTTGGGGAATCTAGGCCCCTAATATTCCAACTAACACAATTAATCATAATTATATTTTAGGGGGTGAATCTGCTCTTGTATTTCTACACAAATTATAAAAAAATTCAGGACACTCAATTCCTTTACCTTTTTAACTATCTTTCACTATACTATTTGCTCTACTCTTTTTTTTTTCTCTTCCTTTAACTTCTTCATGAAGCATTTAACTTTTTCCTCCCTCTTCCTTTTTGAGGGTCTGGTTGAAGTTATTAAGACACTCTATATCTATCATCTTCTCATTGTCTTCAGAGATCACCTTCAATATCTAAAGGGTAAGATGAATTAGTCTATTTTGACACAGGGCCAACATCTTTACTATTCTCATCATTGATGACAGTCAAGGAGGGCATACTACCAACATCAATTTGAGGTGAGTTATTCTTATCATCATATAATTGAGAATCTTGTTTTAGTAAATTGACATCATCTTGAATTCAATTTGGCTCTTCTATATCATTATTAAGTGCTATACCATTCCTATCCAATGTGTTTACAATACCTGAAGAGTCAGGGAAGGAATTAACAATGATTTTCCAAACTTTATTCAATTATGTAAGCTTCTCAATAATAAGTTTATTATTTTTCCTTGCAATTTCCATTTGTTGACTATTTTGACAATATCCATCTTATTAGAATCATCCTTAGTATTGTCAGTGGATTCAATAGTTCTATTTGTGCATTAGGAATAACAATAGTTTCCATCCCAACTACCTTGTAAACCGAATTTTTGAATTTGTCTTCTGAGGGTGACCCCATGGAGGTAGACTTCTATGAACTCTTGGGGCTAGAAGAAACATTTATGTTATTAGGTTAGGCTCCCTTGTTAGGATCTGTCCTTGGGGGTCCACATCGGCGTTGGACATCTACTATGGGAAAGTGAGATACTGAGATGAGGGGAGGGGGATTGAATCAGTTATCCACAATACCTTTATACTTTGAAACTAATTCCACATGCATGGCATAAACATAAATTTTTTAATACAGAAATGTATCTAACATTCTAATCTTATCCATCAAATGAAACGCATAACACAAAATTTGGTAACCCAAAAACCCTTGAAGGGTAAATCTGGGGTGGGGATGACACCCACAAATCTTCACTACTGCAGTATAAAGTGTGCCTGTTAGGGCTACAAATTTTGACCACTTCAGATGATCCACCTTGTGAAGGGTCTGCCCTGTTAAGAGCTTACAGACTTATACAATCTACCTTGATTAAAGGATTTAAAACTTACAGCTAAGTAAGCACTTAGTTAAGAGATTTATAAAGGCCTATTAGGACCACTTTGTTAAGAGATTTACCCTGATTCACCTGCTAAAATGTATCAGTACCCAGTCCTTTGGTTTGCACTATAAATACTGATTACAAATAATCTCTTTTCAATAATTATTTGATCTCCAAAATAGAATGTAGCTCTGTTATGTCCTTCACTACTTTTCTCAGTCACTCTGCTTGATCTCTGCATCTAATAATCAAAACACTTCTCTGGTCCACATACAAGAGATCTTATCTATTACTTTCTCTTACTATGTTTTAGAGTTTTGATATCACCTTATATAAACATCTGATTCAGCTTCTAGATCAAGATCAACGATCTAGATTCATTACTTACGCCACTTAAGCATTCCCTTTTTCTGATAGGTTACATGGCTTGTATAGGGATTAATAATAATAAATACAAAGCGTAATCAACTCCTTGATTCCCTCAACAATCATTAAATCTCACATAGAAGTCAGCCAAAATGGTTTACCTTGGTGTTTGTGCCATAACAAACACATATGTCAAAACTGGCTTGCTCGACATATGAAGTATTTGATGCTCGATCAAAACTATTATCCATATACTGGTGCTCGACATTGACCCTTTTATACAACTTGGCATAAAATGTTCGGTAAGTTATACTAAAGTACTCAGCGACCTCTGAATTGCTCAACAATAACTACTGCTCGGTAACTACACAAGTCTATACATGACTTAGCCTTAATAAGATGGCTCGGTCCCAGTGATGAACAACCAACATTGCCTTGAAAATGACTATGTGTTAGACACTAATAGACAACATAACATAGGGATCAACAATCTCCCCCTTTGACATTAGTGGCAAAAACACTTTGTCATGACTTTTACATTTTTATAACTAAAATACTACTTAGTACTTTGAGTACTCCCCCTAAGAGTTTGACTCGGTCTTCAAAAAGATTTTACATATATATATATGACTCTTGACATACAATGAATATACATTTACATTACAAAATAGTATGTCATACCTTTCTATTCTATATCTCTCCTTTGATGATCACTGTATATACATGAGTACATGACTCATTTCCTCCTTGTACCATGACATATCTACTATTTCCCCCTTATTTTTGTCACTTGAAGTTGCTGGGGTGTAGGGGTAAGAAAACACTTGTCCAAAAATTGTTTGTGGAGCTACATAATCATTGCTAAGGCATTATCCCATCCAGATCTTATAGACTTCAAAACCTGTATCTTGATCTCTATCTGGGCAGCTAGATCAACCAAACTCTTGGCAATAGAGGGATGATGATCTCTCTGTACTAAATCCTTTGCGGGCACCAATTCTCTCTGCACAACCTTCATATGAAGTGTTAACATTGTTTGTATTGAGATTAGTTTGTCTCATATGCTTCCATGATTAGCCATCAACTCGGTGTTAGGAACGAATGCTGAATATATCCTATGGGGGAGTATTCACAGTCATTCTATAGTAGTTGTTGTTGCATTCATGACTGTGATTGTCATTGATGTCAACGCAGTGATCTACTGAAGATTAGCAGAGAAGCAAACAGTGTTTTAGTTAGTGCATGTGGGATATTGAAGATCTAGCTATGCAGAGTTGAGGACTTACTCTATGATGTTTTACAAGATCATGGTTAAGAGCGCATACAAAAATTTATCTATTCATGATAGTTATGTGGAAATCAGTGGAAGCATTATTCAAGCAGTGTTCCTAAGTAGCGGTTTGTGGAAATTGGATGATATCTCCTAATCAGGATTGAATCTGATCAAGGGAAGTTGAATAACAGTTGAAGACATGATGATAGTGATGTGGACATGAGCGCAAGGTCCGAAGTCACACGAGTGAAGAATTATCTTAATTGGAAGCTGATAGTTTTGTGTAATTTTTATGTAACGTGTGGAAACTTTTATTTTGTAATATGTATGCTGACTCATTTGTAATTACTTGAGTGTGGTATAAAGGAAGGAATGTTTTCCTTATTGTAAGATGAGAATGTGGAATTGAATTGTAAGATTGTGAAAGTGAATTGCGAAATTGTGCAATACTTGTTGAAAGAGGATATGTGAAGTACAAAGATCTGGTATTGAGATCTGATGAAGTAGTTGGTGCTGTTTGGCACACTCAGAAGAGAAGTAACAAGTTGTTGAGATCAGTAATCTTTTGATATTATTCTATTGAATAATATAAATATTAGTTGGACAGTGTGTTCAATGATCTTTCCATTGAAGTTGTTTGGACAATGGGTCCTTCTGTCTTCCATAACTCCTAACAGACTTAGAATCTTTTAGCAGGGATTCAAAGTCTCCTAACATGGACTCATATGTACTGAATGTATTTCATAAGGCTCCTAACAGAGTCCATCCTCTCACAAGGAACATTCATATTAGTGCATCGTTTGTGGGCATCATTCCCACCGGGGTTTACTCTTTGATCAAGAGGTTCCCTAGTCAACATATCTTGTGTCATTGTGTTATTGTGTATGTATATCTTTCTATGGTTGTTGATTACATTGCTTACATGGTTAAAATCTATTGAAGTTGATAAAATTTGTATTTATCTGATAATTGATTCATCCCCCCTCTCAGTTATCTTGGTGGACTTTACTTTCTAACAATTGGTATCAGAGCAGCAGGTCCTTGAAGGAAAATTTTAACAACTTAAGGAGATCCATGGCGAGTCATTTTAGGAAAGAAAGCCCTAAGTTTGATGGAGTAAATTTTGACAGTTGGAAAGAAAAGATAAAGACACATTTACTTTGTTTGGGACTAGGTTATTGGTTAATCACAAAGAATCAGAAGACTATCATTGATGAAGACAAGATTGAAGAATGTACTAATGAGGAAAGAGATCTATTCATGTGTAACATACTTGCCAGAGAAGCACTTTTGTTAGCCCTTTTGGAAAATGAGTACAGTCAGGTAAAATATCAAAAAACATCTCATGAAATTTGGTTAGCTTTACAATCTACTTTTGAAGGTGATGAACATGGAAAGAAAGTCAGATTACATAATTGGATATGTGCATTTGAAGATATAAGAATGATGGAAGATGAATCTGTTAGAAGCTATATTGGTAGAATGTCAGAGATTGTTGCAGGTATAAAATCTTGTGAAGGAACCAAGACAAAGAATGAAGTGATATGGAAAATTATGAGGACATTGACTTCTGCATTTAAGCAGACAACACAGATGATTGAACAAGTTATACCTTGTATTGAGAAATTCACCAGAGAAACTCTTCTTGGAAGATTATAAGCAGCAGAGATGAACTTGAGACAATCAAGAGACTTACCTAGAATGGAGACAACATTCAATGCACTTAGTGTTTGCCCTACTTTTTCAAGAAGCATTAGTGTAAGCAGAGATTATGCTAGCAGCAACAGATCTAGAAATGAAGAAGACATGAAGAGTGAAGAAGGTATTGCCTTGCTTGTGAAAAGAGAACTAGATGGTAATAAAATTTTTAAATGTTGGACTTGTCAAGAATATGGTCATTTTTCATTTCTTAAGAGAGTTAAGAAGTATAGAAAGAACTTTAAACCTAGGAGATCTAAAGAATGTTATTATGCTAATGATGAAGAATTTGAAGCTAGTATGGAGAAATTTTTAAGTGAAAGTGATACTGAGAATGATGATATAGGATTGTAGCAATAAAAGAAGAAAATCCTAAAACAAAAGTTAAGGAAGAAAAAGCTTTAGTTTCTCAAGTAGAAAAGAAAGCTGATTGGATTGTATTTAGTGGTTGTTCACATCATATGACTGGAGACATGAAAAAGTTCATAAAGTTTAACAATTATGATGGAGGAGTTGTTAGAGTTGGAAATAATGCACCTTGTTTGATAAAAGGTATAAGATCTATTACTCTTGATGGAAATACTAATACTGATGATGTTTACTTTGTGGATGGATTGAAACATAATCTTTTGAGTGTTGGACAACTAGTTGATAAGGGATATCAAGTTTGGTTTACTGAGAAAACTTGTGTAATCAAAGACAAGGATGGTAATTTGATTGGTACTGGATCTAGAACCAGAGGTAATGTATTTCAGTTGAATCCTACTAAGATGACATGCTTGATTATTAAGATTGATGACAATTGGTTATGGCACAAAATATTTTGTCATATAAACTTTGATAATATTGTGAAAGTGAGTACTACACTTGTGGTAAGAGATTTGCCTAAAATTATGAAGCCTACTAACATGATTTGCAAGGAATGTGTGATGGCTAAACAGAAGAGAAGCTCATTTCCTGGCAAGAAGTTCACAACAATAGAGAAGTTGGAAATTGTTCATACAAATTTGAGCGGTCCCACAAGGACTAGAGTATTCTATGGAGAAAGATATTTTATGATTCTTGTTGATGATTTTACAAGAATGATGTGGATTGCATTTCTTAAAGAGAAGTCTGAAGCATTTGATAAGTTTAAGATTATTAAGAACAAAGTTGAAAATGAATCTGGAATGAAGATTAAATGTTTGAGATCAGATAGAGGTGGAGAATTTACTTCAAAAGAATTTAACATTTTTTGTTAAGTGAATGGTATTAAGAGACAATTTTCAGCCCCTAGGACACTTGAACAAAATGGTATTGCAGAAAGGAGCAGATCAGTGACTGAAGTAGCAAGAGCCATGCTATTTGAAAATGACTTGGCGAAGATATTCTGGAGAGAAGCAGTGAACACAACAGTGTATACAATGAACAAAGTACAAATTAGAGTAGATACAGATAAGACACCCTATGAACTATGGTTTGGACATGCACCATCAATTAAGTATTTTAGAATTTTTGGAGCTTGCAAATGTTATATTAAGAGAGATGATGAAATTGGAAAGTTTGATCCTAGAAGTGATGAAGGTATATTTCTTGGATATTCATTGAAGAGAAAAGCTTATAGATGTTATAATAAAAGAACTAATACTATTGTTGAGAGCGCAAATTTTAAAGTTGATGAAAAGTTCAAAATTTAGGAAAGAATGCTTGATTATGAATCAGATGAAGGAACTCATCTTAGAACTAATCTAGAGAACACTGAATTATTCTATGAAACTGACATTGATTTGTTGAGTGAAAGCTACAGTGAAGAAATCATTGAAGAACCTACAACAAAAACAAGAACTGAGACAGTGACACCTAATAGGAATCTATCAAGAAATCATCTTGTTGAGAAAATTATTGGAAGCATAGACATAGGAGTTCAGACATGAAATAAGGTACAAGAATAGTTGTGTTTAATTTCTCAAATTGAACCTAAATCTACTAGTGAAGCCTGTGAAGATGAACATTGGATTTAAGCTATGAAGGAAGAACTAGATCAGATTGAAAAGTACACGACTTGGGAATTGGTCCCTAGGCCTAAAGATAAGAATGTTATAGGAACTAAATGGGTATTCAGGAACAAGATGAATGAACAAGGAGAAGTTGTAAGGAACAAAGTAAGATTGGTATGTAAAGGATACTCATAGCAAGAAGGAATTGACTATGAAGAAATGTTTGCACCAGTAGCAAGAATTTAAGCAGTAAGAATGTTTTTGGCATATGCAGCCTATAAGAAATTCAAAGTGTATCGGATGGATGTGAAGTCAACATTTCTGAATGGAGAATTGGAAGAAGAGGTCTACATTGAGCAGCTTGAAGGTTTTCCTTTATGTAAAGAAGGAGATATGGTATGTAAACTAAAGAAAACTTTATATGGACTAAAACAAGCACCTAGAACTTGGTATGCAAGATTGGATAAGTATTTGATAAAATTAGGATTTACAAAAGGCACAACTGATAGAAACTTATACACAAAAGAAATTGAAAATGGTTTGTTGGTTGTAGTTATTTTTGTTGATGATATTATCTTTGGAGGAGAAGATGAAGCTAGTGATAAATTTGCAGATGAAATGAAGACTGAATTTGAAATGAGTATGATTGGTGAAATGAAATACTTTTTAGGATTGCAAATAACACAGAACAGTGATGGTATCTTTATAAGTCAGACAAAGTACTTGAATGACATGTTGAAGAGATTTGGAATGGAGAACTCTAAACCATTTGGAACACCTATGGTAACCGGACATAGGTTATCTAGCACAGATGAGACTCCTGTAGTGGAACAGAAAAAGTACAGATCCATGATTGGAGGATTGCAATATTTAACTCATACAAGACTAGATATATCACATGCAATTGGAATTGTCGCAAGATTTCAACATGAACCCAGAGAATCACATTATGAAACAGTAAAGAGGATACTAAGGTACTTAAGAGACACAAGTGAATATGGATTGTGATATGAAAAACTGATGATTATACCCTATGTGCATATACAGATGCAGATTGGGGAGGCAATGTTGATGAAAAAAAGAGCACCAGTGGTGGAGCATTTTTCCTTGGAGGAAGATTGGTTTCTTGGCTAAGCAAGAAGCAAAATTGTATTTCACAAAGCACATCAGAAGTAGAGTATGTGGCAGCAACAAATAATTGTAATCAGATAATTTGGATGAAACAAATGCTGAAGGATATTGGAATAAAATTTTTTGAGCCTGTTGTTATACATTGTGATAACACCAACACAGTTAGTATGTCTAAGAATCCTGTATTACATTCTAAGACAAAGCATATAGAAATAAAGTATCATGTAGTGAGAGAGAAAGTTGCAGAGAAAGAAGTTAGACTTGAGTATATAAGCACAAAGGAGCAGATTGTAGACATATTTACAAAACCTTTGCCTAAGAATACATTTGAGTATCTGAGAGGTATGCTTGGGGTTATGCCCTAGCCTACTTTTGAGATGTGATGCAGATTGTTGCATCCATCCAGTGGTATATGAGCCTTATCTTTCTTCTGGACTAGATGTTGGTACTTCCTCTATGGGGGATTATGTGTATTTGAGCTGAGTCATGAGGACTCTAGTGAATGTATTTTCTGAAAAGTGTCTTTTGACATTGAAGTTGTTGTCGACATAATGATGAAACATCTATCATTGATGTCAATGGGGGAGAATTATACTTGAAAAACCATCTATTGGAGAGAATTGAATAGGAAAATGAAGCAAGATTTGATTGATGAAGAGGACTTGAAAGTATTTTCAGAGCAGTAGTGTTGCAGTGGTTGGTATTCATGGAACTTGGATATTTTTCATCTATGTTGCCATCAATGCCAATGAAGGAGATTGTTAGGAATGAATGCTAAATATATCCTATGGGGGAGCATTCACAACCATTCTGTAGCAGTTGTTGTTGCATTCATGACTATGATTGTCATTGATGTTAACACAATGATCTACTGCAGATTAGCAGAGAAGCATACAATGTTTGAGTTATCACACGTGGGATATTGAAGATCTAGCTATGTGGAGTTGAGGACTTACTCTATGATGTTTTACAAGATCATGGTTAAGAGTGCATATATAAATTCATCTATTCATGACAGTTATGTGGAAATCAGTATTCAGGCAGTGTTCCTGAGTAGCAGTTTGTGAAAATCGGATGATATCTCCTGATCGGGATTGAATCTGATCATGCAAAGTTGAACATCAGTTGAAGACATGATGATAGTGATGTGGACGTGAGTGCAAGGTCCGAGGTCACATGAGTGAAGAATTATCTTAATTGGAAGCTGACAATTTTGTGTAATTTTTATGTAACATGTGGAAACTTTTATTTTGTAATATGTATGCTGACTCATTTGTAATTAATTGAGTGTGGTATAAAGGAAGGAATGTTTTCCTTATTGTAAGATGAGAATGTGGAATTGAATTGTAAGATTGTGAAAGTGAATTGCAGAATTGTGCAATACTTGTTGAAAGAGGATATGTGAAGTACAAAGATCTGGTATTGAGATCTGATGAAGCAGTTGGTGCTGTTTGGCACAGTTAGAGGAGAAGTAACAAGTTGTTGAGATTAGTAATGTTATGATATTATTCTATTGAATAATATAAAGATTAGATGGACAGTGTGTTCAGTGATCTTACCATTGAAGCTGTTTGTGCAGTGGGTCCTTCTGGCTTCCATAACTCCTAACAGAGTTAAAATATTTTAGCAGGGATTCAAAGTCTCCTAACATGGACTCATATGTACTGAATGTATTTTAGAAGACTCTTAACAAAGTCCATCCTC
Organism: Chamaecyparis obtusa; assembly: GCA_027943335.1. NCBI lineage: Eukaryota > Viridiplantae > Streptophyta > Pinopsida > Cupressales > Cupressaceae > Chamaecyparis > Chamaecyparis obtusa. The sequence continues at coordinate 1,406,378 of BSBK01002552.1, forward strand.
TCACAAGGAACTTTCATATTAGTGCATCGTTTGTGGGCATCATTCTCACCGGGGTTTACTCTTTGATCAAGAGGTTCCCTAGTCAACATATCTTGTGTAATTGTGTAATTGTGTATGTATATCTTTCTATAGTTGTTAATTACATTTCTTACATGGTTAAAATCTATTGAATTTGATAAAAGTTGTATTTATCTGATAACTGATTCACCCCCCCCTCTCAGTTATCTTGGTGGACTTTACTTTCTAACACTCAGCTAATCTCCCTTGTGCATGAAGTTGTCGTGTAAAATGAATGGAGCTAGAACTTGCATCCATGCTCGGTGAATGACCAGTGGAGTTTAAGTCTAATTGCAATTTTTCAACCAATTCTTGATTTTCTTTAGTGAATGTTTCTACATTGCATAGTTTCTTGTACAAAGAATAAACATTCTGTACAACCTCTTCTAAGTTATTCACTAAGTCAGAAAGTTCTAGTTGTTTGACTGCTATATTAGTTGAGACCCTTCCAAGTACCTTTGTCTCAAACTTTCTTTCTGACCACTGCATGAGATTTTCATTAGCTTCACTGTCATCACTGTTCACCTTTTTAACAATATGAGCCAATTGTTCCAGAATAGGTGAAGTCTCATTCACATCATCCATTTCAAAAGCATCTACAAATATACCTTTTATTTCATAAAGTACTTGCTTTTGCTGATGTTCTCTCCTTAGTTCCTCTTGCTTTCTCTTTTTCTTCAAGAGATCTTGTAATATTTGCATTTTCTCATAGGTCAAGCTATTAGTGTCCCACTTCAAAATCACTATAACTTTTTCTAATGTGACCTGTGTGCCAGGAGATTTTTCCTTTTTCTTATGTACTTTCTTCTTTGGTGTACTACCACTCAGCATTTGTACTAAGTATTGGACAACCTCGTTCTCCTTAGGCTATGGATGCTCCTTTTCTATTTTCTCCTCAGTCTTCTTTTCTTCCTCCACATGAGGTCCTAAAAATACTATTGTAGACTTATCTTCTTGTTCTGTCTAGTTCTCCTCTCCTTTTCCTTTATTATCTTCCTCATCAGGGGAATTATCTAATGTTGTTTCTAGCTTGTCTAGTTCCTTGACACTTGAACTCTGTGTGACTTTCTTCTCAACTATGACCATGTAAGAGCTTGTAGGTTTAGTGTCAATAGTTGATGTACCCTCCATCCTTGTATAATCATGTACTTGGATGAGAACGAGATTGGTACTCGGGAGAAAGGGATCTAAGGCTGTCTACTTAAGAATTTGGATTTTTATTTCTTCCTCAGTCAATACATTGATGTTTACTTGCGTGTCCTTAGGGATATCATCAATAGTGATCACATCTTGTGATGCACTCACTTCTACCTTCTGTCTTTCCTCTTCCTCAAGATTCTGAGGCTCATCTATGTCTTCTTTATTATCCAGTTCTACCTGGCTGGATGTACCTTCACCTTGCTATGGACTCTTATCAACTATTAACCCCAAAATAATTTTCCACATTCTTTTTCTCTATGAGACAACTTCTTCAAAATTATGTTTCAAAATGGAATAAGCCCTTAGCTTAGGTATAAACCTATTTCTGTGTTTTGCCATGAATTTTCCTATTTGTTTTGGTGTTACTTCAGGCATGATCAGAGCTAGAGTTCCTTCTCTTATTTGCCTCTCAGTCATAATAGCATACTACCATTTTTTTTCAATTTTTCTAAACAGTTCTTCAGGGATTAGATTCCCTATTTCTAAAGGTGTCATCTTGAATGTGCATAGAATCTCTAACATAGCTTCTTCAATCTTTTCTTTATCATCTCTGCTTAATTTTTCAAATTTTATAAACTAGAATCTTGCTAATCCTGTCGAGCTCTTGATATTTTGGCATATTTCATCCACACTAGTTGGATGTCTATGTGATGCCACTTTTAATTTTGTATTATCATCCGTGTCAGTCATTTCTTCATCATAATCATCCTTCTGTAATACTAATTTCATTCTCGACTTCTTCTTGGGATGACTCGACACAACTCTAGTTTGCACTTGTTTTCTTTTTCTTGAACCTTCCCCTTCAGTGTTCTTTGTTGGTATTTTCCTTTGGGGCTTGACAACTATGGTAGTTGAAGCTGCCTTGGTTCTTAGTCTTAATGCTGTAGGAGGAGTAGGCTTCTATTTTTGTATCTTCCTTTTACTGGGCTCGACAACCAATACCTCCTTTCTCTTCTTTTGAGTTTCAACTTCCTCCTCTTCACTACCTTCAGATTCACTAGACTGATCTTCACCTTGACCTTGTGTAATTTGAAGAGGTGCATTATCCTCTTCTCCTTCACCTAGTATCTTCTCAAGGTTCTTGACTATTTTCTTCCTTGTCCTCTCAAGGGTTGCAAACTTTAACGCCATAGTAATCTTGAATTTTGCTTCTTCATAATTCCCAAAAGGCTTTTCCTTTCTATCAATCTCTTCTGCCAGTAAATCAGTTACGCTGCTGATGTCTCATCTATGTTGACCTCATAGGGAAATGCCCTTAGCCATGCTACCCTAGGCATAATGGCTTGAGCATATATGTGTGGTTGGTATCCACTAGAAAACACATGTCATTGTAGTTTTTTTCTACTAGGGATACATGAATTCTACTTCTCTTCCTCATCTTCTTCTTAAATTCAACAAAGTAACTTTCTATTACACTATCAAAATTATCACCTAGTTGTTGAATGAACTCATTGACTTGTTAAGTTACCGGTTGGTCCTTACTCCATACTATATCTCCTATAGTAGGAAACATATTTTGTGCATAAAAGAATAGATAAAATATTAGGGAACCAAACTCACACATTTAGTTTTTAGCCTTCCCGATTGATGTAAGGTTCTCATCAAGTTGAGTCAACTACAACTCAACAAGATCATAAGTATGATCTTTCTTCACCATTTTCCATGCCTAATCTACTGCAATGTAGAGAACACTGTCCATCCTGCTTGACTAATAAAACTTGTGAGCTATAACCCTTATCACAAAATCTATCTTTGGATCTGTGATCGTAGAGATTGTCGTTCCCCTTTTGTTCCATACTGCCAATATGTTAGCCTGGATTATTTCTTTACTTTGGCACCTCATTGTTTTCTTCCCAGTAAGAATAGGATATTCGGTGACTTAGTGGATCATATCTTTGGTGATCTTGACCGACCTATTCTCCAACCACAATTGCATGTCGTGTACTTTGCTCAAAATGATCTTAATCCTTTCAAATTTGAAATTACGAGGGAAATCTATAGCACACACTAACCCTTTCTCAACAACGTGTTGATGCTCCGCCTTCAACACTCTGTTATCACACAACCTGTTATAAGCTTCCCTAATCTCATAATCACCAATCTCTCCAATCTTTCACATGTAGCATGCACACACATCATGTACCATCAAGACTTTCACTGGAATCGACGATAGGGATCCCAAAAGATCTCCCTTCACTGCACTTTGTGGCACCACTTTGAATTTTGGTGGTTTACATGCATCACTCCTTACTAATTGAACATTTAGAACTTCTTTCCCCTGCTTCCTAACTGCTACAGATGAAGTGGATGCCATTTTTCAAAATTAGGTTTCTAAAGATAAATTCAAGTAGCTCGGTAATACCTTATTTCAACAGTCCTTCACAATGTTTTCTGACAGCACGCTGTAGGAATCTTCACAAACTTGACTTAGCACAAATCGTTCTTCTCGATCACCTTAAAATCACCCTACAAATTCTCAAATCACTGGGTGAAATGAGAATGAACGATAATTTTTCACTTTATAGATTCAAACGGTCAAATTGGGTCTTCATTAAATAATTCATACACTTTGTAGGTGAAATACAATTATCTCGGCCTTCACATGAAAACTTGGTTACCACACACCCATACTCAGTTGAAACCATGACTTGATCGATACTAACATCTTGGTTATTACAAGAGCTCGACACAGATTGAGTGACTCGGTCACTACAAACATAAATACCAATGCTCAACATCAATTATGTAATTTGACTCTTTTCTCAAATCTGTCCTAGTGCATCTTAATTCATGTAGATATGGACTTTAACATATCAAATGTCAGGAACTGGTGTAAAATATAACATTTGAAAATTTAGTTCCTTACATACCTCTTTTCTTAGATAGAAGTAGTTTGGTCACTTGATCCATTGGATTGGGTGACCTCATGTTCACTGGATCTACTATTGCTTGCTTCCTCTTTCTTTGTCCATGTCTTATTCATCTGGTCCCTTATTTGTTCAATAGTCTCTTCATTTTTGAATTGTTTATTGCTCAGTGCTTGTGCTCTGCAGTCTCTTTTTATGTGACCAATCTTGTGGCATTTGTAACAGACTAGACTTCCACTCATCCAACTTTTGGATTTACCTCTGAAATGTGTCTTTACACAATTTTCTCCAATATGACCATATTCTCCACAATAATGACAACTATACCATGTATTGTAATCCCAATTGAATGTGTTACCTTTCCTAGGTGTATTACTCTTCTTATTGGATATCCACTTTGGTTTTGCATTGGATCTGCATTCTTGTTCTCTATGACCATATTTTAGACAGCTGAAACAATGTCCTTGAAATCTAGGTGTAGTAGGTGCATTACTAACATTTGACCTGCATTCATGTGCATGATGTACATGCTTCTTATAGTTAAAACAATTTCCATTGAATTTGGGTTTAGGATTGGACTTCCTATTCTTTCTTTTGTAGATGTTTTCTGTGTGTCCTAGCTTTCCACAATGATGACATGTCGGTTTGTTATTCTTTGTCTTTGTATTCATCTGTTCTCCATTATTTGATGATTCTCATTCTTCTATGGATGATAGGTGCTTATCATGTCCAAGTCCAGAAGTGTCACTGGATCTTCTTGGTGACCTCAACAGTTCCTCAAAATATTTCATAGCTTCATTGGGCTTATTCATCATTTCATTGAGTTCCTTTTCAGATCGCAATTCATTCTTTAGTTGATTGTTCTCTGATCTCATATTTGTGATTTCCATGTCTTTCCTATTCATCTCTTGATTTGTAAGTAACAGTTGGTTTACCATGTCCAATTGATTGTTTGTCAGCTTCTGCATATCACATGTCCTTTCATCAAGTCTTATAGCCATTTGTCTATTGTCTTCTTCAGCCATTGTCTTGTCTTATTCAACTTTATTTTTCTGTTTATTACTTCACATAATCTTACTGATTGATTTTCCCATTCTCTCTTTAGACTTATGACATATTCATTCAGTATGTTGTTTCTTTCTAATAGATTTTCTATAGCTGCATCACTTTCAATAGAGTTTCCATTATCAAATAGAATAATTAGTATCCTCTTCTTGATATTGTGTTTCATTCAGTGAGATTGCCAACTCTTTCCTTCTACTTAAGGATTTCTTCAATTCTCCTCTTGCTGGTTCAAGCTGGTGCAATGCAAGTCGAATGCCAATCTTTTGATTTTCTATGATCTTTCCCAACTTACAAACCTCTATCTCCAAGACCTTAACTCTCAAGTGGTTAGACTTCTTCTAAGAGAAAAAAACTTTGATACCAATTGTTGAAAATATAATATGGGAAAGTTAGATACTGAAAGGGGGGGGGGGGGGGGTGAATCAGTTATCCACAATAATTTTATACTTTGAAACTAATTCCACATGCGTGGCATAAACATAAATTTTAATATTGAAATTATATAACATTCTAATCTTATCCATCAAATGAAACACATAACACAAAATTTGGTAACCTAGAAAACCTTGAAAGGTAAAATTGGGGTGGGGATGACACCTACAAATCTTCACTACTGCAGTATAAAGTGTGCCTATTAGGGATAAATTTTTTGATCACTTCAGATGATCTACCCTGTGAGGGGTCTACCCTATTAATAGCTTACAAATTTACACAATCTACCTTGATCAAAGGATTTAAAACTTACAACTAAGTAAGCACTCGGTTAAGAGATTTATAAAGGCCTATTAGGATTACTCTGTTAAGAGATTTATCCTTATTCACCTACTAAAATGTATCAATACTTGATCCTTCATTTTGCACTATAAATGCTGATTACAGATAATCTCTTTCCAATAATCGTTTGATCTCCAAAATCAAATGTAGCTTTGTTATGTCCTTCACTACTCTTCTCGGTCACTCTACCTGATATCTACATCTAACAATCAAAACACTACTCTACTCCGGATACAAGAGATCTTCTCTATTACTTTCTCTTACTACATTTTAGAGTTTTGATATCACCTTATATAAACATCTGATCAAGCTTCTAGATCAAGATCAACGATCTAGATTCATTACTTATGTCGCTTAAGCATTCCCTTTTTTTGATAGGTTACATGGCTTGCATAGGGATTAATAATAACAAATACAAAGCATAATCAACTCCTTGATTCCCTCAACAATCATTAAATCTTGCATAGAAGTTGGCCAACATGGTTTACCTTGGTGTTTATGCCATAACAAACACATGTCAAAACTGGCTTGCTTGGCATATGAAGTCTCTAATGCTTGGTCAAAACTATTCTCCATATACTGGAGCTTGGTATTGACCCTTCTATACAACTCAACATAAACTTCTCGGTAACTATTGAAGTACTTGGAGACCTCTGACTTGCTCGACAATAACTACTGCTTGGTAACTACACAAGTCTATACATGACTCAGCCTTAATAAGATGGCTCGGTTGTAGTGATGAGCGACCAACATTTCCTTGAAAATGACTAAGTGTTAGATACTTATAGACAACATAACATAGGGATCAACAATGGGAACCATCCTCGAGAGGCCCATTGGGAATACACATTTCGATAGAAGGTTTGGGGTGGAAACTAGTATTATTTTTCCCATTAGGAGAAATTTTTGGGGAATACCTCTGATGATGGTCATCGGGTTTACATAGAAATAAATAATTAAAGCCTTAAAGAGCCTCTATTTCACATGTATAGACATTATATTTTAAAGGAAATTCTAGGGCATTTGGGATTTGAATCCCTTCATTGAAATAAATAAAAATTCTAGCATTGAGATGAGGTAGATTCAACTTGGGATCTGGAATGTTCATGGTTTTACCAAAAGGCTTGAGAAATTAGAGGATAAATCTCTACCATTGTCCCACAATTTGTTTTAGATTTATCCATCTCACAGTAGAGTAGAATAAGATTTCATTTTGGGAGACATTAGGGGCCCAAACTATGACCTTGAAAAGAGACTGTGAAAGAGACTTACCAACATACTAGTACTTTTTTCTAGAATCCTTTCTTGCATTCTATGATTAAAATAACTAAACTCTTTTGGATCATTTTTCAAAAATAAATTCATATTCCTAATGTTTTACCCCACACCAAAATAACCTAGTTATAAATTTTTTTTCTAAGGGTAGTACTCTACAAACAAGTTAAAAAGTTGACCACATTTTTTGATATGAACTCTCTTTTTTGTAATGGTTATAACCATTTTTTCATTAGGGTTAAGTTTCACAATCCCAGGACAAAGAATCCTTACATCCCTTAGTTTGGGAGTTGATTTTTCCCTTTCTTGTACCTCTGAGGGCCCCTACGTTGTCTCCTCTGAATCCCACATCGAAAGAAGCTTCCTTTGACACTCCCTCTACTTCTTTAGATTGAAGTTCTTCAAAGGTTCTCCTGGTTTGGCCTCCTTCATTCTTTTTATCTTTTGCATCACACTTAGGGTTTTCTCCCTCCTCAACACCCAATGCATTACAATATATTCGATTACATAAGTTGGCAGAAAATTTGTGTAAACTTCACTCATGCCAGGGATTAGGGTTTATAGACAACCAAAAAGACACTAGCAAAAGTAAACAAGGAGATGAAATATGGAGAAAAAACAATTCCAACAACATGGAAGAATGAAAAGAGGGCACATAAATTAAGGGAAAGAGATCCTTACAGACATGATGATCCTTGAACACGAGGCCAAATGTTACACCTTTGGAGAGTCCACATTCATCACTTCCTCCTACCACAACTCTTGAGGTATTTGCATTTGGATTATTTTTATCAAACATTCAAAATGATCAGATATAAAGGGTATGCACAAAATCTGAAAGGACAAATGTTGATGTGAAGGTGAGGACATGTATAGAGCGAGAAAAGGGATGAAGACAAATTTTTGATAAAGTTTATTTATTTCCTAGATGTCTCATTGATTTTAGTCTAAAATTATGAGATTAGTATAGGTTAAGGGCACAAAGGAATTGTCATGAATGTCAACAATTTCAATGCGAAGGTTCAAATCTATGAGCACAATATATTAAGGAGACACAACACCCTTAACTATAATGACCCAATAAGGGTTTGTACTTTGATGACTACAAACGATCTAATACCATACTTTAGCCACCACACTATCACTATGACTAGACCATAAATAACATCTATTAATATAATTTTAATTACCATCAACTTAACATGAAAGCTCTAAGTATGAAAGAATATCACAACTCAAAATGTATTTATTTGAAATTTCACAAAACAAAATCTAAATAACATGAAAGATTAAATTTACAAATTTTTGGAAAAAAACTCATTCATAATTTCTTTTAAAATCTTATCACAAATATTTCCCTACAAATTTAAGAATAAGACTATTAATTAACTAAAATATCCATTTCCATCTAAATCCAATAAAAACCATGCTTGAACTTAGAATTTAAAATTTAAAGATATTATGAGCTGATCTATTAATCTACCTTAATTGAGTGAGCTATTAATTTTTTTAATTTGGAATGAAGCTGCGAATGAGGGGTTTTCAAACATAGGTGATTTCCCCTATGTCAAGAATGTATAACCCACTGCCAATTGACTTGGTAATTGAGTTGAACTTGATACTGCATATGTAAATGATCTCAAACAGTAATGTTATTATTTTTAAATTCTAGTCTTTAAATTAATTCTTATGTATCCTGAACTCACTTTTCTAATCATGCTTGATGGCCATGTTTCTCGTTTGTTAGCTATCTAGAACCATGTGATACACCATACCGCTACTTAATTTTCTCAGCACTTTGTAGGCATCTATTCACAACCATTTTCAAACCACTTTCTACCAATTTGACATAGGGTATAATGAAATAATGCTAATTATTTAATTATATTATAGATGAATAATTGATGAAATATTGATTGGATGATTAATAATTAAGGTAATTAATTAAAATCACTCAATTATAAAATTGAGGAGAAATAATTATTTTGATTTTAGAATATGGTAGAATGACACAATTAATTAAATAATAAATATTTTTTAATAATTTGAGAGGAATGCAAGTAAAATTGTCACTTGCAAGCATGGGATATTCTTAGGTGTCTACATTTTGCCCCTCTTTGATACTATGCTTTTTAGACATTGTTTCAAAGAATAATAAAAATTATGCCCTGGCATGCCCTAGTGAGAATAATGTGACTAAATATGATAATTATGGGTATGGATGTAAGTGAATAGTGTAATACCCCAAAAATGGGCTATAGGTTCATTAACCTCCTACATCAACAAATTGAATGAAATCAACATCAAAGTCCTAACCCAAGGCACATCTGCACATCAGTTTATCAAAACCCTAATTGATTTTATCCTAATTCTACATCGAGGAATATTCCTTGAATATTCCTAATTTATCTAATTATCTTAATTTAATATTATTTGGCGATAAATCATATTTATCCTGAAATTTGATTAATTGAATATTTTGAATATTTAATTAATTAAGTTTAATTCTGCCACTTAATTATTTAATTAGATTTAATTAGACTTATTCCTAATTAATATTATTTAATTTTGACAATAAATCAAAAATCCTAGGAATAATTGATTAAATTCTTATTTAATTGATTAACTCTAGTTGTCAATATTTAATGATATAGTTTGGAATAAAAGTTTGATTTAATAATTGATTAACCTATAAATCAGTTATTTTAAATTCAAAATCAGTTAAGTTGAGAATAAATCACTTTATTTTTAAATTAATTCATATTAAATCTTGCACAATCAGAAAAGCAGTCAACTTTAAATCAATTATCAATTTCAATTTATTAACTTTCTAAACTCAACATGTGATTGTGAGTTGAAAAAGTGAACTAAACTCTATTTTGAGTTAAAAAGCTGCTTTTGCATGATTTTATGAGTTGATCTTTTCCTGATTTCTTGTTAGCTCAAGAATCAACCCAAGTTTATCAAAAGTGATTTATGGATTTTCTCAATGCATCCTCAAGCCCTGGATTTCTATATAATCAAGGCTCAGCTCTTCACAAAAGGATCCCTTGAATTTGCATACTTTGGTGAATTTACATCTGAAGAATCAAGCTTTTGCGAACAAGGTGATTGTGAGATTTTTGTTATTATTTTTGAGAATTCATAGCATTCATTCATATCATATCATTATTAGATCAATTTTCATATCATTTCAATTCATCCTAGACTAGTTTCATATCGGGTTTCATCTTATTGCACACAAAATCCAAAAAAAAAAAGATTAATCTGCATTCATCTCCATACATCTTTCAATCATTTAAATCCTTCGTTTAGGTGTTGCATTGTCACTGATCTCGGTCTAAATCTGAGAATACCATACTCACACCTACTAGAAGGCAATAAATCATCTGGTTAGCTTATTTCATCTATATTGTAGATTTCTTGATTTGCTAACCTCTAATGTTTTACTGAAGTGTTGTGTCTCCAGCTAGGTACAAAATTCACACGCACATTTCTAGGGCCCACCGTGGGGCCCTGAAACAGGTTTCCAATTCTTTTTTATCAATTTTCTATCAATTTCTCTCGAAACTATGATTTTTATTTTCTATCCCTATAGTTTTCGTATGACATTTGACAGATTGTCGTACCAGGACCTACTAATTGTCGTACGATGGTTGGAATTTTCAAGAATCATTCCAGTTGTTTGGGATTATCATTTGGGACTTACTCTATCGTGTGTGCACAGACCCATTGTCATTTCGTGCCTAGATTGTCATATGGGAGGTAACGCATTGTCGTACGAGTTTTGGTACTAGAAATCCAATTGTTGTATCAAATTTATAGGCAGTCTTTCAGATTTTGATTTCAGATTTGGACTGACAGCTAACCTTAACAATAGATATCTCCTATTTCTGATTGATACTTGCTACTTTGGCTCACGGGAAAGCACAACAAAATTAAAAATTAGGTAAAATCTACTAAGCGTGTTGCGTGGGAACTCAGGTATTTTGCTATGATCTGATAACATTTTGATTTGGGACATAAAACAAACCTCTCACGTGTCTATCTTGAGTGTCTTCCTTGCTTTCATAAATCACACTTTAGTTTTGGGCTCTAAAATGAACATAGATTTTCTTTTTGCATATCTGTTACACATAGTAATTAGGCCCTATGAACATTATTTGTGGATTTCTTGAGAGGGTGGGCTTGATTCACTTGTTTTACATGCGAAGCTCTTCTCGAAGATAGATCCCTTGTAGTTAGGGAGGATACCGTTATTATCTCACATTCTACTTGGTTTAGTCTTCAACTTTGATCAGTATGTTCTCTCTTGGTCCCACTTAAAGAGCTCGGTAGACATTTTTGTTGACATCACAAACCTTGGTGAGGTGGTTTCAGTCTTAGCGTGTCAATTGATCTATTTGCTATGTTTTGGTGAAGTGAAGAGGCTAGAGGATTATGCTCTATTCCCTTTTTGGGTAGTATCAGAAACTCAGATCCTTGAATCTGAACTAAGTCCCCTTGTGGTCCTTTTTGCGAGTAACCTTTAGAGAGGGTTAACCATAGTGGACATTCCCTTTATTGGGTCAACCACGTGGACAAAACCTCAAGCGATAATAGCCATTTTCACCGTGGTAGCAACAACCGCTATATAGATGTCCTTATGGAAGAAATATCCACAAGTGTAGTCTCTTGTTGGGTTGTCAGATCTCCTCAGCAGCTCTTGATTGATTAAATTCTTAGACTATGTCAAAACCCCGGTGCACCTAGATTGGATTTCGCCCTCTTGAGATTACAAAAGTTGCAGAGTCAAACCATTACTATAAACCCTAGTGAGGCCAAATTTTTATTTTGTAGGGCTATGTGCGTGATTGAAAAACTTTTTGAGAACATACACAAGTAGCATTCTTAGGGATTAGAAGAATAAGTCACTATTGTTGTTCATGTGCAAGGTTTCTTTGTCACTTGCTCATTGTTTGAAGACGATTGCTTGTTCCCTTACTTGTTGTTCTATGTGCTTGATATTTACTTGGTTACTTACAACGAACAAACCTGAGAGAAACTGTTACATATATCTTCAAACCAACCAGACCCTAAAAACTAAAATATTGCAAAATCTAAAGCAAAAATCCTTTCTGGTGTCAAAAGTCATCCTGAAACTGCAAAAGTCATACAAGTTTTCTCAACTGTCATGCCAAAACCACCAAATTATTGTATGGGAGACTGTATATTGTCATAAAAATCAAGCAAAATCAAAACCTGGTGTCAATTGTCTTACGAGTCTTGTCAACTGTCATGCCAGAGCTAACCCAGACTCGTACGAACCTGGAGAAATTCGTATCAAAATTTTACAAAGTTGCCAGAAACCTCCAAATTTGTCAGAAATCTAGTTTTTACAACCAACTACCAAATTATATCAGAAAATTTAGTGTGTTAGGAACAGAGCAAAAAACCAGAAGAATCTAACCATTTTTCCAAAAGTGGTCTCTTGAGTTTGATCGAGTCTTCTGATTTATTGATTTGAATCACGTTCATCTTGTGTCAAAACCTTGTTAAACCATCTTCTAATTTAGTCTTCAACAAAACGGCTAAGTGTTGCAAGCTTGTGTTAGCCATCCTTTGGGCGTCTACCCATACATCTAGGGCACATTATCCTTAATTTACGTCCAAATCAATCTTCAATCAATCGAATCTTGACAAGGTTGCATCATTCGATCTTCTTGAAACAAGTCATTCTTCAGTTGTCTTAATCTTTCTCTTTTGCTTCACTCGAAGTTAATGGTGGAAACTAGAGCTTCCTCACAAAGAAAACAAGGAGAACAACCCAGATTCTCTTTAGCAACATCTTCTGTGATTGCTCAAACATTTCATCAACCTTATGACACCAATCTATTTGGAGAGGATGTTCTTGGAAATATCTACTTGAAAGGTGGTTACAAGATCCCTCCTGTATCAGTTCACAGAGGTCATCAATAATCTCCACATTAATCAATCCCTGGTAGTCCTCACAACAACACAATGTCTCAAGGAGGAGGAAACCAATGTTCTCAAGGTCATCAGTCTAATCATGGTGGAGAACTAGAACCAACCCCATCTGAAATTGAGCGATATAGAAATGATGATGAATTTCAAAAAATGATGAAATATTTCTTGCAAGAAGAGAAAGAAGCCTACTTCTTGGACCTAGCTCAACAAGGAGCCAAACTTCCTCCAAACTTTAATGTTGAAGATATCGTCACTCAAGAGGAAGAAAATCCTATCACATCCATGATGAAATAGATGCATGCTATGCAAGTCAAGTTAAACAAGATGGAAAAAGAGAAAGAACCTAAAGAATTTTCTATGGAGGCTCTATGCCTGTTTCCATTTGACAAAAACTTGTATATGCCACCATTTCCAAAAAGAGTGGAGATATTAAAATATGATAAGTATGATGGAAACTCTGATCCTCAAGATCATGTCAGAGAATTCTGTACTCAATCTATGGAGTTTATGCATGAACCAACCTACCTAATGTATCTTTTCCCTCGATCTTTGGAGGGTCAACTATTCACTGGTTCTCTAAAATGCCTCCAACAATGAAAACTTTTGAGGAGTTGATCAAATTTTTTTACCAACAATACTCCTACAATATCCAACATCCAATCACCATGATCGATATCTGCAATTTGAAACAAAAGATAGGAGAACCCTTCTTGACTTTCCTCAAACGATGGAGGAAGAAGTTTTCACTCTATGCTAGATCCATTTCGGAAACTGAAAAACTTGAAATCTTCATCAACAATCTGATTCCAAAACTCAACTATCATCTGCAAATGCAAAATCATACTTCTTTTGAGAAAATGGTATAAATTTCCATAAAAATTGAAAATGTGCTTTCTTGTAAGGGAGACATATCGATTAACAAAGATGGAAAGTATGAATCTTGTTCTAGTTCCAACAAAAAAGACAAAGTCAAATTCTGGAACAAGAACAAGAATGTTGTAACAGATGGTGTTGTTGATCACATCAGTGCTCCATTAAAGGCACTGACATTCAATCTCACCATGGGCACTCAAGCCATAAAAGCTTCTGAACAAAAGGCATTCGAGTCTTCTAAAAAGTCTAAAGACTATAAACCTTGGGTTACAACACCAAAGCGTGAGTTCACTCCTTTGGGTGAGTCCTTAGAATCTTCCATGAAAACACTATTGGCAAACAAAATCATCACGTTGCCTGAGATAAAGCCATATGATCCTAAAGTTAAACCTAAATGGTGGAAAGAGACCGATTTCTATGACTTCCATTGAAAAAAAGGTCATAAAACCAATAACTGCATGCATCTGAAACATCTCATTCAAGACAAAATTGATGAAGGAGAAATTGTAATTGACAATCACAAAACCAACAATGATCATACAACTTTCACGGAGCCATTTTTGAAGCATAATCAAGGAGATTCATCTTCTAAGCCTAACATGGGTGCTAAAGTTAATTATGTCTACTTTGGAAACAATGATGTCATAAATACGGTTGAACCATGCCTTTCTAAACATTGCAATGTCATCACTAGTGTGAGAAAGGATAGAGATAATCAATCAAAAAATACAGTAACTCGATCACAAGCTCAAGTACACCTACAAGGACAAAACTCAGGTTCATCAAATGTCCCTAAGGTGTCTTTCTATCTTTCATCTTATAAACAGAGGGCTGCCTCAAAATCAACTCCTAAAGAGACTAGAACAACATCATATAGTATTGTCCAATAATTCCAGCATACCAACGCTAAAATATCCATGTTTGAGTTGCTTCAGATATCTCCTGCTCATAGAGCTATTGTGGACAAAGCTTTGCTCGGTTCCAATGTTCCTGACAATCTTGATCTAGATAGATTCCATACTATGGTTGGTCATTTGACATCACCCCTGTATATCTCCTTTTCAGAGAAGATGACAATTCATTGAGTCATCCACATAACCAACCCTTGCACAGTGAAGTCTTGATGCAAAACTGTCGTGTCAAACATGTGTTGATAGATGGAGGTGTTGGTCTAAATATCTGTTCCTACAAATTGATCACACAACTAGGTTTGTCAGAAGATGCTATTGATCCTAAAAAGAAGATAACCATAAAAGGATATGATGAGCAAGAAAGATCTTCCAAAGGAACAATTGTCCTACCTATCAGAACATGACCATTTATCAAAGACATCACCTGCCAAGTTCTAGATCTTCCATTGTCTTACAACGTTCTTCTAGGGAGGCTTTGGATACATGAAATGAAAGATATTCCATCCACATACCATCAATGTGTGAAGTTTCCTTATGATGGAGTAGAGGTGAAGATTCCAGCTGACATATCTACATCTTGCAATGCCTTGAAAGAAAGTGCTAACAAGCTTGTTCCACATAATAGAGAATCTTTCCCCAGGCACATAGATATTGTATCTACATCCAAGATGGAAGACATTTCCAAAGAAGTCAAAATTAAGGACACAGGTATGGGAGAATACACAATGGAACCAGTCCTATCTATTACATCTCTCTCATTGTCCCCAAAATCTTATGGACAACCTTTAGAATAGGTGAAATCTACAGCTAAAGAATCCCAAGTCATATTTAATGGGAGTTTTATCATAGAAAAAGTGTCCAAGAAAGAATCTGACGAGGAAGAAGCTATACTAGCATGGTTATACAAAGATGAGTCTCAATCCCTGATAGTTCATAAATGTGACTCTAAAATGCCTAAAATCCCTATCAAATCTTATGGACCAGGTCATAAACTCATGTCTAAAATGGGATACACTAGAAAAGGACCTCTAGGAATAAGAGGCAAATGAATTGCAAAACTAGTTGAACACTGTGGAAGGATGACTAAAGATACTACAGGCCTGGGATATCAAAAGAAGCCTTTCATCTCAGTAAAAATTCTCCACATGTCTTAGAGAAGATTGAACCATTAACAACAATTCAGCTAGAGGAAGAAAGTCAACAATCAAACAATGATGATTCATACACCTCTGAGCTTATTCCTTATGAACGTTTACCTCAAGAAATACTAGATCTTCTTAAAGATGAAGAAAAACCTAAGGAGAATATCAATGTAGTAGATACACAAGAACCTACTACTAAACAAGAAGAAGGTAAACCTGCCACAATAGATGAACACTTGGGATACAATAGTGATTATGAAACAGACTCCCACGAATATGAATTTCGCTTAGAATCTGAAGGCAATCCTGCTTGGGGGATTTGTCTTGACTACACATATTCTTAATTTTCCAAGAGATCTAGATGAAGAATCAAATGACTATGAATGGGGGGTTATTCCAGAAGAAGATGAGCTTATCACTGAAAAACACATTGATGTCATTCACCAATATTCATCTAAATCCGATGTGAGTCTAGAGCGAAATGATGAACTTAGCGAGTCTGATCCACCTATGGATGAAGTGGAATCGAATAATGACGTTGAGACTATTCACAAATTGAACATTTTGAGTAGTAATATCACCTTTGAATTCGAGAGTCAGGTTAGGACCAATGATGACAACACCTTATGCATGAACACCATTTCCCAATCCTCCCCTACATTGACTATCCAACATCTAGAGCTTATTGACCAAACAACTACCGATCCAAACTGAGATATCCACACCTTCCCGACTGACTATGCCCTTGCTTTCTACCACAATGCAGTGGAACCTATGACAACTTCCATCAGTGAACCTAGTGTTGGCATGATAGGGTCAGATATCAAATATCTTAGTCAGAAATAAAAAAGGAAAAAGAAAAGAGTTTTGAGGGTGAAAACCACTTTGTGGCAGTCTCAGAACCTAAAATAGTAAAAACAAAAGATGTATCCAAAGGTGAAAATCTCTCTGAGGCACCTAAGGATGAGATATTTGATGTCCTTCCAAGTCATTTACAAGATAGATCCCCAATATTTATAGAGCCAACTCAATATATCAACTTGGGTACACCAGAGGAACCACAACCGATTCATGTAGCACAATCCCTATCAGAGGAAGAGAAACAAACATTCACTACTTTCTTGACAGAAAAGAAGATCAAATTCACATGGAAGTATTCATATATGCCAGGGTTAGATCCAAATCTGATAGTGCATCATCTTTCTATAGCTCCAGGAGTCAAACTTGTTAAACATAAGTCGCGAAAGATGCATCCACATGTTGCACTCCTTGTCAAAGCTGAGCTAGAAAAGTTACTAAAAGCCAGATTTATCCGAGTTATTGATTATGCTGAGTGGATCTCCAACATTGTTCCAGTATCAAAACCTGACAAATCTATTAGAGTATGCACATACTTCAGAGATGTAAATAAATCATGCCCTAAGGATGACTTTCTACTACCAAACATTGATATGATAGTGGATATGACTGCGGGCTTTGAAATGTATTCTTTAATGGATGGTTTCTTGGGATACAACCAAATCAAAATTGCTTCAGAAGATCAAGAGAAAACAATTTTTACCTGTGCATGGGGTACCTTTTGCTGGAATGTCATGCCATTTGGTCTTAAGAATGTCGGTGCTACATATCAACGGGCTATGATATCTATCTTTCACGATATGATGCATCGAACTATGGAAGACTATGTTGATGAAACCCTAGCTAAGTCTATGATAAGATCAAAATATTTGAATGACTTGAGAAAAATATTGGATAGAATAGAGAAGTTTAGTCTCAGACTGAACCCTAAAAAGTGTTCTTTTGGTGTCACTTCTAGAAAGCTCCTAGGCTACATTGTTTCAAAGAAAGGAATTGAAGTAGATCCTGCTAAAGTCAAAGCTATCATGGAGATGAAACCTCCTAAAAATATTAGTCAAATGAGAACCTTACAAGGAAGGGTACAATTAATCAGACGTTTCATATCTCAGCTAGCAGACATATCATAGCCTTTCACAAAAAACATTACATAAAGGTGTGACTTTTGCATGGAACGAGGAATGTGAAAAGAACTTCAATCATATCAATCAATATCTATCAAATCCTCCTATTTGGATATCTCCTATTCAAGGGAAGCCATTGATTCTATATGTCTCCGCCACAGATACATCACTGGGGGCATTACTAGCACAACATGATGAAAACAAGAAGGAAAGAGCTATTTATTATATCAGAAGAACATTGGTAGCATATGAGAACTATTCCATGATTGAAAAAGCTTGTCTAGCTATGATCTTTGCATCATAGAAACTGAGACACTACATGTTATCTCATACAACACTGATGAACTACAACTGATTTAGAACCTGAATGGAAAATTTGTAATTCAAGATTACTAAGGAGTTGTTGATTAGATATGCAAGATGATTAAATCAGTATTATGTTGTCATTGATGTCAACTAGCTTGACAATACTTATCTTGTAAGCTACTATACCGACACATCTAAAGGAAGGTGAAAGAGATGAAGAACATAAATATCTACATGAGGAAGATGTATATGATAGATGAGGATAAGGAACACACCGAGTAACTTGTTGATGAGTCTATGACTTGATGAAATTGACTTTATTATGTTGCATTCATCTATGATGAAGAATAGAGCTGAAAGACACAAAGCAGTGTTGTCGGTAAATATAGCATTTCAGTATACACCGATGAAATGTAGTGTATACTGAGTGCAGTGTTAATCGAGCTTGTGTTCACCGACGCATTTCTTTGTTAACCGAGAAAAATAGAAAGGAATTAAATGATTAGTTTAGCCGATAAAGTGATGAGCTGTAAAGTGTATGAAATCGAGGTAACAGATAATGTTTGTTATGAAGATCGATGGCTAACATAAATAAAAAAGGATCTAATGGAGTAGATTGAAACATGTTACTGACACATCAGCTGAGGAAGCCTAAAGCGAAAAAATCTATGAATATGATTAAGCCACAAAATTTGATGGAGGAAAAGAAAATGATTTACTCCTCTATATAAGAGACATTGGTTTCATTATGAAATATATGCTGGAGGAAGAAGATACTACATAATTATCACGTGGAGAAGTTTTCATGCATTCTGATCATACTGGTTAATAAGAACCAAGCTATAGAACAGTTATCGAGCTACAGAGAGTTATTACCGAAAGATAGTAAATTGATATAGTATTGAATCTGAAGTGGAATATTGATCAGAAATATTTGAATGAGCTGAACATTGATTTGTAAACTGCAAATTGAAGTTGTTTTAAGGTAGATCATCTACTGTTACATATTTAACCATTGTACATAGTCAAATCTCTTAACCGAGTGGACTATGAAAGTCTTTTGATGTTTCATTCATAGAGTGAACATTGTTATCCTGTCAACCCCAGAGTGACTACTGGTTAGACAATAACTTCTGGTCTAAAATCTTCTAACGAGGTCACACCTAATAGTGTGTTTGTAACCTTTAACAAGGTTGGGTCTTCACTGACCTCACTTTAGAAGAGTGAACAATTTTGGGTTGCCGGTCCCAGGTGGTTTTTCCCTTCACAGGGTTTCCACGTTAAATCTTTTGTGTTATGTGTTGATTGTGATATTTGTTTGTTATCATACTTTGCATATTACATGTTAGATTTAATCGATAACTATTATAAAGTTTAGACTGAAAATCGGTAAAAACACAGACAGTGAAAGTATTTTATGTTTACTGAGTAGTAGAAGTTGAAGAATTTGTTTTGGATTATACATTTTGAATTAGGACATTGGATAACTGATTCAACCCCGCTCTCAATTATTCTAACAATTGGTATTAGAGTTGTGGTTTCTTAGAACAGAGTTTTAAGGACTCCAGCACAAAGATCTCAAGATGTATAAGAGGGAAGTGCCAAAACTAAACAAAGATAACTTCATAGTATGGCAAAGTCGGATGAAGTTGCACATATCTAGAATTGGGAATTTTGCACTAGAATTGATGGAGAATGGCTACATTGAACCGACCCCTGGTCCCTTAACTCTTGATCAATTGAAGGACATGCATGAACACAATATTACTATGATGGAACTTGCTACTACCTACACCGATGCCGAATTTGAAGACATCAAGGAGTGTGATACAACTAAGATGTGGGACAAGCTAACTCTAATATACAGTGGACATGTGAATGTTAAGAGAGCTAGAGCTGAAAGCCTAAGAGGTAGATTTGATGAAAAGTACACAGAGGTAAGAAAGGAACCATAAGACTATGGTAGATTCAATTACATTGAACTTCCTAACTATCTATCAAAGTTGCAACCTGTGATAACTGGTCAGCAGGAAAATAACCCCGAGGAACAGGAATGGGAAATTGACGAACAAGATGGTGCTACTGAGCAAGCACATGAACCTAAATAGGATGAACAAGAAAGAAGAAATCAAGTACTGGCTAGTTTTGTTAGAAGACATCATCCTGAGACACAAATTATTGGAAACAGACAAGTTGGAATGTAGACAAGAAGCAAAACAAGACAAGGTACATGTCTAGTCTATGAATTTGAACCAAAAAATGTGAAAGTTGCATTAGAGAATGAAGAATGGGTTAATGCAATGAAGGAGCAAATAGAGAAAATAGAGAAAAACAAAACTTGGTCCTTAGTACCCTGACCTAAAGATAAGAATGTTATCAGTACTAAATGGATATTTAGAAACAAACTGAATGAAAATGGTGAAGTAACAAGAAATAAAGCTAGATTGGTATGCAAGGGATATGCACAGGAAGAAGGCATTGACTATGGTGAGACGTTTGCACCTTTGCTAGATTGGAAGGAGTTAGAATGCTACTTGCATATGCTGCACATAAGAAATTTAAGGTTTATCAAATGGATGTGAAGTCAACATTTCTGAATGGTATAATTGAAGAAGAGGTCTACATAGAACAACCTGGAGGATTTGTTGATCCAGACAATAGAGACATGTTATGTAGATTACACAAAGATTTATATGGTTTGAAGCAAGCACTGAGAGAATGGTATGAAAGGCTACATACTTACTTGTTAAGTATTAGATTTATAAGAACTAGTGAGAACAACAATCTGTACATGAAAGGTGATACTGATGACACTATTATTATTGCTGAAATTTTTGTTGATGATATTATTTTTGGAGGTCAAGATCATGTATGTAAATATTTTTCTGATGACATGAGGAATGAGTTTGAAATGTCTATGTTCAAATAGATTAAATTCTTTCTAGGATTACAAGTGATTGAACAGAGTGATGTGATATTCATCACACAGTCCAAGTACATAAAGGAAGTCTTGAAGACATTTGGCATGGAAGATGCTAAACTTGTGGGAACACTGATGGCTACTGGAAGTAAGTTGACAAAGGAAGATGAAACTACAGAGGTAAATCAAACACTTTACCGATCCATGATTGGTAAGCTAATGTATGTAGTTCACAGTAGACCAGATATAGCACATGCTATGGGAATTGTTGCTAGATATTCTGCTAATCCTAGAGAATCACACATGATTGCTACTAAAAGGATCTTAAGATATCTAAAAAAGATAGAGGATTATGGATTATGGTATCCTAAGGAAGGAAAGTTTTAGCTGAAGGTTTATACTGATGCTGATTGGGTTGGAAATGTGGATGACAGAAAAAGTACCATTGGAGGAGCATTTTTCTTTGGTGAAAGACTTGTAACCTAGACAAGTAAAAGTAGGCTTGTATTTCTTAGCCTACAGCTGAAGCAGAGTATGTTTCTACTACTACTAATTGCTCAAACATTGCATATATCAAACACGTGTTGGAAGGAATGAATGAGGTAATCACTGACTTGGTGATCATATACTATGACAACACAAGTTCCATTAATATTTCAAAGAATCTAGTGATGCACTCTAAGACAAAGCATATATCAATTAAGTATCACTACTTAAGAGAACAAGTGCAAGAGAAGTAAGTAAATTTAGAATTTTTTACATCTAAAGAACAACTTGCAGAAATTTTTACAAAGCCTCTACCGAAGGACACATTTGAGTATTTGAGGACTAGACTTGGGGTCCATCCCCTATCTATCAGTCACTAATGTGATCTAGATGTTGCATCAGCCTAATCTTATTAGAAGATCATTCATGTTGATGCAGCATAGTTCACACTTTGGATTTTGTTCAAGGTTGTGATTAAGTTTGAAGAACTAAAATAGATTGGGATATCAGTATACTAAGATATAGAGGAAGTAATGGACAACAAAGAGTTACTTAGCTACTGCAAGAGATGATTATTTATTTGTTTCTTTGGCATTGTTATCAAAGGGAGAGATAAATAATATGAAAAAGAAAAGGAGAGATATGCACCAATGAGAACTATCTAAGGGAGAGATAATCTGAAAAGAATTTGAGAACTGAAAAGGTTATATCTACAAAATGACAGAGCTGTATTTTATAATGCTATTTTAGTAACGTAGTGATTAAACATATTAAGCTAAGAGAGCTTATACAACATTTGATCACAAAGTTGTCTAATACATGTTTGGTATGTGTATGGTACATTTCATATTACTTGAGTTGCCATTAATGCCAAAGGGAGAGATTGATGAACTATAACTGATTTAGAACTTGAATGGAGAATCTGTAATTCAAGATTACTAAGGAGTTGTTGATTAGATATGCAAGATGATTAAATCAGTATTATGTTGTCATTGATGTCAACTAGCTTGACAATACTTATCTTGTAAGTTACTATACCAACACATCTGAAGGAAGGTGAAAGAGATGAAGAACATAAATATCTACATGAGGAAGATGTATATGACAGATGAGGATAAGGAACACACTGAGTAACTTGTTGATGAGTCTATGACTTGATGAGATTGACTTTATTATGTTGCATTCATCTATGATGAAGAATAGAGTTGAAAGACACAAAGCAGTGTTGTCGGTAAATATAGCATTTTAGTATACACCAATGGAATGTAGTGTATACTGAGCACAGTGTTAACTGAGCTTGTGTTCACTGACACATTTCTTTGTTAATCGAGAAAAATAGAAAGGAATTGAATGATCAGTTTAGCCAATAAAATGATGAGCTGAAAAGTGTATGAAATTGAGGTAACAGATAATGTTTGTTATGAAGATCGATGACTAACATAAATAAAAAAGGATCTAATGGAGTAGATTGAAACGTATTACTGACACATCAGCCGAAGAAGCCTAAAGCGGAAAAATCTATGAATATGATTAAGTGGTGAAATCTGATGGAGGAAAAGAAAATGATTTACTCGTCTATATAAGAGACATTGGTTTCATTATGAAATATATGCCGGAAGAAGAAGATATTGTAGAATTATCACATGGAGAAGTTTTCATGCATTTTGATCATACTGGTTAATAAGAACCGAGTTGTAGAATAGTTACCAAGCTACAGAGAATTATTATCGAGGGATAGTAAGTTGATATAGTATTGAATCTAAAGTGGAATATTGATAAAAAATATTTGAATGAGCTGAACATTGATCTGTAAAATGAAAACTGAAGTGGTTTTGAGGTAGATCATCTATTGTTACATATTTAACCATTGTACACAGTCAAATCTCTTAACCGAGTGGACTATGAAAGTCTTTTGATGTTTCATTCATAGAGTGAACATTGTTATCCTATCAACCCCAGAGTGACTGCTGGTTGGATGATAACTTCTGGTCTAAAATCCTTTAACAAGGTCACACCTAACAGTGTGTTTGTTACCTTTAACAGGGTTGGGTCTTCACCGACCTCACTTCAGAAGAGTGAACAATTTTGGGTTGCCGGTCCCAGGTGGTTTTTCCCTTCATAGGGTTTTCACGTTAAATGTTTTGTGTTATGTGTTGATTGTGATATTTGTTTGTTATCATACTTTGCATATTACATGTTAGATTTGATCAGTAACTATTATAAAGTTTAGACTGACAATTGGTAAAAACATAAACAGTGAAAGTATTTTATGTTTACCGAGTAGTAGAAGTTGAAGAATTTGTTTTGGATTATACATTTTGAATTGGGACACTAGATAACTGAATCACCCCCGCTCTTAGTTAATCTAACAAACACAAATAATAGATAGGATTGATCCACTAAAATACCTACTAAGAAAAGCTTCCCTCACAGGTAGACTTGCTAAATGGGTGATGCTATTGAGCGAATTTGACATAGAATATGTTGAGAGGAAAGCTATTAAAGGCCAAGTCATTGTAGATAAACTATCTGAAGCACCAATGTTTGATGATACATCATTACAGATGAAATTTACTGATTCATCCAACATGCACATATCTTCTAGGACTTGACATCTTTTCTTTGATGGATCTTACACACATAATGGATCCAGAGCAGGCATATTATTCATAACACCACGAGGTTATTCAATACCTAAAGCTTTGAGTATAAAATTTTCTTGCACAAACAATATTGCTGAATATGAAGCTCTTCTTAATGGCATGAAGATAGCAATTGAGTGGCGAGTGACAAAGTTGCACATTCATGGAGACTCACAGCTAGTCATACACCAAGTCAATGATGTGTACCAAATGAAAGATGAGAAATTTGTTCCCTACAAATGCACGGTAGATGACTTAAAGAAATATTTCATATCTATCACATTTGAGTAGATTCCTAGAATGGAGAACAAGGCTGATGATGCTATGGCAACACTACCATCTCTACTACAGTAGCCCAAACATGAGCTACGTTATGAGTTCCTAGTGGAAGCATTGTCATTTCCTGCATATGATTCCTTGGAAACCCACATGATCTACACTGTTGTTAGTCATGATTCTTCCAGATAAAAAAACCTGTACTCCTACCTTAAAGACCGAATCATCCCCGATTCCTTCAACCACCATGAGAAATGATACCTTATGCAAAATGCATCCCAGTATGTCATCATTGGTAATGATCTATACAAATGGAGTCTAGATGGTACACTACTTAGGTGTTTAGAACATGAAGACTCTCAACGTGCATTAGAGGAAGTTCACAATGGTATATGTGAATCACATTCCAATGGTTTAACACTAGCTTGAAAACTTATTAGTGCTGGGTACTATTGGCCTAAAATGGAAAAAGAGGCTATCAATTATGCTAAGAACTATCAAAAGTGCTAAGTACATGGAAACTTGATTCATGCACCAGGGAGAGATCTTATTCCCTTCACTACATAATGGTCTTTTCAACAATGGGCATTTGATCTCATAGGAGTTATTTATCCACATTATTCTAATGGCCATACCCATATCATTATAGCTATAGATTACTTTACAAAATGGGTAGAAAAAGTTCCTTTGACTCAAGCAACTAGCAAGCAAATCTCTATGTTCATTCTGAACTACATCATATGTCGGTATGGTATCCCACACTCTATAGTCATAGATAATGGTGGCCAATTCAAGAACAAGGACTTAGATTCCTTATGCTCAAAATTCAAGATAACACACCATTGGTCATCCATTTACTATCCTCAGGGGAATGGACAAGCAGAAGCATCCAAAAAGAACTTGTTAAAGATTCTACACCAAATAGTTAATAAAACAGGAAGAGACTGGCATCTCATGATCAATCTAGCTCTCTGGGCCTACAAAACAAGTATCAGAACACCCACTAGGGCTACACCATTTGCTTTAGTTTATGGGTTTGATGCGGTACTACCTATTGAGGTTGAAATCCCATCACTAAGAATCTGAATGCATGGTCTAGTAACTGATGATGACTACAGAGTGTCTAGGTTGCAAGAACTTGAACTACTAGATGAGTGCAAATAGGAAGCATATGGTCATCTCAGAGTATATTAGAAAATAATGTCTAGAGGCTACAACAAGAAAGTCAGACACATAAAATTTTAGGTTGGTGATATAGTCTTGAGAGAGAATCCTAAAAATCAATCACATAGAGAATGCAAGGGGAAGTTTGAACCCAACTGGCTGGGTCCCTTTGTTATCACTGCTACTTTTGGCTTTGGAGCCTATCAAATCTCAATGACTAAAGGAGAACAGCTCCGAGAACCAATCAACATTTTCCATTTGAAGAAACTTTACGCCTAAGGCATTTGGTATTAAAAAATGTCTTGGAAAAAAGCATAAAAATTAGAAAAAGTCCTAAAAAAATGATCATCTTGGTGAAAACCTAGCAATAGGCGCCTTGATGATTCACAAAAAAAATAATAAAAAATAAAAAATACAAAAAATAAAATAAATTGAAAAGATAAAAATACAAAAAAATGAGAAAAATAAAAAGTGCCTTGGTGAAAACTTGGAAACAAGCACCTTGGTAGCAAAAATAGAATCTCTGCCAAGATGGTGAAAACTCAGAAAATGGGCACCACTTGTTAAAAAATGCTCCATCTATCAGTACAACCTTGGTCTTTCCCCGCTTTCTGTCTTTCTTTAGCTTGTACATATCTCCCAATTTGTTTCCGCATCCTTGTTTTCAATAAAGTCGGTCTGTACACCAATCAACAAAAATGTTTTTATCATATCAATGTTCAAACTTGGGGGAAACCAATATCATATCCCATGGTCTCTAGTATACCTCGGATGAGTCATATCTAGTTAGAGTCCTTTGAAGCTACATCTGAGTTAGTGTGTCTATCTCCTTACCAAAAAGGATTTTGCAATCAAACACAAACATCAACAACAAACTGATAACAATCTTTGCTTCATTGCTTTTATCTCCTTGTATGCTTACTGATTCACATTGAGAATTTTGCATATTGTGTCCTTTTGAGCTTTTCGATGATGTCCTTCATAGGATTTAGAGAGGGATGACTAGGGGCATAATCTTTTCTTTGTTTTCTACTTGGAGTGAAAATCTAACAACTTTGAAAATTCTAGATTGAATTGGTGTCCACTGTAAGAGCCTCCATCACATGTTGGATGGCCATGTGTACCTCGACCATTGATACCTGGATGCTTCAAATAAGTTTGATCTAACTATTGTCATTTTGAGTGAATTCTTACTCCTATCATGAAACACGATCTTACCCAAGGATGTGAATGATAAAGGGTCACTGCGGGTAATTCACAACGAATTCAGAGTGATCTCTTGATTTCTTGGTATGTTTGTCTACAAGGCGTATTCAGGTCATCATAACTTTTATGTTCTGATGCTTATACAAATTGCTATATCAAAATGGACATGATATTTAGGTCATCCTAGCGTTTATGCTTTGGTGCTTATATCTAATCTGATATTCCGACAAAAAGGCCATATTCATATGTCCATGGTTGTCTAGCCAGTGGGCATTGTATTGACTTTTGATGTAAAAATCAATATTCATATGTTCATGGTTGTCTAACTAGTGGACATTGTATTGATTTATCTAGTTACCTAATAAAATATCGAGTGATGAAAATGACCGACACATGATCAATGACTAAGTCCTAGGTCCTAGGTTTGCATTTCATTCTACATGTCACTTTTCACTTTGCATGATTGCATTTATCTCATGATTTCTAAATCAGCTTAACACTTAAACAATTATTCAACACTAAACACAACACGAGGACTGAATCTCACGCAAAGGTCTCTTCACAGATCAACAAGCAGTCACCATCCTGGGTTAAACATCCTTTTTGACAAATGACCAAGTACTTGTCTTCATCAATACCTACAAAATATATCATGTGTATCATTGCATTACATATCATAATCATTCCATTCATTTCATTACATACATGGACATCCATCAAGCATAAACAAATCATACATTTCCATAATCCATAATCCATAATCAACGACATTGCATATTCCATACATTTGAAAGAAAACATTGCATTGCATAATCCATACATTCTACACTAATCAAAGCATTTCAAACATTTGCATCACATGATATAATCATCATATACAATATGACAAGTACATATGAAGTCACAACCCAAAAAGTGATCTCATATATATCATAAAACCTCAGAATAGTCAGAGGTGCACTAATGACACAATATACAAAAGAATGAGCTCATGTGAACTATTAGAACAGATTAATGTGTATAGACAAAATGAAAAATTTAGAGAATAACATGAAAGATTAGCTGTCTACCTGCTCCTCCACATGTGGTGGGGGTTGTGCAGGTGCATCTAGCGGTGGATCAGCCCGTGATGCTCTGGCTCCCTTCGATGCAACCATGTACTGAGAGTATGTGGGCACTCTCTGTGCATTAGGTATAGTGGCATAGTATGCAGACACATAATAAGAAGCCCATGCAGTTTGATGGATGACCTCTGCCTACAGTCATCTAACATCTGCCTCCCACTCTAAACGCTACCTCTCAGTCTTCTTAAGCTATATCTCAAATGTGGTGCTTTGTAATCTCAAGTCCCTAATCTATAACCTGAGTCACCTGATAATGTCCTAAGGAGTCTGCCTCAGTCCAAGATCCACATTAGCAGCTGGCATATCTGTATCCTTTGTCAGCCGATCGACAGCCTCTTCTCTACGTGCCTTGTGACGTCTAACCTTAGCTCCTAAATCAAAATAAGGATCAACCTATGTACCATCAACATCACCACCTACATACTACTGTGCATCTAAGACCTCATCTATACTCCCAATGATACCCAGTGTACCACTCTCTCCTCTAGTGTGTCTCCTTTGAAGAAATGCAAGTCTACCTGCTGTAGAACTCTGAGGGTGAGGTGGTCTCATATGTCTAGCTAGTCTCTATGGAGTAATAAATGCTCTAGGCCTAGGTGGTGTAGGCTGCACCACTAGTATCTGAACATCACGACATCTCTGGCCTCTACCCATCAGTGCACCTATAACATCTACTGCCTCCTCCATAGTCAGGATCAACTCTATAGGATCAGAAAATATCCTCATAGGGTGCTCGGTTAGCCAAGCAACAAAAGCATCAATGACCCTAACATTAACAAACTGTGGCCTGTAGTCCTAATCTCTCGGTACATACCCAGTATACTCCTAGCTACATAGGGCATAAGATAATCAAGCTGTCTATCCTAGTCCTAGCTCTCAAAAAAAATGTGCATAAGTAGCATAGTCCTATGGTGCATCTTGTATGATGCCATACTGCCTCCATATATGTGTGATGATAAATCACTCAAGAATAGTAGTGGACCGACCTATCAACACTCGGCTCTGACAAAAGTAACTAAACTAAGCACATGCAGCTGACCATGCCTCCACTTATAAGTACGGTCTCCATATAATGAAGGTCATGTCATCAAGGACATGCCTCTAGTACTCTGTGATGCCCATACGAACCTGTGTGACATATCCTGAATATCTATAAATGAGGGGCTCCTATGGCTGTCTGCCCTCACCACATATTGGCCGGCATATGATGTGCTCCCATGCCCAAATCTATAAAACCAGTGCACCAAAAGAAAAATATTTTCCCTCATGATACACTATCTCGTGCATCTCTCAGAACATGTGAGCAAGTAAGCACTGACCCCATCCCAACTCAGAAGGTGTAGCCATTAGGCATGCTACCATCGGGGCCCAGCCCATCAGAAGACTATTTTTCTGATGGTCAGACATGATGATTCCACCAATCATCCTAGCTATGATATGTTAAGAATGAATGCTGAATATATCCTATGGGGGAGTATTCACAACCATTTTGTAGCAGTTGTTGTTGCATTCATGACTATGATTGTCATTGATGTCAACACAATAATCTTCTGAAGATTAGTAGAGAAGAAGACATTGTTTGAGTTAGCGCACTTGAGATATTGAAGATGAAGCTATGTGATGTTTAGCACTTAATATATGATGTGTTATAAGATCATGGTTAAGAGCGCAGACAGTAATTCATTTATTCATGGAAGTTATGAGGAAATTAGTGGAAGCAGTGTTCATGCAATGTTCCTGAGTAGCGGTTTGTGGAAATCAGATGGTATCTCCTAATCGGGATGGAATCTGGTTATGTGTAGTTAGAGAGAAGATGAAGACATGTTGATAGTGACGTAGATGACAATGCAAGATTTGAGGTCGCACGAGTGAAGAATTATCTAAATTGGAAGCTGATAGTTTTGTGTAATTTTAATGTAACGTGTGGAAACTTTTATTTTGTAATTTGTATGCCGACTCATTTGTAATTACTTGAGTGTGGTATAAAGGAAGGAATTTTTTCCTTGTTGTAATGAGAAGTGTGATGAATGCAAGTGTATAAAGGAATTATGAAAGAGAAATTGTTGAAAGAGGATATGCGAAGTACTGGGATCTGGTATTAAGATCTGAAGAAGTAGTTGGTGCAGTTTGGCACAGTCAGAGAAGAAGTATTGAATTGTTGAGATCAGTAATCTTTTGGTATTATTCTACTGAGTAATACAAAGATTAGTTGGATAGTGAGTTCAGTGATCTTACCCTGAAGCTATTTGGGTAGTGGGTCCTTCTATCTTCCATAACTCCTAACAGAGTTAGAATCTTTTAACAAGGATTCATATGTACTGAATGTATTTCATAAGACTCCTAATCAAGTCCATCCTCTCACATGGAACTTTCATATTAGTGCATCTTTTGTGGGCATCATTCCCACCGGGGTTTACTCTTTGATCAAGAGGTTCCCTAGTTAACATATCTTGTGTCATTGTGTTATTATGTATGAATATCTTTCTATGGTTATTGGTTACATTTCTTACATGGTTAAAGTCTATTGAAGTTGATAAAAGTTATATTTGTCTGATAAACGATTCACCCCCCCCTCTTAGTTATCTTGGTGGACTTTATTCTAACAATTGGTATCAGAGTAGTAGGTCCTTGAAAGAAAAGTTTAATAGCTTATGGAGATCCATGGCGAATCATTTCAGGAAAGAAAGCCCTAAGTTTGATGAAGTAAATTTTGACAGCTGGAAAGAAAAGATGAAGACACACCTACTTTGTTTAGGACCAGGTTATTGGTTAATCAAAAAGAATGAGAAGAATATCATTGATGAGGAAAAATTTGAAGATTGTACTGATGGAGAAAGAGATCTATTCATGTGTAACATACTTTTTAGAGAAGCACTTTTGTTAGCCCTTCTAGAGAATGAGTACAGTTAGGTAAAATATCTAAAGACATCTCATGAAATTTGGTTAGCTTTACAATCTACTTTTGAAGGTGATGAACATGTAAAGAAAGTCAGATTACATAATTGGATATGTGCATTTGAAGATATTAGAATGATGGAAGATGGATCTATTAGAAGCTATATTGGTAGAATGTCAGAGATTGTTGCAGGTATAAAATCTTGTGGAGGAACAAAGATAGAGAATGAAGTGATATGGAAAATTCTGAGGATATTGACTCCTGTATTCAAGCAGACAACATAGATGATTGCACAAGTTATACCTTATACTACAAACTTCACTAGAGAGACTCTTCTTGGAAGATTGGAAGTAGCAGAGATGAACCTGAGGCTATCAGGAGACTTACCTAGAATGGAGAGAACATTCCGTGCTCTTAGTGTTTTCCTACTTTGTCAAGAAGCATAAGTGTGAGTGGATATTACACTAGCAGCAACAGATCTAGAAATGAAGACAACAGGAAGATTGAAGAAGGTATTGCCTTTCTTGTGAAGAGAGAACCAAACGGTAAGAAAATTTTTAAATGTTGGACTTGTCAAGAATATGGTCATTTTGCATCTAAATGTCCTAAGAGAGTTAAGAAGTATAGGAAAAACTTTAATCCTAGGAGATCTAAAGAATGTTATTATGAAAATGATGAAGAACTTGAAGCTAGTATGGTGAAATCTTTAAGTGAAAGTGATAATGAGAATAATGATGATATAGGATTTGTAGCAATTAAATAAGAAAATCCTGAAACAAAAATTAAGGAAGAAAAAGCTTTATTTTCTCAAGTAGAAAAGAAAACTGATTGGATTATAGATAGTGCTTGATCACATCATATGACTGGAGACATGAAAAAGTTAATAAAGTTTAACAATTATGATGGAGGAATTGTTAGAGTAGGAAAAAATGCACCTTGTTTGATTAAGGGCATATGATCTATTACTATTGATGGAAAGACTAATACTAATGATGTTTACGTTGTGGATGGTTTGAAACATAATCTTTTGAGTGTTGGCCAGTTAGTGGACAAGGGATATCAAGTTTGGTTTATTGAGAAAACTTGTGTGATAAAAGACAAGGATGGTAATTTGATTGGTACTAGATCTAGAACCAGAGGTAATGTATTTCAGTTGAATCCTACTAAGATGACATGTTTGATTACTAAGATTGATGACAGTTGGTTATGGCATAGAAGATTTTGTCATATAAATTTGATAACATTGTGAAAGTGAGTACTACACTTGTAGTAAGAGATTTGCCTAAAATTATGAAGCCTACTAACATGATTTTCAAGGAATGTGTGATGGCTAAACAAAAGAGAAGCTCATTTCCTAGCAAGAAGTTTACAACAACAGAGAAGTTGGAGATTGTTCATACTGATTTGAGCGGTCCTACAAGGACTAGAGGATTATATGGAGAAATGTATTTTATGATTCTTGTTGACAATTTTACAAGAATGATGTGGATTTCATTTCTTAAAGAAAAATATGAAGCATTTGATAAGTTTAAGATCATTAAGAACATAGTTGAGAATGAATTTCAAATGAAGATTAAATGTTTGAGATCAGATAGAGGTGGAGAATTTACTTCAGAAGAATTTAACATTTTTTGTTAAGTGAATGGTATTAGGAGACAAATTTCAGCCCCTAGGACACTTGAACAAAATGGTATTGCATAAAGAAGGAACAGATCAGTGACTGAAGTAGTAAGAGCTATGTTATTTGAGAAAGACTTGGCAAAGATATTCTGGAGAGAAGCAGTGAACACAATAGTGTATACAATGAACAGAGTAAAAATCAGAGCAGATACAGACAAGAAACCCTATGAACTATGGTTTGGACATGCACCATCAGTTAAGTATTTTAGAATTTTTGGAAGAAAATGTTATATTAAGAGAGATGATGACATTGGAAAGTTTGATCCTAGAAGTGATGAAGGTATATTTCTTGGATATTCATTGAAGAGAAAAGCTTATAGATGTTACAATAAGAGAACTAATACTATTGTTGAGAGCGCAAATGTTAAAGTTGATGAAAAGTTCAAATTTTAGGAAAGAATGCTTGATTATGAATCAGATGAAGAAGCTCATCCTAAACCTAATCCAAAGATCACTGAATTATTCTATGAAACTGACAGTGATTTGTTGAATGAAAGCCACAGTGAAGGAACCATTGAAGAACCTACAATAGAAACAAGTACTGAGACAGTGACACCTAAGATGAATCTATCAAGGAATCATCTTGTTGAGTAGATTATTGGAAGCATAGATAGAGGAGTTTAGACTCGGAATAAGGTACAAGAATAGTTATGTTTGATTTCTCAAATTGAACCTAAATCTACTAGTGAAGCTTGTGAAGATGAACACTGGATTAAAGCTATGAAAGAAGAACTAGATCAAATTGAAAAGAACAAGACATGGGAATTGGTCCCTAGACCTAAAGATAAGAATGTTATTGGAACAAAATGGGTATTCAAAAACAAGATGAATGAACAAGGAGTAGTAAGGAACAAAGCAAGATTGGTATGTAAAGGATACTCACAGCAAGCAGGAATTGACTATGAAGAAACTTGTGCACCAGTAGCAAGAATTGAAGCAGTAAGAATGTTTTTGGCTTATCAACATACAAGAAATTCAAAGTGTATCAGATGGATGTGAAGTCAACATTTCTAAATGGAGAATTGGAAGAAGAAGTATACATTGAGAAGCCTGAAGGTTTTCCTTTAACTGAAGAAGGAGATATGGTATATAAATTGAAGAAAGCCTTATATGGACTAAAGCAAGCACCTAGAACTTGGTATGTGAGATTGGATAAGTATTTGTTGAAATTAGGATTTACAAAAGGCATAGCTCATAGAAACTTTTATAAAAAAGAAATTGAAAATGGTTTATTGGTTGTTGTTATTTTTGCTGATGATATTATCTTTGGAGGAGAAGATGAAGCTAGTGATAAATTTGTAGATGAAATGAAGATTGAATTTGAAATGAGTATGATTGGTGAAATGAAATATTTTTTAGGATTGTAGATAACAAAAAACAGTGATGGTATCTTTGTAAGTCAAAAAAAGTACCTGAATGACTTATTGAAGAGATTTGGAATGGAGAACTGTAAACTAGTTGGAACACCTATGGTAACTGGACACAAGTTATCTAGCACAAATAAGACTCCTACAGTGGAACAAAAGAAGTACAAATCTATGATTGGAGGATTGCTGTATTTGACTTATACAAGACCTGATATAACACATTCAATTGGAATTATAGCAAGATTTCAAGCTGAACCTAGAGAATCACATTATGCAGTAGTAAAGAGGATACTTAGGTACTTAAGAGGCACAATTGAGTATGGGTTATGGTATGAAAAATATGATGATTTTACCCTATGTGCATATACAGATGTTGATTGGGGAGGCAGTGTTGATGATGAAAAGAGCACCAGTGGTGGAGCATTTTTACTTGGAAGAAGATTAGTTTCTTGGCTAAGCAAGAAGAAAAATTGTATTTCACAGAGCACAACAAAAGTAGAGTATGTAGCAGCAACAAACAATTGTAATCAGATAATTTGGATGAAACAAATGCTAAAGGATATTGGAATAAAATTTGTTGAGCCTATTGTTATACATGTGATAACACCAGCACAGTTAGTATGTCTAAGAACCCTATGTTACATTCTAAGACAAAGCATATAGAGATAAAGTATCATGTAGTGAGAGAGAATGTTGCAGAGAAAGAAGTCATACTTGAGTACATAAACACAAAGGAGAAGATTGCAGACATCTTTACAAAACCTTTGCCTAAGGATACATTTGAGTATCTGAGAGGTATGCTTGGGGTTATGCCCCAACCTACTTTTGAGAAGTGATGCAAATTGTTGCATCCGTCCAGTGGTATATGAGCCCTATCTTTCTTCTGGACTAGATAGTTGTACTTCCTCTATGGGGGAGTATGTGTATCTGAGCTGAGTCATGAGGACTCTAGTGAATGTATTTTCTGAATAGTGTCTTTTGACATTGGAGTTGTTGACATAATGATGAAACATCTATCATTGATGTCAACAGGGAGAAGTATACATGAAAAACCATCTGAAACATCTATTGGAGAGAAGTAAATAGGAAAATGAAGCAAGAATTGATTGATGAAGAAGACTTGAAAGCATTTTCAAAGCAACAGTGTTGCAGTGTTGGATTTATGGAACTTGGATGTTTTTTCATCTATGTTTCCATCAATGCCAATGTGGGAGATTGTTACGAATGAATGCTGAATATATTCTATGGGGGAGTATTCACAACCATTCTGTAGTAGTTGTTGTTGCATTCATGACTATGATTGCTATTGATGTCAACATAGTAATCTTCTAAAGATTAGCAGAGAAGAAGATAGTGTTTTAGTTAGCGCACTTGGGATATTGAAGATGAAGCTATGCGATGTTGAGGAATTACTCTATGATGTGTTATAAGATTGTGGTTAAGAGCACAGACAATAATTCATTTATTCATGGAAGTTATGAGGAAATTAGTGCAAGCAGTATTCGGGCAGTGTTCATGAGTAGCAGTTTGTGGAAATTGGATGATATCTCCTAATCGAGATGGAATCTGGTTATGCGCAGTTAGATAGAAGTTGAAGACATGTTGATATTGATGTGGATGAAAATGCAAGATTTGAGGTTGCACAGGTGAAGAATTATCTAAATTGGAAGCTGACAGTTTTGTGTAATTTTAATGTAACATGTGGAAACTTTTATTTTGTAATTTGTATGCTGACTCATTTGTAATTACTTGAGTGTGGTATAAAGGAAGGAATTTTTTCCTTGTTGTAATGAAAAGTGTGATGAATGTAAGTGTATGAAGGAATTGTGAAAGAAAAATTGTTGAAAGAGGATATGTGAAGTACTGAGATCTAAAGAAGAAGTTGGTGCGGTTTAGCACAGTTAGAGGAGTATTGAATTGTTGAGATCAATAATCTTTTGGTATTATTCTGTTGAGTAATACAAAGATCAGTTGGACAGTGAGCTCAGTGATCCTACCCGGAAGCTTTTTGGGCAGTGGGTCCTTCTGTCTTCCATAACTCCTAACAGAGTTAGAATATTTTAACAGGGATTCAAAATCTCCTAACAGGGATTCATATGTACTGAATGTATTTCATAAGATTTCTAACAGAGTCCATCCTCTCACAAGGAACTTTCATATTAGTGCATCTTTTGTGGGCATCATTCCCACTGGGGTTTACTCTTTGATCAAGAGGTTCCCTAGTTAACATATCTTGTGTCATTATGTTATTGTGTATGAATATCTTTCTATGGTTGTTGGTTACATTGCTTACATGGTTAAAGTCTATTGAAGTTGATAAAAGTTATATTTATCTGATAACTGATTCACCCCCCCCTCTTAGTTATCTTGGTGTACTTTACTTTCTAACATGATACACTCCAATCTACGGGTCTGCCAATATGTCTGTACTAGAGCCTCCCAGGAGATAGACTGAGCCAACTGATCATCATCACCAAAAAGAGTCTGAAAAGCATGAAGACCATTATTCTCCGCACTGATATAGTCAGGCTGAGGACCATGAAAAGGTATATGTAGGATCTGATAAACATCCTTTGGAGTAATGATGATCTCTCCAGTGGGTAAATGAAACATCTACATCTTAGAATGGAATCTCTTGATCAAAGTGGTAATCAAACCATGGTTCACTTGAATCTTAGGAAACCATACCAAGTACTCAAATCCGCACATAGCTAGGTGCAATTTGAGAGGGTTAGGCAGTGACACACAGAGTCAATGGGTCACAGGGTGTAAAATCTAGACATGTACATCATGATAGATGACCTACACAGCACAAAAATAGGGTACCCTATCAGTAACTTAGTAAAAAATCAAGCTATAAGTATAGAAATTCAAAAGTTGAATACTTCAGAATGTGCACTAAATGCTAAGGAATCAGCCTATGAATTCAGAAAAATAAAAAATATGACCTAAGGATGAGAAAAACACTTGCTATTTTCCATACAAGTTTTCAGATTGGTGTCAAAACTCGTATGAGTTTCTATAGGTTCCCGCATGACATTTCATGTGCACACGACATTATACAGGTTCCCATACGAGACTTGAGGGACCTGATGAAATGTCATATGATAGATGGGTACCTCTCATATGACTTACAGTACTAATGTGGATGAAATTCTATAGGAATTTGAAAACTCGTATGAGTCCTACTGGATTGTCATACAAATTTTCATGGTGCAAAAATTCAAAAAGCAAAAATGTATGAAAAAGATCCTAAAATACTAAAAGCATGGAAAATTTGAATTCACAGAGAGGCACAGAGGTCCACTTACCATGTTCCCATATTGGGGAGGTCACTGGTGTCGCGGGCTGCACTCAAATCGGTGTGAGGAGACTGGAACTGCCATGTTGTCTATTTTTCTCTTAGAGGGCTCCATAAAGTTCACAAAAGACAAACAGTTGAAATGATTTGAAAATGACCCTTTTGGCCCTTATATAGGTTTTGACCTAATTTTTTAAAGTGCTATGTTTTATGTAAAAATTACACCCCTAGCTAATTTTGATGTTATCCATTTTCGGGATCAAAATCAAAATCTGAGATCATTTACATTGTCAAAATTACGATTAAAAATTTTTGGACCCAGGATGGCCGACTGCTTGCATAATTGACCTTCTAAACATCAAAAAAATCTAGGATTCAACTTAACTGATTATCTAATATCAAACTATTTGAATTTCAACTTGGTCAACCATGGTCAACTCATGGTCAAACCTAGTCAAACTTGGTCTCCAGGACCTCTAAACGATGTAGAACTTATCTCTGAATGTGCATAACCACTTTTCAAATCAATTAACATGCTTCTAAACCATTCAATGCTGAATTTTCTTGTCATATTTGGATTTTCATCCCAAAGGGGTCATGATATTGCACATCAATCAAATTTGTAAATCAAATCTTTCTTTCAGTAATCAAGACAACAACCACGTCTAGTTGCTGATTCATCAAAAGACCTCGTCGCTTGGGGCACATCACTTGGGGCATATCAGATTCATCAAGATCCATATCAATCTGGTATCCTAATCAATCTTGTGAATTGTATCACCTCTTCGTAACCATCGATTCAGTTGTGTTATTTCCTTGGTTCTTTGTAACTGAAGGGTCCAGATTTGGCATCCTTTCAATTCCTTTGGACAATCAGGTCTGGAGTCAAGACAGTCACTTCTTCATAATCATAGGTTTAGAATCAGGCATTTTGACACTTCATCATAATCACTGGTTCATTGTTGATATAGTTAGCATCATCTTGATTCTTGGTCAACTAAGACCTGAATCACCAACATCTTCAAATCTATCAATCGGTTTCTATCTCAGAATCGGTTAATCTCTCAGGATCAGTTTCTCCACAACATAATTGAGTCCATATCATTATCAAAAATAGATTAATCTTTGAACCACTACGCTTCGCACAGTAATTCAAAGAGGGGCAAAATGTAATACCCAAAAAATGGGCTATAGGTTCATTAACCTCCTACATCAACAAATCGAATGAAATTGACATCAAAGTCCTAACCTAAGGCACATCTGCACATCAGTTTATCAAAATCCTAATTGATTTTATCCTAATTTTGCATCGAGGAATATTCCTTGAATATTCTTAATTTATCTAATTATCCTAATTGAATATTATTTGGCGATAAATCATATTTATCCTGAAATTTGATTAATTGAATATTTTGAATATTTAATTACTTAGGTTTAATTCTGCCACTTAATTATTTAATTAGATTTAATTATATTTATTCCTAATTAATATTATTTAATTTTGACAATAAATCAAAAATCCTATGAATAATTGATTAAATTCTTATTTAATTGATTAAATCCAGTTGTCAATATTTAATGATATAGTTTGGAATAAAAGTTTGATTTAATAATTGATTAACCCATAAATCAGTTATTTTAAATTCAAAATCAGTTAAGTTGAGAATAAATCACTTTATTTTTAAATTAATTCATATTAAATCATGCACAATCAGAAAAGTAGTCAACTTTAAATCAATTATCAATTTCAATTTGTTAACTTTCTAAACTCAACATGTGATTGTGAGTTGAAAAAGTGAACTAAACTCTATTTTGAGTTAAAAAGCTACTTTTGCATGATTTTATGAGTTGATCTTTTCCTGATTTCTTGTTAGCTCAAGAATCAACTTGAGTTTATCAAGAGTGATTTATGGCTTTTCTCAATGCATCCTCAAGCTTTGGATTTCTATATAATCAAGGCTCAATTCTTCACAAAAGGATCCCTTGAATTTGCATACTTACTCTGGCAAATTTACATATGAAGAATCAAGCTTTTGTGAACAAGGCTATTGTGAGATTTTTGTTATTATTTTTGAGCATTCATAGCATATCATCATTAGATCAATTTTCATATCATTTCAATTCATCCTAGACTAGTTTCATATCGGTTTTTCATCTTATTGCACACAAAATCCAAAAAAAAAAGAAGATTAATCTGCATTCATCTCCATACATCTTTCAATCATTTAAATCTTTTATTTAGGTGTTGCATTGTCAGTGATCTCCATCTGAATCTAAGAATACCATACTCACACCTACTAGAAGGTAGTAAATCACCTGGTTAGCTTATTTCATCTATATTGTAGATTTCTTAATTTGCTAACCTCTAATGTTTTACTGAAGTATTGTGTCTCCAGCTAGGTACAAAATTCACACACACATTTTTGGCGCCCACCATGGGGCCTTGAAATGGGTTTCCAATTCTTTTCTATCAATTTTCTATTAATTTCTCTCAAAACTATGATTTTTATTTTCTATCCATATAGTTTTCGTATGACATTTGATAGATTGTCCTACGAGGACCTACTGATTGTCATACAATAGTTGGCATTTTCAAGAATCATCCTAGTTGTTTGGGATTATCGTTTGAGACTTACTTTGTCATGTGTGCACATACCCACTTTCATTTCATGCCTGGATTGTGATACGGGAGGCAACACATTATCGTATGAGTTTTGGTATCAGAAATCCAATTTTCATATTAGATTTATAGGCAGTCTTTCAGATTTTGATTTCAGGTTTGGACTGACAGCTAACTGTAACAATTGATATCTACTATTTTTGATTGATACTTGCTACTTTGGCTCATGGGAAAGCGCAACAAAATTAAAAATTAGGTAAAATCTACTAAGCACATTGTGTGGGAACTTAGGTATTCTGCTACGATCTAATAACATTTCGATTTGAGACATCAAATGAACCTCTCACGTGTCTAGCTTGAGTGTCTTCCCTGCTTTCATAAATCACACTTCAGTTTTGGGTTCTAAAATGAACATAGATTTGCTTTTTGCATATCTGTTACACATTGTAATTAGGCCCTATGAACACTATTTGTGGAGTTCTTGAGAGAGTGGTCTTCATTCACTTGTTTTGCATGCGAAGCTCTTCTTGAAGATAGATCCCCTTGTAGTTAGGGAGGATACTGTTATTATCTCATGTTCTACTTGGTTTAGTCCTCAACTTTGATCGGTACATTCTCTCTTGGTCTGACTTAAAGAGCTCAATAGACAGTGTTGTTGACATCACAAACCTTGGTGAGGTGGTTTCAGTCTTAGCGTGTCAATTGATATGTTTGCTATGTTTTGGTGAAGTGAAGAGGCTAGAGGATTGTGCTCTACTCCCTTTTTTGGGTAGTATTAGAAACTCATATCCTTGAATCTAAAATAAGTCCCCCTGTAGTCCTTTTTGTGAGTAACCTTTAGAGAGGGTTAACCGTAGTGGACATTCCCTTTATTGGGTAAACCACGTGGATGGAACCTCAAGCAATAATAGCCATTTTCACCATGGTAGCAACAACCGCTATATAAATGTCCTTGTGGAAGAAATCTCCCCAGTTGTAGTCTCTTGTTGGGCTCCATGATGATGGATGAATGTGGATGGAGAAATATTCAAGGGGGATCCAAAGAGATTGAATCCTTCAATAGCTAACAATGGATCTCCTTGATGAATGCTTGAATGGATGATTACTTGAATGCTTGCTTGCTTTCCTTCTCCTTCTTGCTTGCTTGATCATGAAAAGTGGATGCAATTGCTTGATTGTGGATGTGAAAATGAGAGAGGAAGGCTTCCTTTTATAGTGATCTAGGGCACAAACTCCTAGAGAAGGCCGACATTGGAGATATAAATCCCAATTAACCTTAACTCATAGAAATGGACCTAGATTAAATGCAATTTAAGAGTTTACCATTCTAAAATCTGAAACAACCGACCTGAAAGTGGGAAAATAAAACTTTTCAAAGCCCGACATCCTGAAACTTTTGGAAATTGAAAATTGGACTTGGGGTTAGGGATGAGGTTGAATCTACCCTAGGTCAGAGTCAAGGTTGACGTTGACCTAGGTCAAGGTCTAGGTTTTCCTTGACCCTTCAGGTCATCCTTGACCCTTTAGGTTGTCCTTAACCCAGAAAATCAAAGTCTCCAATTTCTCAGAGAAAGTCTATTAGAAAGAGGCTGGAAATAGGGGAGAGAAGCAAAATAGGGGGAAATAGCCAGATCCATGCAAAGACCCAATCATGATGCTTGACATGACCTCGAACCACTTACTCGGAGGGCTAAATGCTTTTATCATGGAAGTGCTTTCATTTTAAGATGATACATTAAGCCCCCACTTTAGCTCAAGAGTATGGATTCGATGTAAACTCTTGGTAAAGGAGATCATAATGATAAGATAATCTTATTAAAATCAAAGGGACAAAGAAATGCTCAAGTCCCCAGGGAGTCAAGTCTTCGTCAACTCCAAGATCACAATAAGAGAGACATCTCTAGAGAGAGAGAGAGAGAGAGGGTGTGATTATCTCACCCAAGGAGAACTTATGTCCCATTGTGAACCACACAAGGAAACAGTGCAACTGAAAAGATGGAATTGAACCACCTAGTGAATGTGGCTACTCACTAGTCAACCCATCAAGAATTCACCCTTAGGAATATTCTATTCCATAAGAGCAATGCCAAAAACAAAAGAGATCCAGTCTTAAGGACACCTTTGACCTTAGGAATATTCACTAATCCAAAAAGGGAGAAAGGTATCCTGAAAAATAATATATGTGTATCAAAAAGTGTGTGTGTGCAATAGGTGAGCAGAGTGTATGCCCCCATCTTAAAGTCATTACTAACACTTTAACAGGAGAAATGGCTTTAATAGAAACATAAAGAACTCCAATGATTACATTTCCACTATGAGATGCCCCTAGACGAAGAAAAATCAAGGGAAATACCACATAAACATACAAAGAACACAGAAGGGATCTACCTACCATGGGGTCAGTATGATCATAAGATAATGTATATATGATATTATTGCAAATGAATTGACATCATCCCCCAAAGAAAGTAGAACTACAATCACAAAGGAGGAAAGGTCACATAAGAGATATGAAGAAGAATCTTTTCGGACCATGACGTGGAGACCAAAAAGAATCAGTGCTACCAAGTCACGGATCCAAATAGATTACACAAGGAAACATTTACGAACAATAGCACAGGTACAACATAACATGAAACAAAATATAGAAGAATAGAGATACATATAGAGGAATTGTACAACATGTTCAATTCCTTTATCACCTTGTACCAACAAAGTAATAAGGGTCATATAAAAGAATCTGACAAAATTTAGCAAACACATCATGGGAGAAGCATACTACAATAGGAAAACACAACAAAAGTACCATAAAGGACAAGTTGATCAAGCGTGCCACCTAATCTCCCCATCTCATTCTATATCATTTAGGGAAGGTGTGTAACTCGTAAGAGGGACTATATCCAACACAGTAGGAATGATAGCCAGTTCCAAAAAAGGATCCTCTTAAGAATCACAATGTTGAACAACATGCTCCACTTGATTAACAATGTGATTAAGATCATCCATCTTTGGATCACACACAATATCCATAGAAGATGGCTAAGAAATGGTATTAGTATCATGCATGGGTAAAGGATTCATATAGATTTGAAGATTTTGATTCAGAGGAGAGACAAATTTGTTCCCACTACCATTAAGATTATCAACAGATAAGGCATTAGAATCAATTAAGTCTTGAACCTTATGTTTTAAAGAATAATATTTCTCACTATCATGACCATTCTGATGATGATATTGACAAAAATCTTTAGGATCAAAAGATTTAGATGAAAACATAGCAAGTAAAAGAGGTCAAATAGGAGGTAAAGTAATCATATTAGCAGTTAACAACCTATTCATAATAGAATGTAAAGATTCAGAGAGAGGAGTAAACATATGATTTAATCGAAAAGTAGTGGATGCAGAAGTGGCATTGTGAGATGCAACAACAACTTGATCAACAACTGCATTGACTTGTTTGTTTATCTTGACATAGTTGTTGAATTTTTGAAATTTCTTTGGATTAGGAGTAGCATCACTTTTATCAACTGGAACAGGAGCCATTGGAGTGGTGCTCTCAAATTGACTCACTTGTAATTGATAATGATGAAGCACTGCACAATGTTGTTGAAAAGAGGTAAATTCAATAAGCAAAATCTTATCTCTAAT
Organism: Chamaecyparis obtusa; assembly: GCA_027943335.1. Classification (NCBI taxonomy): domain Eukaryota; kingdom Viridiplantae; phylum Streptophyta; class Pinopsida; order Cupressales; family Cupressaceae; genus Chamaecyparis; species Chamaecyparis obtusa. The sequence goes on from BSBK01002552.1 coordinate 1,450,124, forward strand.
ATCCTTTTGCAAATTTGAAATAAACATACATTGAATATCAATATCAGGAACATGATAGGAAATCTGAGAATGTAAATGTTTAAATCTACCAATAAATTCAGTCAATTTTTCCTTAGCACTTTATTTACAATGCATCAAATCAGTCAAAGACACTTGCGGACCAATGTTGTTTTGAAATTGTTGAATAAAAGCATTGGCAAGTTGTGGAAATGAGTCAATAAAATAAGGAGGCAAGGAACAATACCATTGTAAGGCCTTGTCACAAAAAGTTCTAGCAAATAGCTTGGCTAAAATCCTATGGTCATGAGCATAATCACTACAAAGGATTTGGAATGTTTTAACATGATGAATGGGGTCTCCTTTTATGTTATAATTCTCAAGATGAGGCATATCAACTTGCTGAGGAACAGGAGTACGAATGATATCTCGAGACAAAGGACTTCCCATGTCACATGTAGGAATGCTAAACTTTTTTTGAGTCAAGGATGCAAGTTTTTGTTGTAAGGATGAAATAGTTTGAGCCAAACTGATGATTGTTGAATCATTAGAAGAAATAGGAGAAATAGAAACATTAGAAACACTAGGTAAAGTATAAGAAGCTACAGGAATAGAAGACACAAATGGAGGAACACTTGGAACTACAGTTGGAAGAGGATTGGAATAAGTAAAAGGAACATTATGATAAGAAGGTTGTGATGTAGGAAGGGATGCATGAGGAAAACTCATAGGAACAAAGGGAACCATCACTACTACATTTGGGGCCAAATTTTGACAGACACTTCTGATGGGTAAATTTTGTTTAATGAATTTGTTATTTTTTAAAAAAGTAGGCCCTGATGATGTCGGTATTCCGACGGGTTTTAAATTGACCATCAGAATTTTGACAGTTTCCGGTATACATAAAAAAAAAAGTGAAGCGCCAAATCATTTTTATTTTGATTGGCATACGAAAGGAGTGGGAGAAAATGAGTTGGGCACATGCGAGAGAAGGTATGTGATTTCTTCATCTTTCGAGCCTCTGGCATCATATTCGACCACAAATTTCATATGCATTGCATTTTATTTGATCATGAATGCTCTTTAAAATGACCGCATTCTACTGGTGTCATGCCCTAGCCGGTGCTTTATCTCTATTATTTGATGTTACTGGTGTCGTGCCCTAGCCCGTGCTTTAACTCCATTATTTGATGTTATTGGTTCTTGTGTTCAAGGATATCCATTGTTTTGAAATGTTGACTATGGTTATCAAATGGACAGCCCGTGAGCTTCTAGCTAGGTGCTATTTATATTGATAGCTTAGGGCATCAAATGTATTTTTATATCATTGATAGTTGAGACTTTGTTAAAAGGAAATAGGAAAAAGAATGATTTTGATTTAGTGCTTTAACTCCATTATTTGATGTTATTGGTGCTTGTGCTCAAGGATAACCATTTTTTTGAAATATTGACTATGGTTATCAAATGGATAGCTCGTGAGCTTCTAGCTAGGCACCATTTGTATTGATAGCTTAGGGCATCAAATGTATTGTTATATCATTGATAGTTGAGAATTTGTTAAAAGGAAATAGGACAAAGAATGATTTTGAGTTAGTTTCTCCATTTTGATCCCTAAGTAGCTTACAACCCTAGAGAAGTATATGCAGATTTACGGATGCAATTGCAAGATACATAGCAGCTGATAATTCATAAGAAATACATGCATCCAATTTGAATAGAAATTAATACAAAGAAATAGGGTCCTCGAATGGCCCAGTCATCTAGACCTTGACTGTCCCCTCAACCAGTGACCCTTCAAAACTGGGTTATCATGCAATCAGTGAGTGATCCTTCATTCTCCTAGTCTGCCCTGCATCCAAACATATTGGAAATACACAATACAATGATAAAAAGCCTTTCAAAATCCCCCTTCCCTCAAGGAACACTATCAACATCCAGACCTTGACTGTCCCCTCAACCAGTGACCCTTCAAAACCAGGTTATCATGCAATCAGTGAGTGATCCTTCATTCTCCTATTCTACCCTGCATCCAAACATATTGGAAATACACAATACAATGATAACAAGTCTTTTACAATCCCCCTTCCCTCAAAGAACACTATCAACATCCAGACCTTGATTGTCCCCTCAACTAGTGACCCTTCAAAATTGGGTCATCATGCAATCAGTGAGTGTTCCTTCATTCTCCTGGTCTGCCCTGCATCCAAACATATTGGAAATACACAAAACAATGATAATGCATGGAAATCCTTTAATGAATCTCAGTCATTGGTAATGCATGGACAGTTAAACTAGTAGTCTCCAAAGCATTCAATAAGTGAATATGAATGTTTGAAAACTTTCCTTTCAACTTCCCCAACCACTCCTAATCGGTTAGAGGGATATTTCTAGAATCTCCACTATTCCTATCCATACCAACAATTCTTAAACATAATTTATCTGATATGATAATAACATGCTAAACTGAACCAATGGCATGTTCTTTGTGTGGTACAAGGAAGACATGGCTATCAAATCTTCCTTCGTGCAAGCTGAGCGCGAGAGAAGGTATGTGATTTCTTCATCTTTGATTGGTATCTTTGAGGGGCAATGTCTTTTGAGCCTTTGGCATCATATTTGATCACAAATTTCAAATGCATTGCATTTTATTTGATCATGAATGCTCATTGAAATGATCGCATTCTACTGGTGTCATGCCCTAGTCCGTACTTTATCTTCATTATTTGATGTTATTGGTGCTTGTGCTCAAGGATATCGATTCACTATTTTGAAATTTTTGGATTCACATTTTTTGATATTACAATTCATCATATCAGATAAAGTATGTTTAAGAAGTTTTAGTGTCTAAACACTCAACTAATCCCTCTAACTGATTCGGAGTGGTTGGGGAAGTTGAGAGGAAAGTTTTCAAACATTCATATTCACTTATTGAATGCTTTGGAGACTATTGGTTTGACTGTCCATGTGTTAATGTTTAGAAGAGATCAATAAAGTATTTAAAGACATTCTTACATGTTTGGAGAGGTTTGAGAGGCACTTATCATGACTGTACCCTCACAAATAGTGGCATAGACTAGTTTTACTAAGTTTCCTTTCTCTATTTTGAGGTTTCCTTTCTCTGTCGCAAGGGTACAGTCAGAGGGTTCATTGACAAAATGATCCTTTGAATGGTTACTATAAATATGAATGATTTGATATATCATATTTATCATTTTACTTGAATTTTGGAATAGCTTGTGCAAGGGTGAAAGTACTTTTGATTGTTTTGGTCGTGACTGTTCCTCTACACAATCAGGAAATGTAACTGTCTAATGATTATATGTAATGTTGAATGGATTAAATACTTTATTCTTGGTAGAAGTGAATGGAAGGAATAGTTTTGGTGTTAGTTTTCATTTATTATTGAATTCAATGGTTTCCAAGATGTGTTGAGGATTTTTCTCCTTGTTTAATGTTAACTATTCCTGCACAATCCACTCATACAACACTGAAATACTATGTGATTGAAAATTTCATACAACTGGTCCTTTGGCATGTATTAAATAGAATAGAATTTTTGGCATATTATTATCATTCTATTTCTTTGTTGTAAACATGCCATTGGTTCAGTTTTGTAAAAAAAATTTCATGTTAAATTTTTTTACAAAATACATTACAAAATACTCTTTAAAACAAAGGAAAAACTTAGCAAATTCAGTCTAACTCACTGTAGATGAAGGAACAGTCATGCTAATAGTTCCTCTATGTCTTCCAAAACATTTATTGAACTCCCCTAAAGTCCTATTGGATCCCCAAATTTCTTAATCCAATCAACTTACATCAGGATCATGAGAAACTTCAAAGGATTAAAAACATTATTTGGAACAGTCACTAGTTTTACCAGTCAAAATGTAAGGAACAAAATTTTAAAGTGCTCACAATACATTCAATGATGAAATGAATGCTTGGAGATTTCTTACTATTCCATCATTGAATTTAGAAAGCAAAATAATACGTAAAGAAGCCTTTCAACAATGCATAACACAATGGACTTGCAGATTTAAACTTCTATTTTTATTGAATCTTTGTTCCTACCGTACACTCAAGGCTTAAGTCTGCCATACAATGACTTCCAAAGGTTACATATAACTCCATCACAACTTCCCCAACCATGAAGAACATAGGTGAAGAACTTGACGGTTTCATTCTTTAATCTTTAAGAACTTGATCAAGAACATAGGTTTTAATGAAATATCAATTTGATTTGCAAAGAGAGAGAGAGAGACAGAGAGAGAGAGTTTACAAATTTGAAAGGCTCTAATTCTTACTAGGGCAGATGTGGATGTGCAACCTTATGCTTTTACTACTAAGTCTCTGATTGTTGGGCATACTGATTATAAGTACTTGACATATATCACAAATGTTGCTAATTAAGGTTGGCGGGATGATTACGCCTATCTTGAAAAAAGACTGTCAAATCATTATGCTTTCAAATCAATTACCTATCGACACATCCCTTGCAAGGGAGAGAAGTCAAACACATAAAGAACATGCACATAAACACGATAGTTGAAAAACTTAAATGGAATACACCAAGAAGTACCAACTGATGAATGCTCAATTGTTGTAATGGAAAAGCATCAGAACCGTCCATTTCTAGAACCTGATTTTCTAGTCTAAATGATTTTTCTATAGTCGTAATGATTTTTCTAGAACTTGATTTTCTAGTCTTAATGATTTTTCTATAGTCCTAATGATTTTCTATAGTCTTCATGATTTTTCTTTCATCCTAATGTTTGTTTCTCTTGATAAATTAGACCTTGAATTTGAATTTTTGTTCACTGTTTTATTTCAGCTTGATATATATTTCATTCATTTTTCAAATACACAGAGACTACACATGTTGATAAAAAAATGAGCTATTTGATTAAGGTTAAATATTCATGATTGTAAATAGTCAATATTTCTGATGGTACTCCTTGGTGTATTCCATTTTAAAATAATCATGTTTCTATGGCTATGATAAATGTCCCTTTGTGTTGAGAAAATTAGAGTTGAAAAAATGGTTGCAAACAAATCATCCTTCTTCCACCAATATTCTAGTCAATGTATAAGTAACGAGTCATTCCATTCAAGAAAGACCATGTCAGACAATATCAACCCAGAAAAAAATAAGGAGTATGCAAAATTTAGTGATTGTATCTTCCATTAGAGCCACTTCATATGCACAAGTGATGAACATGCATATTTTCCTAAACGCTATTGGGAGCTTAACCAGCAACACATGTAGTATTGTGAAAATATCCACAAATCTATTTGTGGGTCTAGCTCCCAGTATTGCTTGGTCAAATATGCATGCTTTTCACCTGTGCATATACCTTCTATGATCAACTCTTATATGCACATGTGATGAACATTCAGACTTGCCTAAGCAGTACTTTGAGTAGTCCTCCAACACATGTAATATTGTGAAAATCATCACAAGTCCATTTGTTGGAGGGCTACTCATAGTACACATGTTTGGAGGTCTGAAGGAAACAAGAGAATTTGAAGAGTCATGAGTCTTAAGATTGTACTTAATATAGCCAAGCTTCATTCAATGGTACATTCAAACATGAAACAAACCATTCTTAAACTAGATTAAACTAGTAAACCAAAGGACATACTGATTATAAGTAAACTAGCAAACCAAAGGACATGCTTTTACTAGTAAGTCTCTATTTTTTGGGCATACTGATTATAAGTACTTGACATATATCACAAATGTTGCTAATTAAGGTTGGTAGGATGATTATGCCTATCCTAAAAAAAGACTGTCAAATCATTATCCTTTGAATGGTTACTATGAATATGAATGATTTGATATAGCATATTTCTCATTTTACTTGAAGTTTGGAATAGCTTGTGCAAGGGTGAAAGTACTTTTGATCATTTTGGTCGTGATTGTTCCTCTACACATTCAACAAATGTAACTGTCTAATGATTATATGTAATGTTGAATGGATTAAATGCTTTATTCTTGGTAGAAGTGAATGTAAGGAATAGTGCTGGTGTTAGGTTTAATTTATTATTGAATTCAATGGTTTCCAAGATGTGTTGAGGAGTTTTCTCCCTTTTTAATGTTAACTGTTCCTGCATAATCCACTCATACAACAGTGAAATGCTATGTGATTGATAATTTCATACAACTGGTCCTTTGGTGAGTATTAAACAGAATGGAATTTTCAGAATATTATTATCATTCTATTTCTTTGTTGTAAACATGCCATTGGTTCGGTTTTGTAAATTTCTTTTCGTGTTAATTTTTTTTTTCTATGTTTTCCATTTGATAACCAGAGTCAACATTTCAAAATAGTGAATAACATCAAATAATGGAGATAAAGCATGGGCTAGGGCATGACAATAGTAGATCAAAACTAAACCAATGACATGTTTACAACAAAGAAATAGAATGATAATAATATGCTGAAAATTCAAATTTGTTTAATACACGCCAAAGGACCCGTCCCAACAATTCTTAAACAATAAAGTATGTTTAAGAATTGCTGGGAGTAGTTTTCAAACATTCATATTGACTTATTGAATGCTTTGGAGACTAGTGGTTTGACTGTCGATGCGTTACCAGTGTCTGAGATTCATTAAAGCATACAAAACCTTTCATTTTGGGTTATTGTCTGTGGATTCAAATGTAGGTTTGATTTGGTTAATGTTTAGAAGAGTTAATAAAGTATTTAAAGACAATCTTACATGTTTGGAGAGGTTTGAGAGGCACTTATCATGACTGTACCCTCACAAATAGTGGCATAGACTGGTTTTACTAAGTTTCTTTTCTCTATTATGAGGTTCTCATTGCCAAAGTGGCCACAGACTATGTTAGGCTGATAAAATATGGGGATTCTCTTTACCGCTGTAAATCTTTGAAGATTGCTCCACTTGGACGGATGTGGATGTGCAACCTTATTCTTTTACTACTAAGTCTCTATTTGTTGGGCATACTGATTATAAGTACTTGACATATATCACAAATGTTGCTAATTAAGGTTGGTAGGATGATTACGCCTATGCTGAAAAAAGACTATCAAATCATTATGCTTTCAAATCAATTACCTATCGGCGTATCCCTTGTGAGGGAGAGAATCCAAACACATAAAGAACATGCACATAAACATGACAATTGAAAAACTTAAATGGAATACACCAAGAAGTACCAAATGATGAATGCTCAATTGTTGTAATGGAAAAGCACCATAACCGTCCATTTGTAGAACTTGATTCTCTAGTCTAAATAATTTTTCTATAGTCGTAATGATTTTTCTAGAAGTTAATTTTCTAGTCTTAATGATTTTTCTATAGTCTTAATGATTTTTGTTTCATCCTAATGTTTGTTGCTCTTGATAAATTAGGCCTTGAATTTGAATTTTCGTTCACTATTTTATTTTAGTTTGATATATATTTCATTCATTTTTCATATACATAGAGACTACACATACTGATAAAAAAATGAGCTATTTGATTTAGGTTAACTATTCATGATTGTAAATGGTCAATATTTCTGATGGTACTCCTTGGTGTATTCCATTTTAAAACAATCATGTTTTCATGGCTATGATAAATGTCCCTTTGTGTTGAGAAAATTAGAGTTGAAAAAATGGTTGTTCAGTGTCTGTGTATCTGCAGGTTGCAAAAAAATCATCCTTCTTCCACCAACCTTCTAGACAATGTACAAGTAATGAGTCATTCCATTCAAAAAAGACCATGTCTGACAATATCAACCGAGAACAAAATAAGGAGTATGCAAAATTTAGTGATTGTATCTGCCATTAGAGCCACTTCATATGCACAAGTGATGAACATGCATAGTTTCCTGAGTGCTACTGGGAGCTTACCCAGCAACACATGTACTATTGTGAAAATCACCACAAATCTATTTGCTGTTGGGTCTAGCTCCCAGTATTGCTTGGTCAAATATGCATGTTTTTCACCTCTGCATATACCTTTTATGATCAACTCTTATATGCACAGGTGATGACCATTCAGATTTTCCTAAGAAGTACTTTGATTAGTCCCCCAACACATGTACTATTGTGAAAATCATCACAAGTCCATTTGTTGGAGGGCTACTCATAGTACACATGTTTGGAGGTCTGAAGGAAACAAGAGAATTTGAAGAGTCACGAGTCTTAAGATTGTACTTAATATAGCCAAGCTTCATTCAATGGTACATTCAAACATGAAACAAACCATTCTTAAACTAGATTAAACTAGTAAACCAAAGGACATACTGATTATAAGAAACTAGTAAACCAAAGGACATGCTTTTACTTCTAAGTCTCTATTTTTTGGGCATACTGATTATAAGTACTTGACATATATCACAAATGTTGCTAATTAAGGTTGGCAGGATGATTGCACCTATCTTGAAAAAAGATTGTCAAATCACTATCCTTTGAATGGTTACTATGAATATGAATGATTTGATATAGCATATTTCTCCTTTTACTTGAAGTTTGGAATAGCTTGTGCAAGGGTGAAAGTACTTTTGATCATTTTGGTCGTGATTGTTCCTCTACACAGTGAACAAATGTAACTGTATAATGATTATATGTAATGTTGAATGGATTAAATGCTTTATTCTTGGTAGAAGTGAATGGAAGGAATAGTACTGGTGTTAGGTTTAATTTATTATTGAATTCAATGGTTTCCAAGATGTGTTGAGGAGTTTTCTCCTTTTTTAATGTTAACTATTCTGGCACAATCCACTCATACAACAGTGAAATGCTATGTGATTGACAATTTCATACAATTGGTCCTTTGGTGTGTCTTAAACATAATGGAATTTTCAGCATATTATTATCATTCTATTTCTTTGTTGTAAACATGCCATTGGTTCGGTTTTGTAAATTTTTTTTTGTGTTAAATTTTTTTTTCTATTTTTTCCATTTGATAACCAGAGTCAACATTTCAAAATAGTGAATAACATCAAATAATGGAGATAAATACAACAAAGAAATAGAATGATAATAATATGCTGAAAATTCATATTCTGTTTAATACACTTCAAAGGACCAGTCCCAACAATTCTTAAACAATAAAGTATGTTTAAGAATTGTTGGGAGTAGTTTTCAAACATTCATATTGACTTATCAAATGCTTTGGAGACTAGTGGTTTGACTGTTCATGTGTTACTAGTGACTGCGATTCATTAAAGGATACAAAACCCTTCATTTTGGGTTATTGTGTGTGGATTCAAATGTAGGTTTGATTTGGTTAATGTTTAGAAGAGATCAATAAAGTATTTAAAGACAATCTTACATGTTTTGAGAGGTTTGAGAGGCACTTATCATGACTGTATCCTCACAAATAGTGGCATAGACTAGTTTTACTAAGTTTCTTTTCTCTATTATGAGGTTCTCATTGTCAAAGTGGCCAAAGACTATGTAAGGCTGATAAAATATGGGGATTCTCTTTACCACTGAAAATATTTGAAGGTTGCTACACTTGGACGGATGTGGATGTGCAACCTTATTCTTTTACTACTAAGTCTTTGTTTATTGGGCATACTGATTATAAGTACTTGACATATATCACAAATGTTTCTATTTAAGGTTGGCGGGATGATTATGCCTATCTTGAAAAAAGACTATCAAATCATTATGCTTTCAAATCAATTACCTATTGGCATATTCCTTGTGAGGGAGAGAAGCCAAACACATAAAGAACATGCACATAAACATGACAACTAAAAAACTTAAATGGAATACGCCAAGAAGTACCAAATGATGAATGCTCGATTGTTGTAATGGAAAAGTAGCAGAACTATCCATTTGTAGAACTTGATTTTCTAGTCTAAATAATTTTTCTATAGTCGTAATGATTTTTCTAGAACTTGATTTTCTAGTCTTAATGATTTTTCTATAGTCTTAATGATTTTTGTTTCATCCTAATTTTTGTTTCTCTTGATAAATTAGGCCTTGAATTTGAATTTTTGTTCACTATTTTATTTCATCTTGATATATATTTCATTCATTTTTCATATACACAGAGACTACACATGCTGATAAAAAAATGAGCTATTTGATTTAGGTTAACTATTCATGATTGTAAATGGTCAATATTTCTGATGGTACTCCTTGGTGTATTCCATTTTAAAACAATCATGTTTTCATGGCTATGATAAATGTCCCTTTGTGTTGAGAAAATTAGAGTTGAAAAAATGGTTGTTTAGTGTCTATGTATCTGCAGGTTGCAAACAAATCATCCTTATTCCACCAACATTCTAGTCAATATACAAGTAACGAGTCATTCCATTAAAAAAAGACCATGTTTGACAATATCAACCTAGAACAAAATAAGGAGTATGCATAATTTTGTGATTGTATCTACCATTAGAGCCACTTCATATGCACAAGTGATGAACATGCATATTTTCCTGAGTGCTACTGGGAGGTTACCGAACAACACATGTACTATTGTGAAAATCACCATAAATCTATTTGCTGTTGGGTCTAGCTCCCAGTATTGCTTGGTCAAATATGCATGTTTTTCACCTGTGCATATACCTTCTATGATCAACTCTTATATGCACAGGTGATGAACATTCATATTGGCCTAAGCAGTACTGTGAGATTTCCTTCCAACACATGTACTATTGTGAAAATCATCACAAGTCCATTTTTTGGAGGAAATCTCACAGTACACATGTTTGGAGGTTTGAAGGAAACAAGAGAATTTTAAGAGTCACGAGTCTTAAGATTGTGGTATATTTTGGAAAATGAAGAGTGGAAAGAAGATGATATTCCTGAGATCATGGATGGACACAACGTTGCAAACTTTATTGATCCAATTATCTTGCAGAGGCTTGAAGAACTAGAGAGGGAAGAAGGGCTTAGGATGGCAGCTGAGGGTGACAAGGATGATGAGATAGGGGAAGTGGAGTTGAATCCTGATGGAAAGGAAGCTCTGGCTAAAATTAGGAAGAAGAAGAAGATGCTTATTGTCAAACATAAGTTGAAGAAGAGTACTACAAAGAGCATGCCTACCGTACCAAGGAAGTTTGACAAGAACAAGGAATATGGCTTAAAAAGAATGGGAAGACATATTTCAAGCCTGGACTTGGATCCTTTGAAGTTTGGTCATTGTGGATAAAATATACAGATCTATCTAGTGATGTAAAATTAACTTGTTTAAGCCTTACCCTTGTTGTTTCAAATATATCATTTGGGTACACACAGAGGGCACAAGAATTGGGGTATGCATAGTTTATTTATGTGATTTTTCTTGGGAAGCTAATTACTCATCTATCATCTACATTATTATGAAGCTAATTGCCAAAGGATCCAGGCCCAGGCTAGAAAGATGTCTTCCCAAACACATAAAAACATGCACATAAACATTACAGCTAAGAAACATAAATGTAGATTTCACATTAGGTGAGAAACATAATTATAGGCATCATGGTCACAATTTTTTGGAGACAACGTAATTGAGTTGTATACCCAAGCGATGGAGAGCAACTTCTGCACCTCCAATTCCAAATTGAATACATTTGTGTTGGAGGACCTTGTATTCATGAGCAATAGATGTAGTCAACTTGGAATCGGAGGTGCAGGAGTTTCTCTCCATCATCTGGGTATGCAACATAATTGAGTTGTATACCCAAACGACCCAAAGAAACTACTACTCCTCTGGTTCTAGAGGAGTAGTGGTTGCTTTGCATTGTCTGGGTATACTACTCAATTATGTTGTCTCCAAAAACTTGTGACCATGATGCCTACATTTATGTTTCTCAATTGTTGTGTCCCAGGACCCCTTATGACCCTTTATGACCCTTTATGACCCCTAAGAATACACATCTTAGAGGTCTTAAAATGTCATAAAGGGTCATAAGAGGCTCCTAGGAGGGGCCAGATGAGCTTCCACCTTCACATGGTTGGCCCTGTTAAGTAGAGAATGTTAAACTATTCTTGAAACAAAGAGAAGCTCAATAATTTAAGGTCTCAGTCCACGAAGATGGTGAAAAATGATGGGAATCAATGCTGGAGAGTTTTTAGATACTGAGAAGACGTATATGCAGTGGATGCCAGGAGGGATTTTTGTGGAGATTTGCTAGAGAGGGTTTCCAAATTAGGTACCAGTGTAGAGATGATGATTCAGTACTACGTCTATAAAACCTTCACAAATATCCCTTTTTTGGCCTCCACTCATACCTCTTCTGAGAATCTAGAACTTTGGATACTGTTTCTCATGCATGCACGAAATGTGCTAGTGATCATATAAAATTACTTTTGTGAGACTAGGATCAATTATGAGAAGGTAAACAAGAAAGATAATTTTATTGTATCTTTCATTTCTTTTATCCATTCATATTTTCTTCCTTCTCTTATATTGGATACTATGTAGTGTACATAAAGGCAAGGTGGTGATTATTCTCAATGATCAATAGGTATAAGTCTTCTAGCCCTTACCCAGTAGCTAGGACTAAAGATGCTAAGAGACCATCATAGTTGGTCTTTGTCCTTGGTCCATATACTGACAAAACATTTTACATTTCATTAGCTCATCAAATGCGGTGATTTGAAAAAAATTAATGGATGATATTTTCATGTATAACATATATTATTTTAGTTTGACGGTGAATGAATTTATCTACTTCACGCACTTGTATACATTGAGCACAACCATAAAGAAGCATACCCTCCCATGGCTTGAGTAATGTAGGCCATGGGAGGACATGCTTCTTTATGGCTGTGCTCATAGTATACACGTGTGTGGAGTCGATAAATTCATGCAACGTCAACTTAAATAATATACATTATCATGAAAATATTCTATTAAATTCTTTCAAATCCCCTCATTTGATGAGCTAACAAAATGTAAATGTTTTTCCAATATATGGACCAAAGACAGAGACCAATTATGATGGTCTCTTGAGCTTTGTTATTTTTACTATGCTAATCTGTCAGTTTTTTGACATATAGTAATCCTTTTCCGACAGAAGAGCTATTCCTCTGATGGCTACTTGTGTCAGAACTTGATTAATTATCATCAGACATTCCATAGGTAACCATCAGCGGGAACCCATTCTGATGGATGGGTGCGACAAGATGACTATATCTCTGAAAGGTACTCCCATTGGAGATCTATTGAATATCTGTTGCCTTTTCGACTGACCAAATGTCGTAAGAAGAATTTTTTGATAGATCGGTCACATAGTAAAATTGCTATTTATGTGGCCAATTACAACGGGTAGGGATGTTAGAATACCGATGATTATCACTCCCATCACCATTTCCAATGCAAAAATGCCGACGGACAGATGTGTCACAGTTTTGACAAATGGCCATTAAAAATCTGACAAATGGCCGTCAAAATTTGGCCTCAAATGTACTAGTGCATCATAGTCACCAAAGAAGTATAGGTAGGAATACTAGGTAAAGGGATAAAAGAAGGTTCTACACTAGTGATAGGAGGAATCAAACCTAACTCTTGATCTTCTTGAGCTAAAGGTTTAACATTTGAATGTACAAGATGAGTAATACCACACAAGAGATTCACACCTTGATCACTATCACAAAGAACTTTCATAAGAGCCTCTATAGCTTGAATAGAATCTTGATTATGGTTTTCTTGAATAAGCCAATTACCCATTTTATCAAGTTCAGTTGAAAGTTTTTGGAATTGTTTAGGAGGAACTCTTAAAGCATCATCCTCATCATGAGATGAGTGAGAAGAGTTTTGCTCCATAATAGGATTGGAATAATGAAGAATCAAATGATCATCCAGGATCCTAAGGAAAGGAGAGGAAGACTCAGGATCAAAGGCACCCATAAGTCTACAACTTCATCTAACCAGAATATTATAAGTAGGACTAGTAGTAGTAAAGCTCATAAACCAATGCAATGCAAATAAACTAAACTAAAAAAAACATAAAGCATGAATATTTTTGTATTTTGAAAGAGATTTTGTAATTTTTTTTGTATTTTTGAAATATAAATGCAAGTAATCTAATTAGCATGCAATATTTAACATAAAAGACAAATCTAACACCAACAAGATAATATAAAGGGAAATCTAACACCACAAAACACAATAGGGCATCTAATTCCACAAAAGAAAAGAGGGTAATATGTCAGGTTCATCACCAAAATGAATAGGATAATTATGGGTATGGATGGAAGAAAATAGTTGATGCAGTGCAAGGTAGGAGGATCCCCGATGGAGATGTCCTAGCCCCCAGCAAATAACCACACACAAGAATATAATAACAATACAGAGATTTAGATCCACACAATGCCAATACTCATAATAGAATCATTATATTTTCATCCAACATGCCCGGCTGTAAGGCCTTCCGGGTTACGGCCAAATACAATGCAATTACAATAGAAACTCCACAAGATCTCACAAGATGCAAACCAAACCCTAGCTAGCCCAGATCCACACACTGGTAGGAACCCCCAAGGAAGATCTAAACTTGTGCTCGCAAGCCCACCAAGCAATCTCCTTGTTTCCCAAGCCGCAGCTACTAGCTCTCCTCAAAACTCACTCCACATCCACCTCCTCTTCTCCAAGATGGATGAATGAATGCCTCAAGACTTCCCCCACAACTCCTACTTATACCAATCTAAGCCACAGGTCGGCCCTGAAAATAAATTAAATGCCACAAGTCGGCCAACAACAACAATTAAATTCCCAAAATAGATGTCTTAGTAAAATCATGATATCTCCTAGCTCCGGATGAATTAGAACTCGTTCTTTGAACCGTAGGTAGAAGTATAGGCCCTCTTCAATCCCTGAAATTTTCAGCCTCTAACTCTTTGTGGAAAATTACTTATACAGCCTGAAACAGGAACCAAAATCCCAAGCAAGGCCGAGCTCCCCTAGGCCATGCTGAGCAACCAAGATCATGCCAAGTTCCATTAAATACATCAAAACCAATTACCCAAGACCCAAGTGGGTTTATCCAACTCTACCAAACCCCTCACATATGAAAATAAGTCCACACGACTCCATCAAATCTCCCAAACATGCAGGATAGCCAACTACCCTGGGATGCTCCTGCATCAATAGTGATAGATAAGATTAATATGATACGAAAGGGGGAATATAGGACCTATCCTTAATCCAAATTCCCAAAAGGAAAGATCCAAATGGATTAATCACAAAGAAGTGATCAATGCACAAATGAATCAAACAATGGAGAACATGAAGAAAGGAGGAAATCCTATAATCTACTATAGAAAGTATGTACTTGAAATATTAAATGAATAGAAGGCAAATACTAACCTCAAAATAGGGAAAATCTAAAAAATGTTGATTTCAGATGTCTATGCACAGTTTTGGGAAATTCTGCAACTTGCTTCAAACTGGAAATGCCGAGATAGAGAAAACCTAGAAAACTATTATCCTTTTAAGGTCAGGTCAACTTTGACCCAAATAATGGGGCACAACCTTACCCCGGGGCACAATATTACCCCCCACTGAAGGTCTTCCCTAACTTGAAATAGCTCTGACGAAAATTTTGTTCACAGATCTTGGAAGTTCTGAAAAGGGTATCCAGATCTGAACTTCAATTTTCTATCCTATACCTATATCTGCAAGAAAAATGGTTTTTGTTGTTTGGGTGGGGGGTTTGCCTTGGTCAAACTCTAGTTTGGAATCAACCTTGAAATGCAATTGAAATTGTAATATGTATAAACAAAGTAAATGAAACTATTCACCTTGCTTATGTTGAAGTCCTCGTGGAGGATTCAAATCCTTGAATCCACAAGTATGGATGCTTATCAAATCAATGGCATTAGATCTTCAACACCAATCTTGAATGTATCTTTGCATAGGAAGAGGCTTGGATGAATGTGGATGGATAAATCTTCAAGGGGGCTCCAAAGAGATTGATTCCTTTAATAGATAACAATGGATCTCCTTGATGAATACTTGAATGTATGATTACTTGAATGATTTCTTTCTTTCCTTCTCCTTCTTGCTTGCTTGATCATGAAAAGTGGATGCAATTGCTTGATTGTGGATGTGAAAATGAGAGAGGAAGACTTTCTTTTATAGTGATCTAGGGCACAAACTCCTAGAGAAGGCCGACATTGGAGAACTAAATCCCAATTAACCTTAACCCCTAGAAATGGACCTAGATTACATGCAATTTAAGAGTTTACTATTTTGAAATTTGAAACAGTCTACCCAAAAGTAGGAAAATAAAACTTTCCAAAGCCTGACATCCTGAAACTTCTAGAAACTACAATTTGGAACTAGGGTCAGGGATGAGGTTGACTCTGCCCTAGGTCAGAGTCAAGGTCAACCTTGACCTAGGTTAGGGTCTAGGTTGTCCTTGAACCTTTAGGTCATCCTTGACCCAGAAAGTGAAAGTCTCCAGTTTCTCAAAGAAAGTTTGTCAGAAAGAGGCTGGAAACAGGGGAGAGAAGCAGAATAGGGGGAAATAACTAGATCCATACAAAGAACCAATCAAGGTGCTTGACATGACCCCAGACCACTTACTCAGAGGGATATACGCTCTTGTCATGGAAGTGCTTCCATTTTAAGATGATACAGTGACAACAAGGTAAATGATGCCCCCTCGAGAGATTATTTGTGCCCGACAGACATGAATGATCTCTTGAAAGAAGATTTAGATTAAATGATGTAAGAAAACAATAATTAGTTGGAAGTGAAGAATGTTGGTAGGCTATGATGACTATTTGATCAACATCTGACATAGAGATTGTTTGATAAGTATCATGTCTGGTTTCAGGAAGGACCCAAACTGTATAAGACTAGTGATAACGTTTGGTTTCAGGGAAGACCTACCATGTATAAGACAAACAACAACATATGGTTTTAGAAAAGATACATCCTGTATAAGAAAAATGATTATGTGTGGTTTTAGGAAAGAAATATCCCATTTAACAAAAATGAGAATGTATTTTTTCGGGAAAGACATATCCTGTATAAGACAAATGATGATGGAATGACTGATCAACTGATTTGACTGATTTAAAAATTGATTTGACCATTTTGACAAATAGATTGATGAGTGATTGATAGATTGTTAGAATTGATTGAGATAATTTTTAGTAAAGAAAATTTAGAAGATGATAGTTAGGGGATGAAAGAATGAGAATGAATCCTTGATTGAAACCCTTAGATTATAGTAAAAAAAAGAGCTTAATGTTTTAATAACCATGCTTTTGATTTCCAACTGAATTGGGCTATTTATTTATCATTATTGAGCCACTTTATTATATCAAAAATGAATCCCATCCTACCAAGATATGAAATATCTAGGTACAATTATCCTCTTCCTTTGAAAACATGCACGCTAAATAGACAAGGAATATGGGCCAATCCATCTAGGTTGAGCATTCAGAGTCGAGGTATGTGCAGTGTATCACAACTAAAGTATCCATTTCATTTTTTCATTTGGAAATTGTATATGTATGTGAAGGCTCTTATCATAGACACCTAGATTTCTCTTTTAAGACTTTACAACAAAAATTCCACAAATAAAAAACAAATAAAAAAACCAACAAAATCCTACAATAAATCTCCTTTTTTACATAAACCAATTCTTTTGCATTTTGAAAATAGGCATTGAACAAAGACATACAACACATATGAGCTTCAATGAAACCAAGTCAAAATAGTCAAAAGTAGTCAACAAGTCCTCAACTACACTACCCAAACTGTCTTATCTATCAACCAGTCCCACAACAAAATATTTTGTCAAAAATCATGTTGTCTTAGACAAGGGAAGGAACACTCAAAATTAGATGGAGCAGTCTTAGACGAGGTACCTTTTTCTTAAAATTAGATAGCATCACATTGGGTTCACCATTTGTAATTGGGTAATAATAGGGGATGGAAGGATGGAAATTAGGTGTTGGATAATGAATGGGGTGTTGGAAGACTTATGTATGGGTGGATGGAAATGTTGGCAAGATCAATGTTGGCACACACCTTGAGGGGTGTTGGAGTGATGGAAGGAAAATTAATTTTGGATTTTGGGATTTAGATAGAGTAGTAGACATGGATTTTGGGACACAATGACCCAAAATGGATGGAGGATGTGATGGAGTATCTAAGGTAGTGGATTTTGGGATATAGGGACCTAAAATAGATTTTAAAGATGGAAGACATTTATATGGAAGATTGATGGGACCCTCTGGAATAGAAAACTTGGATGCCAATTTTGGCTTTTCTTTGAGATATTTCCCTTCAAGGAGATACTTGGGAATCCACATGGTTTTTAATTTTTCATTCTTTTTTTCTTCCTTGGAATGCATTGCTTGCATAAAGGATTTAGGAACCCATATATCTTTTGACTTTTCTTTTTGCTTTATTATCCTTTTTGGCCTTTTGGAATTTTCTTTTTTGTTTTGGATCATATTTTTCTTTATTTTTGCATGTCAATTTGATAAGACATGTTGATCCTGTTTTGCATATGAATATATTGACTTATGGATTTTATACATGGCATACAAATTTCTTGGAAGGGAATTGGTACTCATGGGTGGATAGGCATTGTATGAAGCCATTTTGGATGGGTAGATGGTTCTCAAAGATGTGTTCCTTTGATGAATTGCATGTGGGAAAGGGTAAGTGGATTGTGAACTAGTGGATGTGGGAATATATGGACCTAAGATGGATAGAAGGGACAAATATTTTAACTTTGGGATGTAAGGACCCAAAATGGATGGAGGAGATGATGGGGAATGTGTAAACTTGGATTTATATGGTGGAATGTAGGATGTAGAGGGGATATCAAAATCATGATGGTGAGATATATAGCCAAGGCCTTGATAATATAGATTTTATTTGATATCAAAAGGTTATAATAGACCTTGTTCATTGAGGCCTAACCCCTTTCCTTGATAATGCATTTTTTGAAAAATATTCTTAGTAATTGGATACTGACTATTTTTGAAACAAGATGCGAGTCCATTTTGAGGTGGAGGAGGAACATATGGAATAGTAGGACTATGAAGTAGACTGGACTAAATAAAAGTGGATGAACCAAGTTGATATGTAATAGGCTCATTATTAACGTGGATATAGTTGATGAGATCTTGAGGTGGACATGGGAGATTATGACATGGAGATGGAAGGATGATAGGACCTCGTGGTGGATAGGGAGGATTATGTCATGGAGATGGAGGGGTGATGAGATCTTGTGGTGGACATAAAGGATTATGACATGAAGATAGAGGGATGATGAGATCTTATGGTGGACATGGAGGATTAATTTGATCTTGACATGGAAGAGGATCATTGGATGGAGTATAAGGGACATCATGGTCTTTCTTAGAGGTTGGATCATCATAGGTTTCTAGGGATATGGGATCTTCGTCAAATATTGGATGGGATTGTACATTCTTGGTATCTTGATCTTGACCAATTTTAGGACTTGTTTCTTTAGATTTTAGATAACCCTCTTGACATGGGGTATGGGTTTGGATATGTATGGTGGATTATTCAAAGGACTCTATGCTCGGGCATGATGGGGATAGACTTTGACTAGGATTCAATGGAGTAGCTTTGCTTGGGAATGGCGTATATGGTGGCATTGGATCTAAGACTATTAAATTGTAGAAGGGACTAGAATTATAGAATGGATTAGCTAGGATTTATATTTTGATAGCCCTTGTGGGAAAACTGGAAATGCTTCATTATTGGATGCATTGCTAGGTGGAGATAATTTGGAGGAAGAAATGATGGGATATATGGAGATTTCTTGTGGGACATTGTTAGACATAGGTATATTATTTTTTTCATGTTTAGGAATGGTGTCTTGACATATACCAAAATCCTCATTAGGTGAATTATTGGGACATTCTTTATTAGTAACAACATAATCATTATGTAGACTTCTGATAACTTGATGGTATTAATTGTCAAATTGAGGTTTAATTTTGTATATGCAAGGTTAGCCTCATTATCTTGTCCAGTTGTGGAGGCCTTGTCTTTTCCATGATCCATCAATAGATTTTGAAATATCTTATGGTCTTGGTTGGTGATTCTAGAATTTGTGACAACTTCAATTTCATCGTAGTTGATGAAATCTTGGACAATGTGCTTTAGTTGGATGCAACCGCATGTTTTGTATCCCTTAGTTCTGTGATAGTTATAGTAACCATTGTAATCCTATCATATTGGTTTTTTGGGACCGTCATAATGTTTTATCTCAGGTAAAGTGACTAAATGGGACTGTATCAATTTCTTCAAGATTGCCTCAAGAGGTTCTGCAAGAGGTGTAAATTCTCATCATGGAGGGGTGTCCCTTCTTGCATAACATTGTTGTTGGGTAATAGTATTATCTTGTTTGGGATTTTTCCTAGGATTTGTGTTGTTAACATTGTGAGCTATTTGTGTTGGTTGTGTATGTTGGATTGGTGCTGGTTCTTGTACACATAGCACTAATCGTGCCATCTTAGCATTGACAACCCCATCGTTTGTCACATTCTTATTTTTGGACCAATATTTATTTTTTTCATAGGGTGCTAGGGTAATGGTATCTTTCTTGATAATTCCCTTCAAAGTGAGGGATATATTTTCTTTTAGTCCTTGCTTGGCTATCTCTTCAAAGGTCTCAATGCGCTGTGAGTTAAGTTCACACATTAGGTCTAGCTGGCATTTTTAATGAACATGTGGATATTTTCCTTTATGCATAGATGGATGGATACTTTAGAGGAAAAATTTCTCCAACATTGTAGGAAAGAGGCAAATCTCTCTCCGTTCTTTTTCTTGGTGGTGAAAAGATCCATCAATGTTACTTCCATGATAATGTTGTGTGAATAGTTTGATATGAATCTTTCTGCTAGTTTATTCTATGTCCTTATCCTAGGAGGCAGTCTAGAAAACCAATCCATGGATGTAGCACTAAGAGTGCATGGAAAAATATCATAAGATATGTATCACTGTGATAAACTTCCATGCAAGCTGTGAAAAAATCCCTTATGTGATCACCCTTTTCCTTGTACTTATTAAACTTAGGTGTAACAAAATTGGTTGGAAAATGTGGCATATGTAGTGTCCTATCAAAGGGATAAGGACTGAGGTCTAGTGTGGTTTAAGATCTTTTAGAAGTGCTTATTTATATATTCATGAATTGTTGTTGAAGGGTTTGTAAGTGCTAAGCAATTAGATCAATGGGTGTTGGTGTAGCAAGCAGTACGTTAGGGTCAAAAAAAGGGGCTCCACTATTTTGGGATGTTGTAGGTATATATGGTGGTGGAATATGCTGAGATGTTCTAAGATGATGGATTATGCTGAGGTACTAAGATATACTAAGATATACTAGTATATGCTAGGGTGTTGGATTATGTCGAGGTACTAGGATATACTGGTATATGATGGGGTGTTGGATTATGCTGAGGTACTAGTATATGATGGGGTGCCAAATTATGGTGAGGTACTATTATATGCTAAGGTTCTAGATTATGTTGAGGTACTTCTGTAAGATGAGAAGTGTTAGGCCCACTTGCCATCATTTTTTGGATAAAACTAGAAAACATTGATGAGTAATTTGGATTAGTTGGAGGTTCTCATTGACTGATTTGGGGTTGTCCTAAATTGGAAGGGACATCTGGTGGGGCACCATCATGAGGCTTTGGTTGAGGTACTCCTAGTAGGGGTAGCCATTTCTTTGGTTGGGGAATTGTGCTGGAGGAACTTGTTGCCATCATTTGTGAAGTATTTTCTAGATGAGTCAAGGACAATATATATGGTGCTTCTTCGGTAGTGAGCGTACTAGATACATACATAAAAATGGAAAATAAGGGATTGGTGTACTAGATCCCTAAGGTACTAGAAGATGTGGTGACCTGAGAAGCATTTTGTGTGGAATTGGTGGATGGGAGGATTGAACTGAGTGATAGGGGTGCCATTGAGGATACCTAAGTTTGTGGTACATGTATGTCTTCCACTATGGTGGATGTGTCAAAACCAACTGGTAATTTAGCCCCTTTTTGTATGAGAACATGAAGGTATTTATTTGGATCATCCTCTATCATGTATTCTAAGATTGATTTCATCTTCTCATCACGTAAATTGTCATCAATATCTTCTTTGCACATCTGGCTTTGATTTCTATAGGGGTTAGTTCATGCAGTTGTAAAGTATCATCTAGTGTTATCTCTTGGCATAAAAATGTCTCAAGATTGCTATAGTCTAGTGCCAAGGTTCTTGGTGAAAATTCAATTTCATGATGGGGATCATGGTCAATGATTTGATTGTACTCCATTGTGTCCTTACTCTTCTTCGATCATGTATTTTTCATATGCAAGTCTATGATGAATGCAAGCCAACTAAGGAAATCAAATTCTATCTTTTTGGATTTTTTGGATATGGGACGATAATGAAAACTAGGAATGAATAATCAAATATGATATCTAAGGTGTAAGTACCTTACCCTAAGAGAGATTCTAGAAACTTTGAAGGTAAAACCTCTAAGGAAAAACCCAAGTGATAGTGAGGGTTATCTTGACAACAAAAGGTAGGATAAAAGTGATAAATTCTGGCAATAGTGTTTGTCTAAGATAAATATTAACTAAAATAAAAAAGTTCCTATGCTAACGTCAATAGATAAAGAAAGTGCTGATGATGTCAAGATAAAATGCAAGCCCACTATTGGAATTTCCTAGGAAAATGAACCCTCTAATTTAAAAAATGACTCTAGGAAGTGTAATACTTTAACCATAAGAAATGCAAGCTATGTTTTCTAGATTTTGGATTTTGAGACTAATATGACAATTATGCAAAAATGT
This sequence comes from Chamaecyparis obtusa, assembly GCA_027943335.1. Classification (NCBI taxonomy): domain Eukaryota; kingdom Viridiplantae; phylum Streptophyta; class Pinopsida; order Cupressales; family Cupressaceae; genus Chamaecyparis; species Chamaecyparis obtusa. The sequence goes on from BSBK01002552.1 coordinate 1,472,869, forward strand.
AAGATTCTAAGACATTTCTATCTAAGTTTTCCGGTCACAAGGAACCATGATGAAATGTTTGTAGGATGTTGTATGACCACTTATTTGTAGGATAAATCTTGTAGGGAAAATCTTGTAGGACAAATGTTGTAGGACAAATATTGTAGGACCAATTGTTGTAGGACAAATATTGTAGGAAAAATGTTGTAGGACAAATTGTTCTAGGAAAAATCTTGTAGGACAAATATTGTGGGACAAAAATTGTAGGACAAATATTGTAGGACCAATTTTTGTAGGACCAATTGTTGTAGGAAAAATGTTGCAGGACCAATCTTGTAGGACAAATGTTGTAGGACCAATTATTGCGGGACCAATTGTTGTAGGAAAAATCTTGTAGGAAAAATGTTGTAGGACCAATCTTGTAGGAAAAATGTTGCAGGACAAATTATTTTAGGAAAAATATTGTAGGACCAATCTAAACAAACTCAAAATCAGTGTGTAGATGTAAGACCGACTCAAAATAAATGATATGTGTATATTCAAAATTTTTTTCAAGCTACAAGTTTTCACGAAGTCAATCACAACAAAAGTAGTAAATAGGAAGTCTAATCTATGGTTAAATTTGGCTTCATTTGAAATATTATAGGCCTATTGCTTGGGTATCCGTCAGATCACACAGTATAAGTGCAACACAACTAGAGCTAAAAAGCCCTTGAAGGTGCTTGTGCTATCACCTTTTCTTGGTATTATTGCTGTGTTAATGAAGATATCTTTCACAATATAATATACCTAGGATATATATGATGAGAATCTTGGGGGGAGATTATTTTTCATCCTTCCCTTGCACTATAATAAGATAAATGTTCAGAGGTAAACTAGGTGGTCTCTAATTAACAGGTTGTAGTAAGTTCTATGAAGTCTCCCCAACCGGTTTGTACACATGTGACTCACTTAAGAGCCTAGGTTACCATGCTGGATGGCTAGGAATACTTCACCCGGTCAAGATTATCATCAACACACCTTGCTGGAGCTTGAGGAGATAAGACTAGCATTTTCTCAGAGTCTTATTTATATACCGACCAGAAGGAGTTTCTGGTTTGAGGTTTTCCTCTGTAATGGGTTATGTTGGTTCTCAAAGTTATAGGTTGCTCAAAACCTAAAATCCCCAACTTTGATAAAAATTTCAAGAAATGGTCGTGGTGAACAAGCAAGAATCAAATTCCTCTACTCTTTCGGCCTTAATTATGCCAAGGCAGACCTATACCTTCAGTCCTCATGGCTTTCCACAATATTTTAGCAGTTTTGACATTTTTCCACTGAAACATTCATGTTACTAATATTCAGAACTCCTTACTCTAAAACCTACTCCTATTTACCAAAAATGAAATAAAAGAGCTTCTAAAATAAAAGCAAAAATATCATGAGATCAGTTCCTTTCACCATTGGGTTAAAGAGTGTTCATTCATTAAACCCTCATGTACAACTCTGTGAGACAACTTATACCACTATCAACCATCCAATTCTATTTATGTAACATGATTGCAATCACCACACATAACTATTTCAATTGAATTTAATTCCCATGGAATAAAACCAATTCAACAAGAAGAAACAAGACAACAACTTTGTTGTGACTTCTTGATTGTCAAGTCTGTGTGCAAAACATATAATGATTTTAACATAAGCCTTAAAGATAGCCATTGAATTCATATGTTCAATACCATATAGGACCTAATTAATGAGTAAACAAAGCACATATAACACTATTTGAGTAAATGATCTATTCATTATGTAGACTAGGATTTGAGAGTGCACCTAAACCTGTTTTGAAGGCCAAAGACAAACAAACGTCATAGCATATAATCAAATCAAACTTAATGGTAAGCAAACTAAAATCAAAGCCACCTCAGTTTAAGCCTAAAATGGATGCGCCCATGCACTGTTTGATATGCTTAGATATAGAGGGATGTGGGTGTGCAAACTCAAGCACTTGGAGCATGCAAAATAGGATGATTTGAGGATCAAGAAGACCCAAAAATGACACAAAATAGGTATGAGGAACCTATTTTGCCTCAAAGGCCTCAAGAACACACAAATATGCAAAGCTAAATAAATGAACTAAAATTGATAAAACAAGAAATGAATCTATGTTAATCCCATTAAGCTAATTTAGATGTGATTTAAGCTTGAAAATGATCTAAAATGATGAACTTATGCTTATGCTAGAATGAAAATGGAATTATGACTTTGCTATTGAGTTTGAGAGTTGAGAGATGATTTGCCTTAGGAAGTGAGGGTATTTATAGGATTTTTAAAGGCTTGGGGTAGGAGGAATGAATGGCCAGGATTGAAATCTTTAAGAGAGGCCAAGATTCACTCAAAGGGAAGCACATGGATTGTGCTAGTTCTCAGCCAATCAGGAGGTGACACATGTCACAAGGTGAGTGGATGAAGGGAAGGGCAAAAAGGAGTCAACAAAGGGGGCTCCAAGCTCATAACTCTCCAAATAAATGCTTGTAAGAGCAATGAATGGACTTTAAGAGGCTTTGAAGACTTTGGGGAAGCAATAAATGCTTTGTGGTTGAGATATTTGGAAGGAAAGACTTTGCTTTGGTTTAAGAAAGTCTTAAGCTTGGTTAGGATTGCACAAAGGTTTAAGGGTAGGATTAGGATTAGATTAGGACAAAGAAAAGGATTAGGATGGGTGAAGAGGGTGGATTTAAGAAGATTCTAGAAGAGTCTAGATTTCTCCTTAGTTTCATGAAATAAAAGTTATTCATTCCAAAAGCTTAAGTTTTAGGAATATTTATTAAAATATTTTCAATAAATATGAAAATTAAATATTTAACCTTAATTAAATATTTAACCTTGGGATTAGGGTTAGAAAAGATGGGATTAGCCTTTTAATCAAAATTAAGAAGGGATTAGAAGATTTTGGAAGAGGTTAGTGGTCTTAAGGAAATTGGCCAAGTTTGGGAAAAAAAATAAATTAAAAATAAATTAATTTATTTTTGAGGTTTTTGGTCAATTTATTAATTATTTAATTAATAAATTAGGGATAATGTCCAAATGACATTTTTAGGCTAGATTCCTTAATTAAAGATTTTTAATTAAGAGAGAGGGATTTAATGCCATAAAAATAAATTAATTAATTAAATAATTAATTAATTAATAAATGATGATGTCATCAAGAATTTTCAGAAAACAAAAATAATTTATTTTCTGAAGGATTTTTCGGTGTCTACATTTTGCCCCTCTTTGATGCGATGCCGCAAGTGGCATGGCGTCAAAGACAAGAAAACAAGATGCCGAGGCTAGAATCAGAAGAAGAGGGTATGACGCCCGGGTGGACTAGAAGAAAGAGGATACATGCCCCGGTGGGACAAAATCATGGAAGATGCACCCAATGGGACAAGGAGAAAGAGGGATTACGCCTTGGGACAGAGTGTGCCCGGCGGGACGAGGAAGGAAGGGCCTAGGAAGAAAGGGGAGATAAATAACCTCACTTCTAAGAACAAATATGGATGATATGCAAGATGAGATGGAAATGCAAGATGCATGATTAATCTATATGATAAATGCAAGGGACCAGATAGCTCCAAGTGCAAACGGGAGTGCACAACCTAGATTTAATATAGCAATGCTAGAGACCTGCCAAGGATACTGGGATCACGAGGCCTTGTCACCAATGTCGTAGAGGACTGATGAGGACTGACGCTAAACAAACACACAGGGTTGCCCCAACATCACACATGAAGCGCAGAGGCGACATGGCGGAACCGATGCTGAAGGAACCATAAACACACAACTGACTCACAGGTAGAAGCGAAAGATCAAAAGACCTTGCCCCAGATTATCCGCACATGCAGCACACCATGATATAATGAATCGTGGTGACCCTGATGGGATAAAGAGAAGCCAAAAAAAAGATTAACAAGACCCAAAGGACAAAAATCCAAGATCAAAATGATAACTCCAAAAAGACATCCTTTGCCAAGGAGAGAGATTAGGTTTGATTGATGGTGGGAAGATTGGTTGGACAGGGGGAACGATATATCCTCAAGGACCAGGATGGAAGATTAGGTCAGACAGGAGGAACGATATATCCTCAAGGACCCATGGGTTGGTGAGAATAAGTGTAGTTGTTCGCTGGAAAAAGATGAAGTTCAAGGAATAATCAGGATGAGCAAGGATAAGTCGACAATTGATGTTGCTGAAGCACAAGGCCCGAGTGGGACTATAAATTTTCTGAGGCTGGGGATGGGACAAGATATTTGATCAAATGCTACTGCAGGACGGAAAAAGGTTATGTACAACAAGGAGGAATGATATGCACAAGGGATATGTACAGAAGCTTAGGATTGGGGATAGGAAGATCACACTCAGCGGGACTCTCACTAGGACAGAGACAAGAAGGATAAATACAGAAAGGATTGCGCTGTACAGGAAAGGGATAAGGATATGGTACAAGATATGGTACAAAGCTTTGGAATAGGATATGGATTGCAGATGGGTTGGAGGAAGATGGAAGCTGAATGCGTGGAAGATAGGGGAGATGGAACTGCTGGGAGATCTGTTATGGATGGAGGAAGAGGACGGTAACTGAAAGGACAACTGAATAGATAAATAGCCCAGTTTACTATGTTGGCGCCTGTTTACCAGGTTTTCACCAACATACTTGTCCAAGGCGCTTGAATTGCCAAGTTTTCACCATTGGACGATTATTTTCTCTTTCTCTTTTCTTTTTTGCTTTTTTGCTTTTTTTTTTTCTTTTTTATGCTTTTTTTTGCTTTTTTTTGCTTTTTATGCTTTTTTATGCTTTTTTTGCTTTTTATGCTTTTTTGGATTTTTTGATATATGCAGGATCAGGTTCAGGCATAGAACCTCTTCAGATGGATGATGTTGATAGGATCATTCAAGGGCTCACCTTCTGGTGTTGATAGCTGATAGGCTCCCGAGCCAAAGGATGTGGTGACAACATAGGGGCCCAACCAAGTAGGCTCAAACTTGCCTTTCTTTTCTCTATTTGCTAGGACCTTCTAATTTTCTTTAAGAACCATGTCACCGACTTGGAATTGTCTAGGATGGACCTTTTTGTTATAACTCCTTTTGAGTCGATTTTGGTATGCCACAGGTGATCATAAGCTTGCTGTCTCTTTTCATCTAGCAGATCTAGCTGTGTGAGCCGGGCCACACGATAGTCTTCATCAGTTGTATAGTTCTTCATGGAGACGCGCAAGGATGGGAGCTCAACCTCGATCGGTAGAACGACTTCAGCACCATATACAAGGGAGTATGGGGTGGTGCCTGTGGGAGTGCGATAAGAAGTGCGATAGGCCCAAAGGGCAGGATTGATTTGGAGGTGCCAGTCATGACCAGAATCATTGACAACCTTCTTGAGGATTTTCAAGATAGTTTTGTTAGTTGCCTCAGCTTGGCCATTTCCTTGAGGGAAATATGGACTAGAGAAACGGTGATGGATGTGGAGTCTGGCACACAGATCATCCACATGCTGGTTTTCAAAAGGTGTGCCATGGTCTGTGAAGATGGTAGATGGTATGCCGAAGCGACAAATGATATGATAGAGGATGAACTTGGATATTTGGATGCCAGTAGTTAGGGTGAGCGGAATCGCTTCAACCCATTTGGTAAAGTATTCTGTGGCTGTTATGATATACTTGTGTCCATCCGAAGAGAGGGGGGTGATCAAGCCAACGAGGTCGAGGCCCCAACATGAAAAAGGCCACGGTGGTGCAATAGGCTGTAGATCCTGTGCTGGTGCATGTATCAAATTGGCATGCTGTTGACATGGGAGACATTTCTTGACAAATTCACACGCATCATGTTCCATTGTTGGCCAATAATATCCAACTCTAAGCAGCTGCTTTGCTAGAACCATGCCACTCGTGTGGGCACCGCAAATTCCAGCGTGAACTTCTTGTAAGGCCAAGACGGCCTCGTTTGAGTCTAAACATCTAGATAGGACATTATGATACCCGCGACGATATAGGGTGTTGGCTACAAGAGTGTAGCGGGAAGCTCTGCGAATAAGGTTTTGGCGTTGGTTATTGGTGAGATGGGGAGATATGATACCATTTTTTAGATATGCATGGATGTCGTGGTACCATGGGGATTGGGGATCAACCAAGACACACACCATGTCTGCATCGGCGTTCTCATAAGCTGGTGAATGTAGCTGCTCGACTAGAAATTCATACTGTGATGTGTCTCGTGGTATTTCTAATAAGGATCCGATAGTTGCCATTGCATCTGCTGCTTTGTTCTGAAGCCTTGGGATCTGATTGAATTGTAGATGTAGGAAATGCTCTTTTAGTTTATCCACCAGTTGCTTGTAGGGTAGCAATTTGTCATCCTTTGTCTGATACTCATCAAGGACTTGCTTGATAATGAGCTGTGAATCTCCAAAGACTTGTAGTTCTGTGATGTTCCATTGGATAGCTGTTCTGAGACCTAAGATGAGTGCCTCATATTCTGCAATGTTGTTGGTACAGGGGAATCCCAACTTGAATGATTTTGGAATATAGTCACCTTGAGGTGTGACGAATAGGATTCCTGCCCTAGAGCTATGGGATGTGTTGGAACCATCAAAGTATAGTTTCCACATGGGCTGCTCTTCAATCATGCATAAATGTTCATCGGGGAATTCCATGATTAGTAGATAAGCATCCACTAGTGGTGCTTCTGCTAGTTGATTGGCAATGACTTGCCCTTTGATTGCTTTGCGATCTACATACTGAATGTCAAATTCACTAAGTAACATGACCCATTTTGCCATACGGCCTGTGAGGGTTGTCCTTGATAACAGATACTTAAGAGGGTCCACCTTTGATATGAGCTTGATTGTGTGGCTAAGCATGTAATGTCTAAGTTTTTGAGTGGCAAAGACCACTGCTAAGCATGCTTTCTCCATGGGTGAATAGTTAAGCTCATAGCCCACAAGAGTGCGACTGATGTAGTAGATAGCTCGTTCTCTATTTTCATCATCATGCTGTGCTAGGAGTGCCCCTAGTGCTGTAGCTGTGTTGAGATGTAAAGGATGAGTGGGCATCCTGAAACCGGTGGTACTAGGATTGGAGCATTAGCTAGATACTCCTTGAGCTTATCAAAGATTCTTTGACATATGGGATCCCACTTGAAGTTGGTGTCTTTGCATAAGAGATGTGAGAATGGTTGGCACTTGTCCGCTAGTTGCGAGATGAACCGCCATACTGATTGAAGCTTGCCCTGTAGGCTTCTAAGCTGTTTGAGATTTCTTGGTGGAGGCATCTCCGTTATTGCTTTTACCTTTTTAGGATCAATCTCTATGCCTCGTCTAGAGACGATGAAGCCTAGAAGCTTGCCAGACGTAACACCAAAGACACATTTCTTAGGATTAAGCTTTAAGCCATAATGATTCAGACGATCAAACACACATTCTAGGATGTTGAGGTGCTCATCTCTTATTTTGGATTTTGCAAGGATATCATCCACATAGTCCTCGAGGATCTTGTGGATCATGTCTTGGAAGATCGCTGTCATTGCTCGCTGATATGTGGCTCCTGCATTCTTTAGCCCAAATGGCATCATGTTGTAGCAGAAGGTACCCCATGGGGTTGTGAATGCGGTTTTATGTTGATCTGCTTCCGCTATATGAATTTGGTTGTAGCCTGAAAACCATCCATTAATGATAACATCTCATGACCCGCTGTGAGGTCTACAAGCATGTCTATGTTTGGCAATGGGAAGTCATCCTTAGGACATGCCTTGTTCAAGTCCCTGAAATCAGTACAGATTCTGATGTCACCAGAAGGCTTTGTGACTGGCACCATGTTAGAAATCCACTCTGAATAATCTATTGCTCTGATGATCTTAGCTTGGAGGAGCTTCTCAAGCTCTGCTTTAACTAGTAATGCTACCTTTGGATGCATTTTCCTTAGCTTCTGCTTCACTGGCTTGACATTTGGATCTACTGATAGATGATGAACAACAAGGTTTGGATCAAGCCCAGGCATGTGGGCGTATGACCATGCAAAGTTGATAATGGATTCCTTGAGCAAGGCACTGAGAGCGATTTCTTCTCCTTCTGTTAGGTTGACTGCAATATAGGTGATCTTTGGACATTCTTCTATTCCCAAGTTGATTGGCTTGGTCTCCTCTATGATGATCGGCGACTGCTCTGGTCTATAATTTTGGATAGGGGGAAGAGGCAAGGCTTCATCTTCTAGCGCCTGAATTGCCAGGTTTTCGCTAGAAGATACACCTTTTATTTTTACTATTTTGGAATCAGAATGTGCCCCAAGGGGGTTTTCACATAAAGACTCATGATGTTCTTTTGCTATTTCATTTTTGCGACTAAAGCTTGCCTCTTCCCCAAAATATCCTTCTGGGTGAAGCTGATAGACGGAGGTTGATGTTGGATCCTGATTGCTTGCTGGACCTGATGCCCCCATGAATTCTAGGAGTGCTTGTGCACTTTGGAACTCATCGATGTGTGCGATGCTTGGTTGGTCCCAATCTATGAGGTCGGGGTGTGTGAGGGGAAGATCTATGAGGTTAATGGAGAGTTGTTGGAGAACAGAAGTCCCCAGGAGGGTGTCGTCGGCAAAGATATCATCGTAGGATCGGATGTCTTTCTCTTCGGGGATGTCTTCGATTTCCATGAGGTCATCCTGGCTATTCGAAAAGTTCACGTTGGTCATGTTAGTGTCCGCAGTTGTGGTATTGGGCTCTTTTTCAAGCAGGCGAGGGGTATTAAAGCCAAGTCCTTGCTGTTCTGGATTTTGGGATGGTATGATAGGAAACAAATTTCCATCCTCTTGTGGTCCTAGACCACCACCTTGATAGTTATAGTGTTCTGTGACATTTTTGTAGGGGATTGGATATTTCTCTTTGAAGTACTCAAGAAGTTGGGTGTCACGTGATGGGGGATCTTTGTATAACCATTTGTTAATATCTGGATCTATTTCTTTGCTGTTGATGGTACCATGAGACTCAAAAGTCATGTTTCCGATTTGCTTGAGCTTATAATGTTCCTCAACAGGCTTGTTTTGACAACTTGGGCGCCCTTGAGTATGTGGATCATGTGGAAGAGCTCCTACAGCAAATGCATCACTGAGGCTGTATTCGCCACAACCCTAGTTGTTGATCTTGATGGATGATAAGGTGGAAGAAAGGATGGTCTCTGGATCGCGATGGGATCGGGATGAGCTAGCAATAGAAGTACCAATATCAGTTCCAGGACAATGAGTAGAATGAGGGAAAGATGTTTCCATCACAAGGCAATATGCGAAGGGGTTAGGGTCAGCGTGGATGGTAACCTCAGTGCCTTGATGTGGAAACTTGATGCACTGATGGTAAGTAGATGGTACGGCTTTAATGGAATGGATCCATGGACGACTGAGGAGGATATTGAACGGTAGGTCAAGATTAACAACGTGGCAGAGAGTATCTTGCGTTGCTGGGCCTAGCTGGATAGGCAAAGTTATAGTACCTTCAGAGGTACGCTCCAAGTTATCATATGCTTTGATAGTGATTTGCTCATGTTGTATGTCGGCCTCCGTGAACCCGATCTTCTTGATGAATTTTAATGTGCACAAGTTGAGGGCTGAGCCATTATCCACTAGAACTCGTTTGATGGCAAAATCTCTGACCATGACAGCAATGCGGAGAGGGAGAGTATGGTCAGGAGCGACATCTGGTATATCAAATTCTTTGAAGGATAAGGCACATGCTGCTGATAGGTGTCCCACAAGAGTTTCAAACTAAGTTGTGTTAATGTTCGTGGGGACATGGCCTTCTTTTAGAGCTTTGTCCAGGATCTCTTGATGGATGGGTGATGTGCGGAGCAAATCCAAGATAGATATTTGGGCTGGCATGTTCCCAAGATGCTCTATGATATTGTATTGTGCTCTTGGTGCATTATGTTGTGTTGCACGTGCATTTGATGCTGGCCTGGTGTTAGACTGTGCTGTGGATGTAGTAGATGTTGGCCTCGGAGGAGCAGCTGATCTCGGAGGAGCACCGGCAACAGTTATCCTACCACTGCGGGTAGTTGCAACACATTGTCGATCCGGCCCTCTGACGTGGATGGTATTGATGGTGGGCTCATCTTGGATGGGCTCAACTTGAGTTATGCATCCGACATACTTGTCATAGTTGATGTAGGCTGCTGTGTGATCTTCTTGCTTGCCTTTGCCATGATTTTGGGGCTGATTGGCGTTGGCTTGATTCTTCCCGGTATCGTGTTGAGGGAACACATTTTGATATATTTGCAAACTGGCGTTGGGTGAAGCTTGAGCTGGTGCATCGACCTGGATCTCCTTACGATCAATGAGATCCTGGATGTAGTTCTTAAGCCACATGCACTTCAATGTTGTGTGGCCCTTCACACGATGGTAATCACAGTATTCATGTTCTTTATACCAATCAGACTTTGGTGCGTTGTCATCCTTTTGTGGGATGGGCGGATATGTGATCATATTTGCCTTGGCAAGCCGATAAAAGATCTGATCCAGAGGCTCACCCAAAGGTGTGAAAGTCCTCTTTGGATTGTTCTAATTGTTGGGTTTGTTCTGCCTTGGGGCAACGTTAACTGTGTTAACAGGATTGCCCTGACGTGCTGGCTGTTGCTATTGGTATTGCTACTGATACTGTTGCACAGGTGGTTGATGAGCTTGAGGAGGCTGCTGATAGATAGGTGCTTGATATGCGGGAGCTGGTGGTTGCTGATAGATGGGCACTTGTGGCGGTTGGTATGTTTGAGCTGGTGTAGGACTAGCCACAATGAATTGTACATTCTTAGTGTCAGTGGCTCCATTTGTAACAACATTCTTGTTATGATTCCAGTAACGGGATTTATCATTGTTGGGTTTGTTTTTGGAATCATCCTTGAAGTGACGAATAGTGCCTTCATCTAGGAGAGATTTTTCGATGCCTATGCCTTTGCTCTTGATGTCTTGGTATGTCTGGAGACAGTTCATTCGCATGTGATGGGATAGCTTTGGATGCAGGTTATTAATGAAGATCTTTGTTAGATGCTTCTCTGGCAGCTGATATGATAACCTGGTTGTAAGATTCTACCATCTTTGCAAGTATTCTGCAAGGCTTTCTCCATCTTTCTACTTTGAGTTGCATAGGTCTAGCAAGGACAACTCATTCTCCACATTATGGGCATAGTGTGTGATAAACTTCTCAGAGAGTTCAACAAAGGTTTTTATTGTCCCATGTGGTATTTTGTAAAACCACTCAACAGCAGTTCCTCCCAAGCTTTTGGGAAACAAGCGCAGGAGATAGTTATCACTGTAAGCCACTTCTTGGCACGCCATGTAGAACTCTTTGATATGGTTTACTGGATCTCCTTTCCCTCGATACTTGTCGAACTTGGGCATCTCAAAATGCTTGGGGAAAGGGATAGTTGCTATGGACCGATCGAAGGGATATGAGCACACCTCTTCGAACTTGTATGTTTTATTCTCTGTTCCACTTTGGCGCTCCTTTAGAGCATTTTTCATTGCTTCCCACTCAGCATTGAGTGGCGAGGGAACTGGAACTTCTGTTTGTGATGAAGCTGTGGAACTGGATATGGCGCTAGCTGTGGATAAATAGGTTGGAACTAATTTTGGGGCAATGGTTGCTGGGGATATTGCTGGTGTGGCATAGGGGGATATTGTGGTAAATGATATGGAACCATTTGATGTTGTTGGGCTGCTTGCTGTTGTTGAACTGGCAGTTGTTGTGGGACTGCTTGCTGATATTGGGTATTTGGGACTTGCTGTTGTAACTGATGGGTGGGAACTTGTTGTTGCTGGGGGATGATAGGGATTTGTTGCTGAGGCTGATAGCAAGGGACTTGCTGTTGTGGAGGAATGATGGGTGTTTTCTGAAAGGGGACATGTGGTTGCTGTGGGGGAGGCTGTTGGAATGATGCTGCTTGCGGGTATGATGGTGGTAGTTGCTGAGGTTGGCTTTGGGTTTGGCTGATATAAGCTGGGTGCATGCCTGCGTTACTTAGAGGTGGAACAGATGTGGGGAAGCTAGAAGCAAAGGGTGATGGGGTAAGATAGCTGGGAAAAGTTGGCTGTTGAGGTGGTGGAACTTGCTGGAAGGTATTTGGGATTTGGGACAAATAGCTGGAAGCCAGCGGTGGTTGGGGTAGTTGCTGCTGTGCTGCTTGGGTGAAGGCAGTTTGTTGACTTGCAGCCATAGATGTAGGGGATTGAGATGGGATCCCCCATGCTTTCATTTCTTCTTGTGTAAGACCCCACTGAGAGCTTGTGTTAGGGTGCACTGCAGTGGATGATGGAATGGTAGGAGCAACGGGAGCTTGGGACACGAATGATGGTTGGGAGAAAGGAGCTTGTTGAGGTTGTGGTTGAGTGGATGCTTGTGAGGAGGAAAATGAAGGAAACACCCAAGAGAAAGATGAGGTTGGAATGGGGAGCGATTGCACTAACCCCAAAGAAGAAGGTACAGGTGCTTGGGGGGTGAAGGGTGACGGTGCTCCTTTGATGGTGAAAGGCGTTGCTTGACTTGCGGATGGTGGTGAAGCTTTTGGTGTAAAAGCTTGCGGGAGAGGTGGAAGCTGACTTTGGGTTAAGTGTTGGATTTGGGCTTGGGCAGCCATAGCAGATGATGAAGCAAAAGGGGTATGAGATGGAGCGGATGGTGCTGCAGCTTGTGTTGTAGGACTGGCAAGGCTTCCTTGCAATAAAAGGGGAATGGTGGAAAGCTCTTGGGATGTTTGCATGATAGGATCGGGGAATGATTGGACAAACGGAGAATACGCTTGTGCTGAAACTTGGATTGTTTTGATGGGGATGCGTGGATAGAGAGATGGTGGGATGGAGGTACTTTCTGGCAGATAGTGGGCAAATGTGCTTTGCTGATGTTGCGGTACAAGGGCATTGGTCGCTGGTGGGCTTTTTGGAGGATTTACAAATGCTTGGTTTGCTAAGGGGGATGAAGGGATGTTTGGATCTTCACATGGGTTACTGGCTTGGATCTGGGGATTGTAGGTCATCATGACGTTAGTGAAAAGGTTGGGATCGGATGAGGTTGTTGGTGGATAAGGATTCATGCTTCTTCTTTTCCGAGATCTGGTCTCAACAGGCATGGAGATGCAAGTGCTAAATGGATGCAAGATGTTTGGCTAAAAGATGTTGAGGGATGCAAAAGTTGATGAACTTCTAAAGATGATGACTTTCTAGGATGCAATGTAAGGATGGATCAAGATGGTGATGATGGAAGCTGGATGGAACTGATATGGATCAAGACGGTGGAGGAAAGATAGGTTGCTGGTGGAAAGCTGGTGAAAGATTACTGAGTGGTCAACAAATGAGCTGTTGTTTTTCCCAAATGGAGGATCAGAGATATGATGGGGTCAACCTAAGATAGACTGATGATCTTCGGTCAACAAGTTTCTTATCAATACACTCCAATCTCTTGCTCGAGATGATGGCTATGCAAGGATAAGGTTTGATTTCTTTATGACAACACGTTGTGCCAAAAAAAGAAGATGATGGTCTCTGATCTTTGGATATAGGATAGGAATAACTCAAAAGGTAGAACACTAAGTGTTGGTAGATCTCTGGATTTGGAACAAGGATGATGAATCTGCTGGAAAGATATGGAAAGCTGATGGGGGGATGCTGGTGGAAAAGGTTTCGAAGGGTGAAGGGACAATGCTCTATCTAAAGGAATAATGCAAATGACAAGGATTGATTCTAGAATGCTGGTAGGAAGGTGAATGCACTTGCAACTTTTATGATGTTCTTGAAATGCAACTAAGGTTTTAATGCTGATGCAAAGGGTGAAACTAGGATGAAACTAAGATGCAAGGCTGTTTGAGACAAGATTTCAAGATCTGAAGATGGAACAAGACATGAACAAGGATTGGCTAATCTTCTGGCTCAAGGTTGACAAAGTGATGGTTAACTCGGAAATGGAAGGTGAACTGTTTGATGCGGGCGTTATGGGAAATGTTCTCAAGTCTGGCTTGGGACTTCTCTTCTGCTTGGGTTGCTTGGATAATGGCTTGATAGCTCTTGGTGTTTTTCTTGATAACTTTTCGCTCTTGATAGGCTTGGGATTTGGGCAACTTTGCTTTAGGATGTTTGTTCTTGCTGGGCATCACTTGGAAAAGAGGCTTCTGATTTTGAGGAAAAGGTTTCCAATGGAAAAGGTTAAAGTCAAAGCAATCTCCACAAGGGACAAAGCAACCCTGCGGGATACAAACAAAGGCAACTGACTCTGACAAAGCTTTGAAAGTGTATGTTTCAACAAGTGTTTTCACGGAGTCTTTGACTGTCAAGCACTTCAAACAGATCTACCTAAGGAAGGTGAGTATCAAAATCGCTTGCCCACAGCTTGGTATCCCCCAGAAGGGAATACAAATGGTGAGTAATCTTGAGGCGACCCGGTAAACCCCTTGGAATCGGTCCTTGCACAAGGATTTTGATACTTTCGGATGTAGATAGGGTAGCCTCTATTTTATCAGGTTTTTAATGGTTCCGTGGTGTCTCCATACCCAGTTTTGCTGATCATCCGTGACTCACTTAAGAGCCTTGCCAATTATGCTGGGGGAGAGGAATGTTTACCATCCCCAGACACGTGTTTGGCACGAACGCCCGGCGATTAGGAGATGTAAGCGATTCTTTTGGTATTCGCTTATTTGTATACCGGCCGGGGGGGATACCGGTTTGAGGTCGTTCTCCAAGGAGGAAGCGCTTCTCCTTGGACAGGCCTCACTAAAAGTAGAACAGGTGAACTTGTCCAAGTTCAAATGTTCCACGTTGCTTACTCTAACAAGGTTTATGCAAGAATTGAAAAACTCCTACATGCACATCAAGCAGATTTTGTTCATTTTCCCAAATTTGATTAAGTGATGTTTGAACTTTGAAATGAAGACACTCGTGATTAGCTTTTGATTTGTTCCTTTCCTCAAAATGTAAATGAATTGAACGGTTGCAAGTTCTTTCCTTTTGTGCATTCAAGATTTGATTAGCGAGTTGATTTAAAAACTTTGAAAAAGTTTTGTTTTATCCCTTAGATCACTCAAGATTTTGTTTGCTTGCTTTGAAATCTGAAACAGATGAGGGAATAGAGTTGTTCGTTCCTTTAGTGCATTCGAGATTGAGTTAGCTTTTCAAAATGACAATGACACTTAGGACCTAAGTTCATTTCCTTAAGTTTCATTCAAGATTGAGTTTGACCTTTGCTGTAATAAAAGAAATGAAAAAAAAAAAAACCAGTCTTAAGCAACTCAAGACAAAAACCAAAAGCGACACTGTCCAGCTTATAGGCGATGCTGGAAAGTGCAGAGGCGACATTTAATTCCTACAGGCAACATTCTGTACCTCAAAAGGTGACAGATAAAAAACCAGAGGCGTGATTTCTTTTGTTACAGGCGTGATTTAATTACAAGAAGGCGACAGAAGAGAATTCTGGAACGTAACAGAAGTTATCGATCACAAGAAAATCTCAGTTATGCAGGCATGAAAACAGAGTTCACAGGCATCATTTCTTTCCTCAAAGGCGTGATTTAATTGCATGAAGGCGTGACTGAATTCCTTGTAGGCGACATTTCTTTTGTTGAAGGCGACATTTCTTTGTTTGAAGGCGACATTTAATTGCTGTAGGCGTCATTTCTTTTCATGAAGGCGACATTTCTTTATTTCCTGCAAAATACAAGCATATAAAGTATAATTTCATCAAAATGATTATGGTTTGAGTCCCACCGGGCGTGCCAGAATGTAGACTAGGATTTGAGAGTGCACCTAAACCTGTTTTGAAGGCCAAAGACAAACAAACGTCATAGCATATAATCAAATCAAACTTAATGGTAAGCAAACTAAAATCAAAGCCACCTCAGTTTAAGCCTAAAACGGATGCGCCCATGCACCGTTTGATATGCTTAGATATAGAGGGATGTGGGTGTGCAAACTCAAGCACTTGGAGCATGCAAAATAGGATGATTTGAGGATCAAGAAGACCCAAAAATGACACAAAATAGGTATGAGGAACCTATTTTGCCTCAAAGGCCTCAAGAACACACAAATATGCAAAGCTAAATAAATGAACTAAGATTGATAAAACAAGAAATGAATCTATGTTAATCCCATTAAGCTAATTTAGATGTGATTTAAGCTTGAAAATGATCTAAAATGATGAACTTATGCTTATGCTAGAATGAAAATGGCATTATGACTTTGCTATTGAGTTTGAGAGTTGAGAGATGATTTGCCTTAGGAAGTGAGGGTATTTATAGGATTTCTAAAGGCTTGGGGTAGGAGGAATGAATGGCCAGGATTGAAATCTTTAAGAGAGGCCAAGATTCACTCAAAGGGAAGCACATGGATTGTGCTAGTTCTCAGCCAATCAGGAGGTGACACATGTCACAAGGTGAGTGGATGAAGGGAAGGGCAAAAAGGAGTCAACAAAGGGGGCTCCAAGCTCATAACTCTCCAAATAAATGCTTGTAAGAGCAATGAATGGGCTTTAAAAGGCTTTGAAGACTTTGGGGAAGCAATAAATGCTTTGTGGTTGAGATATTTGGAAGGAAGGACTTTGCTTTGGTTTAAGAAAGTCTTAAGCTTGGTTAGGATTGCACAAAGGTTTAAGGGTAGGATTAGGATTAGATTAGGACAAAGAAAAGGATTAGGATGGGTGAAGAGGGTGGATTTGAGAAGATTCTAGAAGAGTCTAGATTTCTCCTTAGTTTCATGGAATAAAAGTTATTCATTCCAAAAGCTTAAGTTTTAGGAATATTTATTAAAATATTTTCAATAAATATGAAAATTAAATATTTAACCTTAATTAAATATTTAACCTTGGGATTAGGGTTAGAAAAGATGGGATTAGCCTTTTAATCAAAATTAAGAAGGGATTAGAAGATTTTGGAAGAGGTTAGTGGTCTTAAGGAAATTGGCCAAGTTTGGGATAAAAAAATAAATTAAAAATAAATTAATTTATTTTTGAGATTTTTGGTCAATTTATTAATTATTTAATTAATAAATTAGGGATAATGTCCAAATGACATTTTTAGGCTAGATTCCTTAATTAAAAATTTTTAATTAAGAGAGAGGGATTTAATGCCATAAAAATAAATAAATTAATTAAATAATTAATTAATTAATAAATGATGATGTCATCAAGGATTTTCAGAAAACAAAAATAATTTATTTTCTGAAAGATTTTTCGGTGTCTACACATTATATACTTTCTTCAAAAGATTTTTTTGTACATTTCATTCCCCCCTTTTTCACTATATATCTAGGTATATATATTATTTCGATTGTCGGTTCCCCCAAATAGGGGAAGTGACAAGATTCCAACTGTTCATTTTCCTACAAAGATTAAAAAATACCTAAAATAAAATTACAAAATGTTTTAAATATAACCCAATGGGTTCTTGATGGTTCACATAACAAAAGGAAATGACCGTTGCATAATGGTCTTCAAAATAGAGGCAGAGCACCCATATGCATGTCGTCAAATATCTATTCCATTTCATCTTTGAATTGTACAGGCTCAAATCCCCAATCCTCCACTATAGTTCACAATTTTTCCTTGTCTTGTTCATACTCCAATTCAAACATGTCACTCTGGTAACTGACGTAGCTAGTTGAAAGGTCCCATGCAATGGACATAAGATTGTTCAGAATATTTTTTTGGTATTCCTCGCCAAAATCCAGGCTAGGCTAAAGAATTGGACATGGATTTTCATTTGAATATCCCTTGATCATAGGAAGATGAATTACACTACTAAGCTTTAGAGAAGAAACTTTCTTTGTGAATGTGCTATTGCTGCCAAGATCACTTTAGTAAGGAATAACCTATCCCAAGAATTAAAATAACAAAAATACTAGAAGTTATCAATAACATATCAACTTGAATACACAACTATAATTTTTTTGTTTTGTTTACTTAGTATAGTTAGTCATTGATTTCTCAGGAGATAAATTTTAAAAGAGTCCATATGAGACAACATTTTCCTCTTAGCCATCCGGGGTCTTCTATCTTGGGAAAGTAAAGGGATCATCCTGACCCACTCTCTTTCTTGGTTGAATAGAGGATGATTTGAATGACCTACAAATCATTATTCCATCCATCTAGGATGGGTTTTCATAAGGATATGAAATATTAAATTCTTTGATCAGAGACTTTGTAATGCCCAAAAAATACAAGGACAAAACACAACAACAAAATTCCAACATACATTACAACTATGTGTAAACATGAATCATTTTTATTTTTTGAAAATATCACAAGAATGAAAAGTACATATTTTTTATAGGAAAGAATACTAAATATATATTGTTTTGAAATCCATACACACATTGACAGAAAATCTTCTTTCCATTTCAATCTGCAACATCAAATATACTATATTTTTTTGAAAAGAATGGTCACATTAATGAAATTCTCACACTTAGAGAAATTAATTTATTTCCTTCATATCTTACATGTTTAACAACAAACAACAACAATATTTTACTAATTTTCAAAGGGAAGCTATCTCATGCTATTACATCAAACTCTTAAAATTACATTGTCCTTCAATACTATTTACAACATAGTACATTTCACCATAATAATAAAAAAAATACAAATTCTTCTCTTATTGTCATCCAATGAAATATAAGGAGTTTCTTCAAAGATTATTACATGTCCAATAATTTTATACAAGAGATAGGTAAAACAACTTAAATTTATTTTGCTCAAACTTTCACAAGTCTTCATCCAAGGAAAATTTTAACTTCATACTTTGACAATTTCTTCTCTTTATTATCCAAACAAAACCTGCAACAAAAACATTTATCTCATGACCATGGAGGCTCACCTCCCAGCCAAAGCCATTACATGGCCACCCCCGAGCTAGGGGAAACAAGGATAGATAGATTACACTCATTCTACACACATTCTACAACATAAAACATACAACAACACATTTTCACTCCCATTCCCAAGTTTGCACATAGGTTCATAATTGAACAAAAAATGGGTGAAGGTGGAAACATCACTTATGGAGATGCCATAATCAAACCAAATCAAGTACTTACAAAACAATTTTACATGCCTTGACAAGGCTCATTCCAAACATACTAGCTCATCACATGGAGCATTAATCACATCCCTTATGGCCCCCAAATTAAAACTCAAGTAGGCTTCAAGGATGCCCATACATCCAAGCTCTCTACACATAAAGATTTCCCAACTATGCCTTCACCAAAAGAAACTCTCAAATCCTCTCAAGGATGAGAGTTGTCTTGCACACCCTCAACACATTCACAACATACAAGGAGGAAACAAGAGTAAAATTCATGAAAACAAAAAGAGAACAAAACACTACAAACTCTCAACATAATATAACTACACAATATATTTACATACACAAACACTTCCATGGTAGATGAACCTACCTTCCCTCCAAGCTATGGCTATGGTGAATTTGATGAATATCTTTTCTTTCCTAGCTTTCCTTTTCCTCCTCTAGCCTCTAGATCTCTCAAGGTTAATTCTCCTAAAAAACAAGATTGCATAATTTCTGAGTGAGTAACTCTTTCCTAGTCTCCTTTCTTAATAGCCCAAAGACATTCCTTCTCTCCTACCCTCATACCAAGGTAAGTTAGGTGTCTTGGTTCTTGCTCACAAGCCACTTTCCCTTAGCTGAGAAAATGGAAGTAATTCAAGATATGGGGAAGAGGATTATCCTAGAAGACATGTCCAAATTCGTCATTATCAAAGATGACTCACTTTTAGAGGTATTATGGAAGCCTAGGGTGAAGAAAATGGTGAAAGTTGTCCCCCTAACCTATGCACATGCTTTGGGGCACTTAAAAATAGCCTTAACTACACCATAGGGCTCCATATAAACCTACAAAAACCCAAGTAAAGTTTACATCCGAAAATAGAAAAATGATGACACATACCTTGGTTTCCTAGACCACTAACCATGCCTAGGGATTTACAATATGACTAAAGGGTGAGGTAGGGTCCACATTCCACTTAGGCATGCCATCACATTACACTAGTATCAAGCGACACCTCACAAAAGAAGTACACATCACATTACACACTTGGCATGCCTAGTGGATAATTTACCTTTACATTTACACAAATTGAATTTATATCCATTGATGCACATATTAACATTAACAACACAATTCACCAAAGAATTACGTTTATAAAAATAATATCACATCACAATGAGGTCATTCTCTTCTTAGAGCCGACCTTGGCCTTAAACTGTTTTCACATAGATCCATCCTTGTTTCCCCACATTTACAACCATGGTCATAATCTTGCACACTCGATTCAAATGTCAGTATCTCATAAAATCAATCCATATATAATCATATCAAAAGTGAAATAGGATCAATAATAACATCCAAATTCAATGCATAGAGAAACTGCATTTCATGATTCATTGTAAACATAATCCACATTGAACCCTAATTCTATGACATCAAAATGTAAGTTCAATTTCACATAGTCAAGTAATCCCTAAGTCAATTGTAAAATATTAACATATGTATGCACATCACATCTATCACACATTACCATTCCAAAAGATGATGTAACAAAATGCAAAATTCAAAATTCATTCATCTTTTCAAAACATATAATCAGTATGAATCTAAAATGAGCTTGTAACAAGTACAACTAACATGAACATCATATAAATCTGTAAAATCATCTCATAAATTCAAATGGTAGAGAGTAATAATCTAAAATAGGTCTAATGTCACAAAACAATGAATCATCTAGATAGACCAAGTGTTGAATCAACTTTCACGCTAAGATGGGTCGGGGTAGGACCTCACAGACTTGCACTCGTCTGAACTATTTGGGTCCAGAGTAGCTTGCTAGAAATATCACAATCGACCCAAGACCATGCCAAGGATCTTAGGAAGGTTATAACCAAGATCTATACCCTTCTTTGGTTTTTAGGATTATAGCCAAGGGCAAGACCATAGAGAATAATTTTAAGTTCTATACCCCCTCTCAGCTTTTGGGCATCCGACTGGGTATAGATACCTTCTTGAGAATCATTCTTTTCTGAGTTTAATGAATTTATAAGTTTGCATTTTGACTTGGCTGTTAACATGAAATCACTTTAATTATGTTCAAGATGCCTATGCACTGTAGGTATCCTTCACTTACCAGGCTTCCTACATACCTATATCCACATGATCAATGCCCTTGAACTTCTCACACTAACATTATAAGTAGTTCTATTTTCTAATTCATTTGATGTAATTTTTGTGGAGATGGAACCCTTTCATGGTGTTATCTGTCCCTAAAAGTTCTTCTCCATCATACACCCACTTGGGTGAATCAGGTGGCATTCTTGAATATCCACTATAACATCAATAGTACTAGGTTCAAGGTTATAGTTTAACCAGGTGTAATATTTACATATACGCATGTATCCTACTCCTTCACTTTTTAATTAATTTAGAGCTTGTTTCTCCTAAGTTCAATGTTGGACAGTCAAAAGTTTATTAGTTGATGAAATTAACATAATAAAACAAATTGAGAACTATGAATATATGCAACCTTTTTAACTAATACTAGTCTTTTAAAATTCACCATCAAATTTTAATAAAAGAGAGTACCTAGTTTGAATGCATCAGTTATATTAACTAGTTTTTAGTTAAGGTTTCCGTAAACAACTGCTTACAATGACAACATACACAATATAATTCTAAACAATGAAAGACATATAATGTACTTATATTTGGTCACAAGACTAATAGTTCTACTATAATTCTAATGTAATCATGAGATTCTTTTCATCATGGTAAGAATTATTGATCCTAATTGAAATACAAGATATATCTGGATCATATGTAAATGACGTAGTAACACCATAGGGTGTCATATAACAAATGTTAAGAAAGATTATGCTTTTCAGCTAGAAGAATTACAGTTGGAGGTGATTCTTCTAAAATCTACATAAAAAATATTTATAAGGTAGTTTTAAAGTTCTATCATTTATATACAAATTAAAACAAGAGGGCTTCCTAAAATAGAGTCTTGTATCTTAAACATTCTTGATAAGTTGTAAACCAGATATACTATTGTTATGTACACATGTAGCTCCATACATAGACCAATATATACATATATCTATGTACATACATATATACATATACAAATATATATATATATATATATATATATATATATATATATATATATATATATATATATATATATATATATATATATATATATATATATATATTGTTGGAGATTTGCCAGCAGGCCAATACTGACTGTATGTTTGTCATTGATGACAACATATGGAAAGTAGCATGTGTGGAAGTCTTATACAGTAAGCCTTCAGTATATGAAGCATGGACATGATATCAACATGATATCTTGGGCACAGAGGTTAACTGTTAGTACATACAGTTATATAGCAGCTTGTGTTAGCAGTATTCTTGACAGAGTAACAGGTAGTGTTCTGTGTATGGTTGTCCATACAGTTTTCATAGAGCCTTGCGTGCTTGGATATATGTTGAAGACATGTTAGTGATGTTTTAGTCATGGATGCATAGTTTGTTGATGAGTAGAAGTGAAGTTATGAAATCTCTATTCACCAGTAGCAATTTCCTATGTTTGTTTAGAAGAGCCAACATAGATTTTATTGGTTCTAGAGTTGTGCCTATCCTATGGGTATGTGCCCTTGGAGTTAAGCTTAGAGGAGAGTTATTGATGTTTGGTTAAGAGCGCATGAAGTAATTCAGCTTGAGAAGAAAGATCCAGTTGTTTTGGTAGAGCTGACAGTGTGTAGCGTGCGTCTACAATTATCTTATTGGACAGGTCTGAGATTATGTTGTGTGCATAGTAGAGCCAACAGAATTTTTATTGGAGTTTGTTATGGTTTCTCTAATATGATTTAAAGGTGGTTCTAATAGGCTGACTTGATTATATCATTTAGAGGAAAGATATTTATAGGCAGTCATTTGTGATTGCTGAAGTGTGGTTCATAGTTAATTAAGTAGAGCAGAGCAGAGTGTGCAAAGTGTTGAGCCATCAAAAGAAGGTCTATGTGACCAAGTAAAGTATTTTTGATATACATTGGAACTGATCTAGACAGCAAGTCAAAGTGCAGCTCACCAAGATCTAGATATAGTGTGTATCTATTAAATAGAAGGTTGTAGCCTTCACCCCTTTGAGCAGTGTGCTCTTAGATGGTGCATCCTCTCCCCTAACAGGGACAATTGTAAAAGAATCCTAACAGGGTCTGACCCTTAACCAGGTCTATTGTACTAAATATATTGTAAAGCAACTCCTAACAGGGTTAAGGATCTTCTAACAAGGATCATAATACACTAGTGCAGAATATTAGTGGGTGTCTATTGCCACCGAGGTTTTTACCTATTTGGGTTTCCCCGTAACCAAAATATTGGTGTTGTGTTCATGTATTCTTTCATTATGTTTATGCTTTATGTTTAAGTATACTTAATTGGATAAATAATTGAATCTTGTAGATAACCGATTCAGCCCCCCCTCTCAGTTATTTGTTGGGACTATTCCTAACAATTGGTATCAGAGCCAAGTGCATCGTAGAGAAATTTTAACAACTTGAGGTTGATTAGATGGCATACTTCAGGAAAGAAAGTCCAAAGTTTGATGGAGAGAATTATCTTGATTGGAAGAACAAGATGGTGACCCATTTGCAGTGCATTGGTTTTGAAGTTTTTGATGTAACTATCAAAGCAGCCAAGATCCCTACCCTAGAAGACCTTGAAAATGATGATGCTATTGAAATGAAAAAGGAATTGTTTCATCAGAATGATATTGCTAAAGAAGCCCTTATTAGTGCCCTATCTGATGACGAGTTTTCAAAAATAAAAAAGGTAGATACAACCCACAAAATATGGAAGCACCTAGAAGACATATTTGAAGGAGACAAAAAAGCAAAGGATGCATGTAGAAAGACATGGAAGAAAAGATATAATGCATTAGAGATGCTGCCTGAAGAAAATATCAGAGCTTACAATCAAAGGATAAATGAAGCAGTTGCTGGAATCAGAAACAATGGTGGAGAGATTTCATAGGAAGACATTATGGACAAGTTAATGACTACTCCCACTCCTAAATATGAAAGCAAGATCGAAATCCTTGATGAGACCATGAAACTTACATCAAATTTCAAGAGAGAGACCTTGATCAACAAAATCTTAGCTTTTGAGATCTCAAGACTGAAGACAGAACCAAAGAGTGAGACAACCTTCAAAGCAATAGTTCATGGTAGGAAATTTGCAAACACTTCTGGTAATTTGGATGATGATGATGAAGAGAAAACACTAGATGATTTCATTGCTATGATTTCCAAAAGAGAAAAGAAAGGAAAAGGAAAATATGAAGGTCAATTACCATTTAAGTTCTTTTCATGTAATAAGACAGGTCACTATGCATCTAAGTGTCCTACTAGAGCTAGAAAGTTCAAAAAGGATTACAAGCCCAAGTATTCTAAGGAATACTACTATGCTGGAGATGGAGTTTTAGATGATGAATTAGGTGAAGAATAAATTGGATTCATTTCTATTGTAGACAAAATGAATAATAAGACAAATCATAAAGATGATAAAAAGGAACAAGAGCTAGCATTGATTTCACAAGCTGACATAAGGGTAAGTGCACAAAGATGGGGGACCAAAAAGTTGCCACTTTTCTTTTTGGCCCCCCATCACTAATAGTGTGCATGCACTAAAGGGCATGTGCCCTATAGGGTGCATGCCCTATGGCTTGGGTTGCCCAAGCCTTAGGCTTGGGCAATCCAAGACAAAGGGCGTACGCCCTTTGGAAAACACTAAGTTTTCCAAAGTGAGTGCGCCCTTTGGAAAACTTAGTGTTTTCCAGATAAAATACAGTAAAAGTGGGCCTCGTTCATGGGATTCTTGGGTTTTTTGCTATTTTTGGGCTTTCTACAAAGGGTATGCACCAAAAAGGGTGTACACCCTTTTTGGCACATGTCCTATTTGGAGTACACCCTTTCTAGAAATGCATAAAAGAGAGACAGATGGGGGAGAAAGGGAGAGAGAGAGAGAGAGAGAGACATGATAAAGAGACAAAGAGAGATAGAGGGGTGACTGAGAGACTGAGAGAGAGAGAGAGAGGAGAGTGCAAGAAAGTTAATGAATAAGGGGTTTTAAGTGGTCCTTAGGGGTCCTAATTGGTCATAGAGGGTCATAAGGACTTGTAAGGGGTGTAAAGTGGTTCTTAGGACCCCATGTGACCCTTAGGTGTCCGTAAAGGGTCCTAATTGGTCATAGAGGGTCATAAGGAGTTGTAAGGGGTGTGAAGTGGTTCTTAGGACCCCATGTGACCCTTAGGTGTTTGTAAAGGGTCCTAATTGGTTGTAGAGGGTCATAAGGAGTTGTAAGGGGTGTAAAGTGGTTCTTAGGACCCCATGTGACCCTTAGGTGTTTGTAAAGGGTCCTAATTGGTCATAGAGGGTCATAAGGAGTTGTAAGGGGTGTAAAGTGGTTCTTAGGACCTCATGTGACCCTTAGGTGTCTGTAAAGGGTCTTAATTGGTCGTAGAGGGTCATAAGGAATCGTAAGGGGTGTAAAGTGGTTCTTAGGACCCCATGTGACCCTTAGGTGTTTGTAAAGGGTCCTAATTGGTCGTAGAGGGTCATAAGGAGTTGTAAGGGGTGTAAAGCGATTCTTAGGACCCCATGTGACCCTTAGGTGTCCGTAAAGGGTCCTAATTGGTTGTAGAGGGTCATAAGGAGTCGTATGGGGTGTAAAGTGGTTCTTAGGACCCCATGTGACCCTTAGGTGTCCATAAAGGGTCCTAATTGGTCGTAGAGGGTCATAAGGAGTCGTAAGGGGTGTAAAGTGGTTCTTAGGACCTCATGTGACCCTTAGGTGTTTGTAAAGGGTCCTAATTGGTCGTAGAGGTTCATAAGGAGTTGTAAGGGGTGTAAAGTGGTTCTTAGGATCCCATGTGACCCTTAGGGGTCTGTAAAGGGTCCTGATTGGTCATAGAGGGTCATAAGGAGTTGTAAGGGGTGTAAAGTGGTTCTTAGGACCCCATGTGACCCTTAGGGGTTCTAAGGATCATATGGGGTCTTGGGACTCATTGATATGTCCTAGGATATCAAAGAGATGTTAAGAGATCATAATCAATCCTACGACCCCTTATAACCCCATAGCACCGATAGGAATACATCCTATTGTTCTCAAGATGTCCTAAGGGGTATAAGGAGTCATGAGGGGTGTAAAGTGGTTCTTAGGACCCCATGCAACCCTTAGGGGCCCTAAGGGTCATATGGGGTCTTGGGACTCATTGATATGTCCTAGAATGTTAAAGAGGTGTTAAGGGATCATAATGAATCATACAAGAGAGAGAGAGGGAGAGAGAGAGAGAGAGAGAGAGAGAGAGAGAGAGAGAGAGAGAGAGAGAGAGAGAGAGAGAGAGAGAGAGAGAGAGAGAGAGAGAGAGAGAGAGGCAGGGGAGAGGGTTGAGAGAGAAGGTAAGTTCAAAGAGATATAGGGTGAGATAAGTAGATAGAGGGAGAGGGTTAAGAGAGAAGGTAAGAAAGAGATATAGGGTAAGAGAAGTAGATAGATAGATAGGGAGACAGAGAGATGCAAAGGGGGAGAGGTAAGAGAAAAGGTAAGAAAGAGATATAGGGTAAGAGAAATAGGTAGATAGATAGAGAGGGGTAATGAGGGAGAGGTAGAGGGGGATGGGTTATGAGAAGAATAGAGATAAGGATAGAGAAAGGGGAGATATAGAGATAGTGAGAGGAAGAGGAGGGGTGTGAGAGAGAGGCAAAGGGAAAGGGTTGAGAGAGAAGGTAAGAAAGAGATCTAGGGTAAGAGAAGTAGATAGAAGGAGAGAGATAGAGAGAGAGAGAAGGAGAGAGGGAGAGAGAGAGAGAGAGAGGTAGGGGAGAGGGTTGAGAGAGAAGGAAAGTTCAAAGAGATATAGGGTGAGATAAGTAGATAGAGAAAGGGAGAGGGTTAAGAGAGAAGGTAAGAAAGAGATCTAGGGTAAGAGAAGTAGATAGAGAGAGAGATAGAGAGAGAGGAAGGGGAGAAGGTTGAGAGAGAAGGTAAGAAAGAGATATAGGGTAAGATAAGTAGATAGATAGAGAGATAGGGTTAAGAGAGAAGGTAAGAAATATATCTAGGGTAAGAGAAGTAGATAGAGAGAGAGAGAGAGAAAGAGTGAGAGGTAGGGGGAGAGGGTTGAAAGAGAAGGTAAGAGAGATAGAGGGTAAGATAAATATATAGATAGATAGAGAGGGTTAAGAGAGAAGGTAAAAAAGAGTTCTAGGGTAAGAGAAGTGGATAGATAGATAGAGAGAGAGAGAGAGACAAAAAGAAGGAGACATAAGAGAGAAGGATATATATATATATATATATATATATATAAGGATGTAAAGAGAGAGAGAGCTTGAGTAATGCAAAGGGGGAGAGGTGAGAGAGAAGGTAAGAGAAAGATATAGGGTTAGAGAGAAGGGGAGAGAGAGAGAGATATATGGTTAGAGAGAGAGATAAGGTAAGAGAGAGATATATAGGGTTAGAGAGAAGGGGAGAGAGAAGGAGAGAGAGAGAGAGAGAGAGAGAGAGAGAGAGAGAGAGAGAGAGAGAGAGAGAGAGAGAGAGAGATGGGATAAGAGAAGAATAGAGATAAGGATAGAGAGAGATCTAGGGTAATAGAAGTAGATTGATAGATAGAGAGAGAGTGAGTTAGAGAGGAGAGAGGGGTGAGAGAGAGAGAGAGGAAGGGGAGAGGGTTGAGAGAGAAGGTAAGAAAGAGATCAAGGGTAAGAGAAGTAGATAAAGAGAGAGAAGGAGAGGGGTAACAAGGGAGAGGTAGATGGAGTTGGGATAAGAGAAGAATAGAGATAAGGATAGAGAGAGGGGAGATAGAGAGACAGTGAGAGGAAGAGGAGGGGTGAGAGAGAGAGAAATAGGGGAGAGGGTTGAGAGAGAAGGTAAGAAAGAGATCTAGGGTAAGAGAAGTAGAGAGGGAGAGAGAGAGAGAGGCAGGAGGAGAGGGTTTCTCAAGAGAAGGTAAGAAATAGATATAGGGTTAGATAAATAGATAGATAAATAGATATAGAGAGGGTTAAGAGAGAAGGTAAGAAAGTGGTCTAGGGTAAGAGAAGTAGATAGATAGATCTAGATAGACAAAGAGAGAGGGTTAGAGAGAAGTCAGGGAGAGAGAGAGAGAGGGTTGAGAGAGAAGGTTACACAAAAGAGATCTTAGGTAAGAGAAGTAGATAGAGAGAGAGAGGGTTAGAGAGAAGGGGAGAGAGAGAGGGAGAGAGACATAGAGAGGCAAGGGAGAGGGTTGAAAGTGAAGGTAATAAAGAGATCTAGGTTAAGAGAAGTAGATGGAGAGAGAGAGAGAGAGAGAGGGTTGAGAGTGAAGGTAATAAAGAGATCTAGGACCTAAGAGAAGTAGATAGAGAGAGAAGTTTGTGAGACAAGACAAGAAAGAGATAGGATAAGAGAAGCAGAGAGAGAGAGAGAGAGAGAGAGAGAGGTAGGGGAGAGGGTTGAGAGTGAAGGTAATAAAGAGATCTAGGACCTAAGTGAAGTAGATAGAGAGAGAAGTTTGTGAGACAAGACAAGAAAGAGATAGGATAAGAGAAGCAGAGAGAGAGAGAGAGAGAGAGAGAGAGAGATGTGGGAAGATAGAGAGATAGGGAGAGGCAGAGGGAGAGGGATGAGATAGAAGGTAAGAAAGAGAGGGTAAGAATGTGGATAGAGAGAGAGATAGAGCGGGGGGAGGGAAGATAGAGAGATAGGGAGAGGTAGAGGGAGAGGGATGAAGTGAAGGTAAGAAAGGGAGAGAGAGAGAGAGGTGACAGAGAGAGATTTTGGATGACACACTTTATGGTTCGAGGTGCTTCTAATGTATTAAATGAGGGTTCCTAATGTTTTTTAGATCTTTTTATGGCTCTTTAGCACCTATTAAGAACCATAAGAAAATACTGCAATCAATTAATACCTCTTAGGACACACTTTGAGGATCTAATGTGTCCTAACAGGCCATAATGTTGTCTAAGGGTTTGTAGTGGATCATGAGAGTTCTAACATGTTCTAAGGGACAATAATGGGTCGTAATAGACCATTTAGAGGCAATTAAAACCACTATGGAATCATTAGGACACATTAGAATGGGTCCTAATGGTTCTTTAGAGCCTATTTATGCTTGACATAGGGCGCACGCCCTATTTGGCATGCGCCCTATTTCAAGCATAGATTCAAATAGGGCACATGCCAAATAGGGCATGTGCCCTATTTGGCATGTACCCTATTTGAAGGCTTGTATTTTACCAAGCCTAAGGCTTGGATTTGCTTTGGAGATCCAATTCAAAGGCTTGGATGTATAAGCCATGAGTTTGACGTGAATTCAAAGAAACATTAGAAAAAACCTTCACTTTTTGTGTGTGCTCTCCATCTAGTTTACACGTGATTCGATAACAAAAAAATTAGATAATGTGAGATTATTGGTCTCTGAGTTAGCTATCTAAACATATAATTTATTTCCAAAAATGATAATTTTAAGCCTATCAACATTAATTTCCATTGAATGTATGTCAATTTTTTCTCAAAAACCAATGTGTAGTATTTTGGGTATAGATTTTGCTTCGTTTGTCAAAATTTGCAAAAACTTAGTTTTTTAGAAACTAGACTCCATTCGACATAGTTTTAAAAAAAAAATGATTTTTGACTAATTTTGAATGATTTCTAGGGGGAGCACGCCCAAATTTCATGTGTTTTGGGATGTCTGAGTTCAAAAAGTCATAGAAATTCATACATTCATAAAAAAATTACCAGAAAAATCTGGGTAAACTACGTGGTGTTAGCTAACTTCTCACTAGAGTGATTAAATAATTTCAAAAAATAAGTTAACATTTTAGGGGGAGCACAACAGGCGCTATGTTATTTTTTTCACAAAAAATAGTACCACTTTTTGTGCTCCCCCTAGTTGAAGGCCTTAATCTTCACCATTTTTCAAATAAATTAGTAGTTTAGAAACTAGATTCAGAGTACTACAACTCTTGTTCTTGTTGTGTTTTGAAATTTTCAGTTGAACTATCTTCAATTTGTTATTGAAGTTCAGAGTTTGCTGATTTCAAGAAAAAAGTGGCATCTTAAACCCCCTTTTTGGTAGCCCATCTTTGTGCACATACCCATAAGAATAGACTGGATTATAGATAGTGGTTGTTCACATCACATGATAGGTGATAAAGATAGATTTGTTCATTTGGAAAAATACAATGGTGGTGTTAGGTTGTCCCAAGAGATAAGTGAGAGGGGGGGCTGAATCAGTTATTTACAAGATTCAATTCTTTATCCAATTAAGTATATTTAAACATAAAGCATAAACACAATGAAAGAACACAAGAACACAACACCAATCTTTTGGTTATGGGGAAAGCCAAATAGGTAAAAACCCTGGTGGGAATTGACACCCACTGATATTCTACACTAGAGTATTATGATCCTTGTTAGAAGATCCTTAACCCTGTTAGGAGTTTCTTTATAATATATTTAATACATTAGACTTGGTCAAGTGTTGGACCTTGTTAGAAGTCTTTTAAAATTGTCCCTGTTAGGGGAGAGGATGCACTGTTTGAGAGCTCACTGCTCAAATGGGTGAAGGCTACAACCTTCTGAATAACAGATACACACTATATCTAAATCTTGGTGAATTACGCTTTGACTTGCTATCTAGATCAATTACAATGTATAGAACAAGTACTTTACTTGGTCACATAGACCTTCTGATGGCTCAACACTTCGCACACTTTGCTTTGCTCTACTTAATTAACTATGAACCACACTTCAACAATCACAAATGACTACCTATAAATATCTTTCCTCTAAATGATATAATCAAGTCCACCTATTAGAACCACCTTGAAATCATATTAGAGAAACTATAACAAACTCCAACAAACATTCTGTCGGCTCTACTATGCATGCAACACAATCTGGGACCTGTTCAATAAGATAATTGTAGATGCATACTACACATTGTCAGCTCTACCAAAAAAATTGGAACTTTCTCTGTAAGATGAATTAACTCATGCAATCTTAACTGAACATCAATAACTCTCCTCTAAGATTAAATCCAAGGGCACATACCCATAGGATAGGCACAACTACATAATGAATAAAATCTCTGTCAGCTCTTCTGAATAAACACAGGAAATGACTGTTGGCGAATAGCGACTACATAACTTCACTTCTACTCATCAATAGACTATGCATCCATAACTGAAACATCACTAACATTTCTTCAACATAAATCCAAGCGCGCAAGGCTCCATGATAACTGTATGGACAACCATACATAGAACACTATTTGTTACTCTGTCAGGAACATTGTTGACACCAGCTACTATATAACTATCTGTACTAATAGTTAACCTCTGCGCCCATGATATCATGTTGATATCATGTCCATGCTTCATATATAGAAAGCTTACTACATAAGACTTCCATGCATGCTACTTTCCATATGTTGTCATCAATGAAAAACATACAGTCAGTATTGGCCTACTGGCAAATCTCCAATAGGTGGTATGGTCAGATCTGGAGACAACACTCCTAAACCAATAGTTGGTAGAGGAGCCATCACCTTGGATAGAAAGAATAGTACTGATGATGTTCTTTATGTTGATGGTTTGAATCATAACCTTCTCGGTGTTGGATAGTTAATTGGAAAAGGCTATCAGTTGGAGTTCAAAGATGAAAAATGCATCATTAACAATAAGGATGATGTTATGATTTCATCAGGCTCAAAGACAAGAGGTAATGTTTTTCAAATCAATTCAGAAGAAATTTATTTTGTTGGTTGATGACAGTTGATTGTGGCATAAAAGACTATGTCATATCAATTCTGATAACATAGTAAAGATAAGTAATGTAAAGGCAGTAAGAGATCTACCTAGCATAGAAAAACCAGTTGGTACTATATGCAGAGAATGTGTGATGGGGAAGCATGTGAGAAATTCATTTAGAAGAAAGCACAATTAAATAGAGAACAAGTTGGATTTGATTCATATAGACCTATGTGGTCCAACTCAAACAAGATCATACTATGGTGAAAGGTATTTTATTTTGTTTGTTGATGATTATACTAGGATGATGTGGGTTGTGTTCTTGAAAGATAAGTCAGAAGCACTTGAGAAGTTCAAAATATTCAAAGCTAAGGTTGAGAATGAATCTAGACTAAAGGTAAAATGTTTGAGATCAGACAAAGGAGGAGAATTCATATCTAACAGATTCTATGAGTACTACGAAGAACATGGCATAAAGAGACAGTTAAGTGCACCTAGAACCCCTCAGCAGAATGGTATTGTAGAAAGAAAGAATAGGATCATCCTTGATACAACGTGCACCATCATGATTGAAGGAAAAGTTGCACACACCTATTGGAGAGATGCGGTCAATACAATAGTCTACACCATCAATAGAATTCAATTGAGGCCAAGCGCTGACAAAACAACATATGAGCTATGGTTTGGTAATGTTCCCACAGTAAAATACTTT
Organism: Chamaecyparis obtusa; assembly: GCA_027943335.1. Taxonomy (NCBI): domain Eukaryota; kingdom Viridiplantae; phylum Streptophyta; class Pinopsida; order Cupressales; family Cupressaceae; genus Chamaecyparis; species Chamaecyparis obtusa. The sequence goes on from BSBK01002552.1 coordinate 1,505,397, forward strand.
AGAATCTTTGGAAGCAAGTGCTACATCAAGACGGATGAAGCAGTAGGAAAGTTTGATGCAAGAAGTGATGAAGGTATTTTTCTTGGTTACTCTACTAAAATTAAAGCTTATAGATGTTTGAATTTAAGATTGAAAAAGATCATTGAAAGTGCTCATGTTAAGATTGATGAAAATTTTATGGTTCAAGAAAGATATCATGATTACTCACTGTTGGTGTAATTAAATATTTACTAATTACACTTAAGTTTACTTAGGATAATGCATTTTCATATTAGTTGTCATTGTGACACCTAGGAGTTTTCATTTCATTTTTAGCACATGGTTAGGAGAATTTTCACTTTAGGTTTGATAGTTGTCATCACATACCTCTTTGTGTGTGAGATCCACCTTTAGTGCTCTTATAACATTATCATCCTCTCATTTTTGCACATGTTGCATATACTTTGATGTACAATGAAGGATGATCCACCTTTGGTGGACATGTGATTCCACCATGTCTAGTTGATAGCTTATCACTTGCATATCTTCTAGTTATCTTGCATTGTCTATATATTGAGGTATTCCTACATTGTATCAATCAATCATTCAATCTATTATTCATTATTTGATCATTGTATCATATCATATTTTGTCTCTCCTATGCTATCTCTTGAGCTTCTAGATCTTGGCATTCATTCTTTGCCTTAGGAAAATTCTTACTTGGTATCATAGCCATAGGAGTTTCATTGCTTAGCCTATTTTGAGAGATTTTTATTGTAGGTCAAAGTTGGAGTTTGCTGGTGCAAATCAGAGGTTGGCATCACATTGAGGAGGTCCAAAAACCCCTAAATCAAATTTTGTTTCATCCAAATCAAACATTTGAAGCCAAATCTAGAGCCATTTACATTTTCAAGGTTCGACGGCAGCGATTCAGAAAAAATAATTTCAGAGGTGATTTTCAATCAACGATATCTCAGTCATCCAGACTCCTTTTTTCGAGCAATTTTTTTTGTTTTGGGGTAGAATTTCATGATCTACATAATGGTATAGGTGGTTTCTGATCTCTGCTTTTGATATTTTCTAAAAATTGCAAATCCTAATTTTTACAACTTTAGAGACTTCGTTTGAGCTGATATGGACACATTTTCAGGTGCTATTTTTTTTGAAAGTTCATGATTTTTTATCTACTTTCCAGATTTGGTATCAGTTTGGAAAATTATGAGTGGACATAGTACTTTCAGAATTTGGTCTATTTTGGCCTATTTTTTGCACTTGTAATTTGTTAGATCCTTGAGAGGTCTTGTGTCTTAATTGTATGAGTCTACCATAGCTTCATATTTTCTGTTGTAATCATCAAAATCAGAAGTCCACTTTGGTTCATTTTGGCAAGTGGCAATTGTACACGCACTATATATAAAGTGCCAAAATCATCTATTTTGGGGGGGTTCTTTGGCTCATTACATTTTTGGGGGTGCATTATTTTTTTGGTCTCATTGTTTCATGTGAGAAGTATATCATGGATGGTTTAATTAAGTTGACAAGAGGGAACTATAATAAATGGAGTGAATTGGTTCTAGCTCATCTTACTAAGCATAACCTATTGCCCTATTTGTATGAGCTTAGACCTAAAAATCCTTCTTTCAATTGTGACTCTTACTCAGAAGTTATTAAGGTTATATATTGGAATATGGATATGGATGTTATGGATTCCCTTGATGACTATGATGATGAGATAGAAAATATTCCTAATCTTTGGAATTTTCTTTGGGAAATGTATGGAGATCCACATATTCCTCCACTTCCAAAAGGTTTAGAACCTCCAGTTGCAGCTTCTTCTCCTCCTATTGAGATCACATCTCTTGATGATTCTTATCTTTCTATAGCCATTGGATCTTGTGATTCAATGCAACAGGATATTCATTATCTTCTAGACTTGGTTCCATGGGATGACTACTTAATAGACATTACAAGTTTGTTTGTGGAGTCCTACATTTTAGATTTGGGAGACTTCATTGATGATATTCATCTTCTCTTTGTTGAGGATGATCCTTCTTCAGTTGTTGTAAGGGAGCATGCTGATCCTCATCTTCATTCTCTACTTGATCCTTCTTTCAAGATTGACGTGGTTATGGATCCTTTGATACAACATTTGGAGGAGGTCTCTTTAACTTCAGAGAAGAGATTTGACTCTTTGGAGATTGGTTTTCATGAGTCTCAAACTTCACTTGAGATGTCACATTGCATGGTTCAAGTTGATCATACTCATGTGTTGGAGATTCCTATTCAGTTTCCTGAGACATCCTACACTTTGAGGATTCTTCCTATAGATTTGGAAGGATTCATTGATCCACCTATGTACTTGTTTCTTCCTAAGGGGAGGAACATCATTCAATTTTCTTGGTGCAGTTTCTACATTGATCCAGGTGCATCTATCATGGGTGTACATTCTACATTGATGGGGGGCTTTCTTGCTTCTCTTCCTACTTCATTTGAGGAGGCATCTTTGTCTTTGGAGTTTGATCCAAATTCTTATGTGGATCAGTTATCATTGGTTCCTTGTTTGTCACCTTCTTCTACTGGGCTTTCTTCTGATTGGTTCATGGCATCTTCATCAACCAAGGACATGGTGACACTTGGGCATGCTTCAGAGACACCATACTTCATTTGGATTCCCCTTCCTACTTTCTATCCACAATGGGAAGCCTTCTTACATCTATACTTGGTGTATCTTCTTCCTAAGGGGAGAAATGTTGTTTGTAGGCATTGGACTATGTTTTGTCTTCAAGCACTTACCATCTTTGGAGGAGATTACTCATTATGGGGGGGATATCATGTCTTTTTGTTTCCTTCCTTTGGGGGGATTTTTTATTGTATATGCATGATGTATGTCATAATTGGGGGGTCTTGATTACTCCATCCATGCATGCATCTTGTATTCATCTCTCTTTTTGGGGGAGGGTTTTTCCCATGAGGTTTTTCCTCTTTCTCCACTTTATGAGAGATTGCTTTGTTCTTTCATATTGTACATGGGTATCTAACATGGCCTAGTAGCTGAGACCCATCTTGCATTGTGAGCTTAAGTGCATTTCCCTAAGTTTCACTTAAGGGGGGTGTTGGTGTAATTAAATATTTACTAATTACACTTAAGTTTACTTAGGATAATCCATTTGCATATTAGTTTTCATTGTGACACATAGGAGTTTGCATTTCATTTTTGGCACATGGTTAGGAGAATTTCCACTTTAGGTGTGATAGTTGTCATCACATACCTCTTGTGTGTGAGATCCACCTTTAGTGTTCTTATCACATTATCATCCTCTCATTGTTGCACATGTTGCACATACTTTGATGTAAAATGGAGGATGATCCACCTTTGGTGGACATGTGATTCCACCATGTCTAGTTGATAGCTTATCACTTGCATATCTTCTAGTTGTCTTGCATTGCCTATATATTGAGGCATTCCTACATTGTATCAATCAATCATTCAATCTATTATTCATTATTTGATCATTGGATCATATCATATTTTGTCTCTCTTGTGCTATCTCTTGAGCTTCTAGATCTTGGCGTTCATTCTTTGTCATGATTGAAGAAGAACCCAGACCCTCCACTAGTGAGACAATTATTGAAGAAATGTTTGATAGTATTGATGTGTTATTCAATGACCTTGAGAGAAGTGAAGAAGAAAATCCTAAGGCTGATAAGTCAGCATCACCTAAAGTTCCAAAGTTTACATCTAGAAATCATTCCAAGACAGAAATCATTGGAGATCAGAGCGGAAAAGTCTTAACAAGGTCACAAGCAAATAACTCAGCTAGCAGTGAAGTGATATGTTTACTATCTCAGATTGAACCTTTAAGTGTTGAAGATGCATGTAATGATTTGGATTGACATGATGCTATGAAAGAAGAACTTGATCAGATTGTTAAGAATGACACTTGGGGAACTAGTCCCAAGACCTAGTGATAAGAATGTGATTGGAACAAAGTGGATATTCAAAAACAAGATGAATGAAGATGGAACAGTAGTAAGAAATAAAGAAAGGTTAGTATGTAAAGGGTATGCACAAAGAGAAGGCATTGATTATTTTGACACATTTATACTTGTGAGAAGATTAGAAGCTATTAAGTTATTTCTAGCTTATGCTACAGTCAAAAACTTCAAATTATATCAGATGGATGTCAAGTCAACATTCCTGAATGGAGATTTAAAAGAAGAAGTATACATTGAGCAGCCAGAAGGATTCACCTTATCAAATAGACCTGATATGGTATGCAGATTGAAGAAGGCCCTCTATGGACTTAAGAAAGCCCCTAGAGTATGGTATGAGAGACTAGATGGATATCTAACAAAGATTGGATTCAATAAAGGAGCAACAGATTGTAATCTATTCATTAGAGAGACATCTAAAGGTCTACTACTTGTAGCTATATTTGTTGATGACATTATCTTTGGAGGTAATGACAAACTAAGTGCAAAATTTTCCAAAGAAATGCAGAATGAGTTTGAGATGAGTATGATTGGTCCTATCAAATACTTTTTAGGACTAAATGTGTAATAGACAAAAAAATGAATTTTTATTTTTTAGTCCAAGTATGTGAAACAGATACTGAAGAAATTCAAAATGGATGATTGCAAGCCAGTAGGAACCACTATGATCACTGGATGCAAGTTTACAAAAGAAGATGACTCACCCACAGTAGATATAACATTATATAAGTCTATGATTGGTAAAATCATATATCTTACTCAGACTAGACCTGATATTTCCAATGTAGTTGGCATAGTTGGAAGATTTGCAGCAGAACCTAAGCAAAGTCACCTCACGGTAGTAAAAAGAATATTCAAATACTTGTAGGGCACTATAGATTATGGTCTATGGTATCTTAATTTAGAAAATGTTGAGCTTCATGTGTACACTGATGCAGATTGGGTAGGATGTGTTGATGATAGAAAGAGTACATCAGGTGGAGCAGTGTTTCTTGGTGATAGACTTGTCACTTGGACAAGAAAGAAACAAAATTGTATTTCTTAGTCAACAATAGAAGTGAATTATGTTGCAACAACCCTGAATTGTTCTACAATTGTTTGGATCAAGCAAATGATAAAGGATTTTGGAATTCAGATTGATTATCCTATTTTTATTCACTATGATAACACTAGCACTATCAATATGTCAAAGAACCCTATGATGCATGCAAAGAAAAAACATATTGAGATCAAGTATCACTTCCTAAGAGAGAAAGTGGTAGAGAAAGAATTCAAGTTGGACTATGTGAGTATTAAAGATCAGTTGAAAAATATATTCACAAAGCCCTTGCCTAAGGATACTTTTGAGTATCTCAGGGAGAAGTTGGGAGTAAATCCCTTCCCTGATTCTACTTAGAAGAAAGAAGGAAAGGCATCAGTCCTTAAGGACTGATGGAAGCTTGACTACTCTACCTCAGGAGTAGTACTGGTGCTTAAAATGAATGGCGCCCTTTGCCATTGATGTCAAAGGGGGAGTAATATACAGATTCATGAAAAATAGAAGTAAAAAGGAGGAGTAATATACTAAGGGGGAGCAACATTCATATATGACAACAGTTCAGTTGAGGAAATGGAGAATAATGGAAAATATTGCAGCATATGGAGGATTCATCTTTGGGGAGTTTTTAAGAGGAAATGGAGAATGTTATAAAATAAATGGTCATTTGGGTTGGTGGTGGTTTTTCATTCCACATGTTGCCATCAATGCCAAAGGGGGAGATTGTTGGAGATTTGCCAACAGGCCAATACTGACTGTATGTTTGTTATTGATGAAAACATATGGAAAGTAGCATGCGTGGAAGTCTTATGCAATAAGCCTTTAGTATATGAAGTATGGACATGATATCAGGATGATATCATGGGCGTAGAGGTTAACTATTAGTACACGCAGTTATATAGAAGCTTGTGTCACCAATGTTCCTGACAGAGTAACAAGTAGTGTTCTATGTATGGTTGTCCGTATAGTTGTCATGGAGCCTTGCGTGCTTGGATATATGTTGAAGACATGTTAGTGATGTTTTAGTCATGGATGCATAGTCTGTTGATGAGTAGAAGTGAAGTTATGTAGTCGCTATTTACCAGTAGTAGTTTCTTGTGTTTGTTCAAAAGAGCTGACATAGATTTTATTGGTTCTAGAGTTGCACCTATCCTATGGGTATGTGTCCTTGGATTTAAGCTTAGAGGAGAGTTATTAATGTTTGGTTAAGAGCACATGAAGTAATTCAGCTTGAGAAGAAAGATCTAGTTGTTTTGGTAGAGCCGACAATGTGTAGCGTGTGTCTACAATTATCTTATTGGACAGGTCCCAGATTATGTTGCGTGCATAGTAGAACTGATAGAATGTTTATTGGAGTTTGTTATGGTTTCTCTAATATGATTTCAAGGTGGTTCTAATAGGCTAACTTGATTATATCATTTAGAGGAAAGATATTTATAGGCAGTTATTTGTGATTGCTGAAGTGTGGTTCATAGTTGATTAAGCAGAGCATAGCAGAATGTGCGAAGTGTTGAGCCATCAGAATAAGGTCTATGTGACCAAGTAAAGTACTTGTGCTATATATTGGAATTGATCTAGACAACAGGTCAAAGCACAGTTCACCAAGATCCAGATATAGTGTGTATCTGTTAAAGAGAAGGTTGTAGCCTTCACCCCTTTGAGCAGTGTGCTCTTGAACAGTGCATCCCTCCCCTAATAGGGACATTTGTAAAAGCCTCCTAACAGGGTCCAACCCTTGACCAGGTCTATTGTACTAAATATATTGTAAAGCAAATCCTAACATGGTTAAGGATCTTCTAAAAAGGATCATAATACACTAGTGCAAAATATTAGTGGGTGTCACTTCCCACAGGGGTTTTTACCTATTTGGGTTTCCCCGTAACCAAAATATTGGTGTTGTGTTCATGTGTTCTTTCATTATGTTTATGCTTTATGTTGAAGTATACTTAATTGGATAAAGAATTGAATCTTGTAGATAACTGATTCACCCCCCCCAGTTATCTCTTAGGACTATTCCTAACATATATATATATATATATATATATATATTTGAATCCAAGAACTATAGAGTTTTTTCTTTAAAAAAAAAAAATGGAGTACAAAAGAAAATTGTTTTAGAATTAGCTCTAGAAATTTGTTTACTGTATTTACATGTGTGTGTGTGTGTGTGTGTGTGTGTGTGTATATATATATATATATATATATATATATATATATATATATATATATATGTATGTATGTATGTATGTATGTATGTATGTATGTATGTATGTATGTATGTATGTATGTATGTATGTATGTGTTCATACATATTTATATATATTTACATACATCAATATGTATTTTTTTTTTTTTTTTTTTGAGTGTAGAAAATTTATGCCACCTAAAATATTTAGTCCCACCATGAACATACTTATGAGAGCGAAAGGAAAATGACATCTTTCATATGAAATTGTAGCCTGTGTTTGATTGAGTTAAAACAACCAAAAAATTAAAAAAATTTTGAGTATCATCAACACAATTGTGACAGTGCCAAAAAACAACATCAAATAGTGCTACAGTAGTGCCAAACATAACATTAGATGCTGCTACAACAGTGCCAAACATAACATTAGATACTGCTATCGCAGTGCCAAACATAATGTCAGATGCTGCAAGAGTAAAAGAAAACCTAATAACTATCATTAATTTTCAAATTTTACTTTCTTTATAGTGCAAACTAAATATTTCATAACAAGTTACTATCATCCTAATGTCTGAAATAAAATATGTAAAAAGAAACCTTTCCAGAATCAACATATTTGTTGGTAATGACAATTTATTTAACAAATCCTAGCCAGTCATAGACTAAGGTAAAAAAAAGAAATGAAAGAGGAAACTTCTACATATTTAATAATTTAACAAATATTTCTATGTAATTCTTTCATTCTTTAAAAGATTCATACAAGTCTCTCTTTTTCCTTTAAAAATAAAAATAAAAATAAATAAATACACAAATAAAACATACATGGTCTGTCTAGAATTATGGAGATTGAAGAGACAAAATAGGAGTAGCCAAATAAAACTGATGATTGTGCCCCACTCCATCTGTTGCCTCTCAAGAATGTTGTTCAAAACTTTAAATACAACTTCCCTCTCTTTATGCCCATTTTGGTCGGCTAAAAACCCTAGCGAAAACTCTTTTGGCTTGTTTTTAGACCAGTTTGGATCTGATGTTCTCTTCTCGAGGTCTCCATGTCTTCCTCTTACATCTTCTCCATCTTCAAATGCAACCACACCACCTAGTGATATTTCTATCCCTCTCATCTTTGGATGCGTATGCCTCCTCCCGTGCATTGCCATTCTTCATTTTCTTTTTTTTTTTAATAAAAAAAACTTAAATGATATAATTATTTGAAACATATATATTTATTTCCTCTAGGTTATGCTATCATTTTGCTTCCACTTCCACTTAGATTAAATGTTCTTTTAAAAAAAAAATTATAATGTTGTTCCTATTTATTTAGTCATTGATTTAAGATGTTGATATATTAAAATATGTCATTTACTAATTTATGTCTTACTCATATCTTGTAATATCAATTTTACCTTAATGAATAATGACTTTATTATTATTTCTTTATATTTATATTGTTTGTGTTTACTTAATTAATCACTTTTTAATAATTTTTATTAAATAATAATTATCGAGGTGTCCAATTCAATTTTATTAGTAAGTTGATAAATATTTATAATAGACTTAATTTGGAAATCTACATAATAATTTATTCCGACTGAATTTTAATTATTATCAATTAAGGAAATGAAATGAAAGAACATCCACTAAATTACAATAATGTATGATTTTAAAATAGACCTTAATTGAAATATACCATACATGATAATATAATTCATCACATAATAATTAAAATAATTCATCTTGGTATAATCAAATAAATATCGTCAAGAAACAAAATAAATGATGTATAATATTAAAAAGCCACATATTAGTACATTTGCCAAATTATATATATATATATATATATATATATATATATATATATATATATATATATATATATTGCAAAGGTTAGCATCTAGAGAGTCGTGACATCCTCCCTCGTAAAAGAATGCATTGTCTTGATGTATCAGAATCACAAGGGAGAAAAAGGAGCACAAAGTCATGTTATTCATAACAAAATCAAGATATTGAATTTTTTCCATTTGCAAGATATTTCAAAAAGTAAGCATTTGTGATAAATTTGGAAGAACAAATCTATGGTAAAATGATTCAATCACTTGTAAGATTAACAAAATTAAATTCTACACTAAGATGATTCTATCCTAGAAAAGTTTATTATTAAAATAATATTTATCAAAAGTCAAATTCTATGCTAGAAAAATTTCATCATCTCGTAGAGTTTACCAAAATAAAATTTATCCAAAATTAACAAAATTTATAGCTATCTTGAATATTCAAAATAAATTCAAATTATTTTTCTCCATCTCTACAGTATCCTCCCAGGTTGCATTCCCTACCGAATATTGGTCCCACTGCACTTTACATTGATCTACCATCCTGATGTGCAGTTGGTACTATCACCTCTCTATGATGAAACATGGTTGGATTGGTATGGTTCCTAGATCTTCCACTTGCAGAGTATTCCAATTTAAAATGTTTTTAGGATTAGGTTTATATCTTTTTAACAAGGATACATGGAATACATCATGAATACAACTTAGTTCCAGAGCAAGAGCTAAATGATAAGCCATTGGGTTTTGATTTCCTCTAAAACTTTGAAAGGTCCTACAAAGTGCAGATCCAACTTAGAATTTCTTTGAAAAGATATAGATCTCTTATGAGGCTGAACTCTAAGAAACACCTTCTCACCATTCTGGAAACTTCACAGAGTCCTGTTTCTATCAGCATAACTTCTCTGCCAGTCTGCAACTTCTTTCATTCTTTATTTGATTAGTTGCACCTGATTATCCATGTCTTACAACATTTTAGGACCTATTACTATCCTATCTTCTAGCCTATCCCAACTTAATGGAATCCGACACTCCATAGAGTGCTTCAAATGGAGCCATGCCAATAGTAGCTTGAAAAAATTATTATAAGAAAATTCTACTTATGATAGATACTATTCTCATTTGGTCTATTGATCCATACAATACATATAGAGAAAATCTTCTAAAACCTAGTTTGTTCTCTTAGTTTGTCCATCAATTTGTGGACGATAGGTTGTGCTTAAGTTTAATTATGTAACTAAGGTAGCTTACAAGGTGGTCCAAAACCTTGATGTAAATTTGGCATCCCTATTTGGGATAATCTTTTCAGGTATACCACAAAGCCTAAAAATTTTCTTGATAAAGTTTTGAGCTATAGCTTGAGCATCATCTGTTAGATTCCATAGAATAAAATGGGCTGCCTTGGTAAGCTTATATACTATTACCAAAATATAATTATGCTTGTGATATGTCATAGGTAATCCCTGGACAAAGTCAATGCTTATAACTTGCCATTTGTACTATGGCACACTATGTGGATAAAGTAGATCTGCAGGTTGCATATGTTCTACTTTTATCCTTTGACATTCAAGGCATTTAGCTATTGTGGTGACTATATCCTTCTTCATGCCTGACCTAAAATATAAATTTTAAGATCAACATACATCTTATTTACTCTAGGGTGTCCTGAAGAAGGGGCAATATGGGCTTCAGTTATAATAGTTTCTCTTAGTCCTTTAACATTGGGAACAAATATCTGACCTTGGTATTTCATTAGCCCATTGGGTTCAACAAAATTTCCTTTTTACTTGGGTTCAATAGTGGAATCTCCAAGTGCACCCTTAACTTATATATACCATGGATCTTTAACCTACTCCATTAAAATTTATTTCTTTGAATCTACTTGTAAGGTAGAGATTTCCATTATATGCCTTCTTCTACTAAGGGCGTCAGCTACCCTATTTTATTTCCCTTTAATGTACTCAATCTCAAAGTCGTACTCACTCAGGAATTAAAGCCACCTCCTTTGCCTTACATTTAGGTGATTTTGAGTAAAAATATATTTCAATCCTTGATGGTCTATTTTTAAGTCAAAGGTTTTCCTAATAAGAAATACTTCCTCTTAATAATACATATCGTAAGGCATGTATGTTTTCCTAATAATACATACCATAAGGCATGTATTATGGCTTCCAATTCTAGATCATGTGGAGCATATTTAACTTCATAAATCTTTAACTTTTGGGATTCATAAGTAACTACGCCTTCATCTTAAAAGATAACTCCTCCTAGACCTTCTATGGATGCATTTGTAACTATGGTGCAGTAGCCATTAGGGTTAGGTACCTTTGAAATAGGGGATGATGTTAGCTTCTCTTTTAAAACTTGGAATGCCCTATCACATTGCTCTGTCTATATAAAATTCTTGGTTTTCCTTTGCAAGGTAGTAATAGGATTTTCTATCCTTGAGAAGTCTTTAACAAATCTTCTATAAATTCCTGCTAAGCCCATGAAACTCCTTAATTTAGATACATTTTTAGGTATCAACCATTCTGTTATGGCTTTAATTTTATCTAGATTTATAGATATACCTTCAGCTAAAATGATATGCCCCAGATAATGAATCTTCTTTTCAAAGAAAGAACACGTGGACAACTTTCCATATAACTTGTGCTTACAAAGTCTTTGCATTGCGAGTTGAAGATAAGTTAAGTGTTCCTCTTCATTTTTAGAGTAAATCAAGATATCATCTAGAAATACTATCACAAATTTGTTTAGATAGTCATGAAATACACTATTTATTAAGTTCATAAAGGCTGCTGGTGTATTAGTTAACCCAAAAGGTACTACTATAAATTCATAGTGACCATATCTAGTCCAAAATACTCTCTTTGGTATATCTTCATCCTTTATCCTTAACTGATGATATCTTGACTAAAGATCAATCTTAGAGACTACTGTTTCTCCCTTCATCTGGTCAAATAAGTCATCAATCCAAGGTAATGGATACCAAAATCAATGCATAGTCTCAAGATTCCATCTTTCTTTTTAACAAATATAACCAGGGCACCCCAAGGGGAGACACTAGGTTAGATTAATACCTTCTCTAACAATTCTTACAATTGTATTTTCAGTTCTTGAAGCTCAATAGTGTTCATCCTATAAGGAACTTTTGATACATGAGTTGTTCTTGGCAGCAACTCTATTAAAAAGTCAAACTCCCTCTTGGGTGGCATCCTAGTAGTTCCTTTGGGAACACATCCCAAAATTTGAGGAGGAAGGGGCTATTCTCAAAAGTTGGAATTTATTTTTCTTCCTTCTCATTTAAAGCTACCATTAAAACTTGGTTTCCCCATTTATGTCTTGCCTTCCTTCTTCAATTACATGGCATAAATAGTTCCAATGGTTATAGGTTTATATACCTTGTAGATTTCAACTCTATACCCATTATCATCTACACATTGTACTATTTTGTGAAGGCGATCAACACTGGCCTTGTGTTCAGTTAACCAAATGATCCCTAGTATAACATCGTATGTCCCCACAGGGGAAACATACAAGTCTACTCTAGTTATCATCTCATGAAATTCAACAAGGGCATCCTCAAGATATTTGTTAATTATCCTTGTAGCTTTGTCGCCATACTGGACTGTCCATGATGTATCCATTTCCTTTGTTGGTAGAGACATTTTCTTAATTAACTCTAGTGAAATAAAGTTTTCATATGAACCAATATCTATCAAAACAAAAATAGATCTACCATGGAGCATACCTATTGCTTCCAAAGGGGTGTTTTGCTGCTTGGTTTTTTGGTTTCTCACAGTAGCATAAATTTGACATTGTTAAAGAGGCTATCTAGAACCTAATCCCTATCCCCTAATATAGTCTCTAGCATAGTGGTTTCCCCTGCACATAAAACATCCTCTAGCTGGCCCTTTAGAAACCTAAGGTTGTGTGTTCCAACCAGTTCTTGGTGTATTTTTGTTGGAACTATTTCCTTAATTCCATTTTTCTAGTGGTTTTGGAGGGCCTCTTCTCCTGCTATTACCTTTTTCCTGAGGATCTCTATGTTCCACCTTCCTTTTAAAAGAGGGTCTTCTATCTTGCAAGGTTTTCTTGGCTGCACCCAAAGACTAGAGCTTCTTTTCTTATTTACGAACTCTTTCCAAAAGTTGGTTCATGCTCTTGAGGTTAAACATGTCTACCTCGGCTCCAATCTCAGTGTTTAAGCCTAGAATAAATTTTCTTGCTTGGGCCCTTTCATCTTTTTGGTAAATAGGGTTAACCTTAATTATCTTGGAAAAATGGTCATGGTATTGCTGCACTAATAAATGACCTTTTTTTAAATTCATAAACTCATTCATTTTCTCATCATAATATAGCTGTGGAAGCCACCTCCCATGAAAGTGTCCCATAAACTACTCCTAAATTAAGGTTGTCTTGGTGTAGTTAAAGTACTCTTTAGTGTTGGTCCACTAGCTGGCTGCTTCTCCTATTTGCTGGTAGGCACCTAGTGCAGTCTTCATTCTTTTTAGATAGTCTTTTAACTCAAAATACTTTTCCATTTCTATTGACCTATCCTTGGCTACATCCCCAACATGTTTTCCATAAAACTTGGGTGGGGCAATTTTATGGATGTCCTTATAAGGATCAAAGATAGTTGCTTGCTGAGTAGGCCTATCTGTGGCAACTTACTTGGGTGGAGGGAATACTGGTGGAGTGGTTTCCCATCCTATTCCATGGAGGTTTTTCTCCTGATTTCCTCCAGGGTTTTCCATAATATTCTCTAATTTTCCCTATCTGGTGCTCAAATCCTTTACAGTCTACTCTAAATTATGGATCTAATCTCTTTGTTCAGTTAATAGGTTAATGATAGCTTCTATGCCACTCTTAGCTTGTTCAGTTGGGTTTTTATTTTGAGTAGAAGTTTTAGTTCTTCCTCCTCTTCCTCCTCAGGGTCCTCTAGTTTGAGCCATCATTATCCTCCTATAAGTATGCCAATAATTGTTATATATTGAAACTTAATAAAATAAAATCTCAATACTTAATTGAACCATTTACTAAAGACATAATTAATACAGACACACATTGTAATAAATTTTAAAGAAAATATATCTTTATTTTTGTACAATAATTGTTACAAGGGTACTTTCTCTAGGTAAACCTACTCTAGAAACCTACTCTAGTTCCCTTTCCCCTTCTAGCTCCTCCTCAGAGTTAGGGTTTCGTGGTGCATCCTTGGGGTTAACTTGTTGGTAATGTTCCATAACCTCTTTACTGATGACAGGGGCATTACACCCTATTCTAAAAGGAAAATCTCATACTACAAAAGGCCTTTCTACCTTCTATTTCTATCCCCTTTTTGATCTTTTAGCTTTTTCATTTTCATTCTTTCCACCATCAAAGACATTGTCTCCATGTCAATGTCCTCACAAGAGGACGTCGGAATAGATTTTGGGTGCATTTGAGGATCTTGTTGTATGATTACAAAGGACTTCTTCCTTTTGTGGACAAAGACTTTCTCTGCCATTCTGGAACACATATTATCAAGTATTAAGATTTCATTAAGTACATCATATACAACTTATTAATTTTGATCTCCCCCTCTTTTTTTAACACAATCAAATACTAAATAGTAGGCCTTCAGGCTGAGTGTTTGAACTTGGCTCTGATACCACATGTAAGGACCAACCCATACCAAGAATTAAAATAAAAGAAATACTAGAAGTCATTAATAAAATATCAACTTGAATACAAGGCTATAAATTTTTTTTGTTTACTTAGTAAAGTTAATCATTGACTACTCAGGAGATAAATTTTAAAAGAGTCTATCCGGGACAATTTTTTTGTCTTATCTATCTAGGCTCTTCAGTCCTAGGAAAGTAAAGGGATAATCCAGACCCAATCTCTTTCTATGTGGAATAGAGGATAATGTAAATGACTTAGAAGTCATCCTTCCATCCATCTGAGATGGGTTCTCATAAGGACAACAAATATTAAATGCTCTGAATAGAGATGCACTCTTTGAGACCATCTGTGTCCAGAGTAGCTTGCTAGAAATATCACAATCGACCCAAGATTGTGCCATGGTTCTTAGCAAGGTTATAACCAAGATCCACACCCTTCCTTAGTTTTTGGGCTTATAGCTAGGTGCAAGACTACTGAGAATAATTTTAATTTCTATACCCCCTCTCAGCTTTCAGAAATCCGGTCAGGTATAGATGCCTTCTTGAGAATAATTATTTTCCAAGTTTAATGAATTTATAAGTTTGCATCTTGACTTGAATGTTAACATGAAAACACTTTAATTATGTTTGAGGCACCTACGTACTGGAGGTATCCATCACCTACCAGGCTTCCTACATACCTATATCCATGGGATCAAGGCCCTTGAACCACTCACACTAATGTTGTATGTAGTTTTGTTTTCTAATTCATTTGATGTAACTGTTGTGGAGATGGAACCCATTTGGGGTGTTATTAGTCCCCAACAATTCTTTACCATCATACACCCACTTGGGTGAATCAAGAAAAATTCTTGAATATCCACTATAAAATCAACAATACTAGGTTTGAGGTTATAGTTTAACCATGTGTAATATTTACCTATACGCATGTATCCTACTCCCTCACTTTTTAATTGATTTAGAGCTTGTTTCTCCTAATTTCAATGTTGGATAGTCAAAAGTTTATTAGATGATGAAATTAGTATAAAAAAAAATTGAGAACTATGAATATATGCACCCTTTTTAACTAATACTAGCACCATCAACTTTTAATAGAATAGAGTGCCTAGTTTGAATGCAATAATTATATTGTTTGGTTGTTTTTAGTTAAATTTTACATAAACAAATTCTTACAATGACAACATACAAAATATAATTTTAATCAATGAAAGATATATAATGTACTTATATTTGGTCACAAGACTAATAGGTCTAATGTAATTTTGATGCAATCATGGGATTCTTTTCATCATGGTAAGAATATTGATCCCAATTGAAATACAAGATATATCTGGATCATATGTAAATGATGTAGTAACACCATAGAGTGTCATATAACAACTGTTAATGAAGAGTATGTTTTTTCAGCTAGAAGAGTTACATTTGTAGGTGATTCTTCTAAAATCTACATAAAAATAAAACTCATAAGGTAGTTTTAAAGTTCTATTATTTATATACAAACTAAAACAAGAGGGCTTCCTAAAACAAATTCTTGTATCTTAAACATTCTCGATAAGTTGTAAACCAGATATACTACTACTATGTACACATGTAGCTCCATACATAGACCAATATATACATATATCTATGTACATACATATATTCATACATATACAAATATACATGTACACATATGTGTAAGTACATGTACTATATCTTCACTACTCAAGTTGAACTTATTCCTTTAATAAAAAATAAATAAATTTGAATCCAAGAATTGTAGAGTTTTTTTTATAATATGGAGTACGAAAGGAATTCATTTCAGAATTAGTTCTAGAAATTTGATTACTATATTTACATATGTTTATGTAGATATATATGTATATGTTCATACATATTTATATATATTTACATACATGAATATGTATATTTCTTTTTCTGAGTGTAGCAGATTATGCCACCTAAAATATTTAGTCCCATCATGAACATACTTATGAGAGGGAAAGAAAAATGACATCTTTCATATGAAATCATAGCCTATGTTAGATTGAGTTAAACAAACCAACAAATTTTATAAATTCTGAGTTGATCATCAACACAGTTACAACAGTGCTAAAACATAGCATCAAATACTGGTACAGTAGTGCCAAACATAACATTAGATGTTGCTATAGTAGTGCCAAACATAACATTAGATGCTGCTACAGTAGTGCCAAAAATAACATTAGATGCTGCTACCACAGTGCCAAACATAACGTCAGATGCTGCTATAGTAAAATAAAACCTAATAACCCTCATTTCTTTTTAAATTTTACTTTCTTCATAGTCTAGACTAGGTATTTCATAACATGTTACTATCATCCTAAAATTCTGAATATGATCAACAGAGTTGCAACATTTCCAAAACATAACATCAAATGCTGCTACAATAGTGCCAAACATAATAGTAGATGTTGCTACAACAGTGCCAAACATACCATTAGATGTTGCTACCATAGTGAAAAACATAATGTTAGATGCTTCTACAGTATAATAAAACCTAATAACCCTCATTACTTTTCAAATTTTACTTTCTTCATAGTCCACACTAAGTCTTTCATAACATGTTACTATCATCCTAATTTTTGAAATAAAATATGTAAAAATAAACCTTTCCAGAATCAACATATTTGTTGGTAATCACAATTTATTTAACAATTCCCAACCAAAGTCATAGAATAAGGTAAAATAAAGAAATGAAAGAGGAAACTTCTAAAGATTTAATAATTTAACAAAGATCTCTATGTAATTCTTTCATTCTTAAAAGATTCATACAAGTCTCTCTTTTTAATTTTTTAAAAAAAATCTAAAAAAAAAATGAATACACAAATAAAATATACCTGGTTTGGCTAGAAGAATGGAGATTGAAGAGACAAAATAAGAGTAGCAAAATAAAACTGATGATTGTGCCCCACTCCAACTGCTGGCTCTCAAGAGTGTTGTTTAATACTTGAAACCCAACTTCCCTCTCTTTATGCCCATTTTGGTTGGCCAAAAACCCTATCAAAAATGATTTTGGCTTATTTTTAGATCAGTTTGGATTTGATGTTCTCTTCTCCAGGCCTCCATGTCTTCCTCTTACATCTTCTCCATCTTCAAATGCAACCACATTGCTTGGTGACGTTTCTATCCCACTCATCCTTGGATGTGTATGCCTCCTCCCGTGCATTGTCATTCTTTATTCGTATTTTTTTTTGTCAAATGGTATAATGATTTGAAACATATATATTTATTTCCTCTAGGTTATGTGGTCATTTTGTTTCCACTTCCACTTAGCTTAATTTTTTAAATTTTTTTTTATAATGTTGTTCCTATTTATTTAGTCATTGATTTAAGGTGTTGATATATTAAAATATGTGATTTACTAATTTATGTCTTACTCATATCTTGTAATATCAATTTTACCTTAATGATTAATGACTTAAAATTATTATTTATTTATATTTATATTGTTTGTGTTTACTTAATTACTCATAGTAGTTAATAATTTTTATTAAATAATAATTATTGAGGTGTCCAATTCAATTGTATTAGTAAGTTGATAAATAATTATAATAGACTTAATTTAGAAATCTACATAAAAATTTATTCCGATTCAATTTTAAGTATTATCAACTAAGGAAATGAAATGAAAGAACATCCACTAAATTACAATAATGTACTATTTTAAAATAGATCTTAATTGAAATCTACCATAGATCAGATGATAATATAATTCATCATGAAATAATTAAAATAATTCATCTTGGAATAATCAAATAAATGTCATCAAGAAACAATATAAATGATGTATAATAGTAAAAATCCACATTTTTATTTTTTTTGATTGGTAAAAGGCCAAAGCCCTGAAGTTTTTTATTAATATAAATAAATTTTACAGTGTGACCCCAATCACTGCAGGTGCTGGTAGGAAAGAGCGGGGTTGAGAAAACCTCCAGTGTTGCTCGGGACCCTAGGTCCTGTACTTATACACAATTATGTGGGCATACCCATGACTTGACACTTGTCAAGTTTTGTTAGATACATAATTTTCATGGGCATACCCATGCCTCAACATTTGACACGATTTGTTTGATACATAATTTTCGTGGGCATTCCCACTACTCAATGATTTTCTATGATTTACTACAAATACATGATTTCAGTGGGCATACCCACCACTCTATAAGATCGGAGTAAAACATTACAAATGATGCTTTAATAGATCCCTTCTATTTTAATTCATTGGTTGGATGAAGTACCTATCCCCCTTACAAATCTTGGTACCTAAAAAATAAGACAGACAAAACTTCCATCTCCAATGGTTAACCCACATCAAATAATATAGATATTTCCTACAATTGTGCATTTTCTATTTGGAATTGTAGATTATGATACTGAGTAACACTTTAAAAGTAATATGCACCCATTCAGATTACATGACTAATTTTACTTTGGAACATCTTCCTTTATAACCATATGTAATCTATTAGCAATTTAATCAGTCAAATAAAATTAACAATAGAAACCAAAATATTAGTTGTACTACTATCTTGATTTACCTCTACCTACTGTAATCTAAACAAGAAGGATGTAATGCCCAACTTTTACACACTGGACTAGATGTCACACAATCTATTAATTCTACTCAAACATATGAAATAGCATCATAATTTTTTTTTGTCTAACAAGGTAACACATCTAACTAGAACAATAAACTTTATAACGATGAACAATGAATGAACATAACTTGCAATTGCATACTTGAAACTCTCCTTATGCTCCATATGTTACTCTCTCATCCCACTTACTTGTTCCTGCATACAAGACTACCAAACTAGGTGCATAATATAAGATCCATTAAAAGTTACATACATGATCATGTAGATAATTCCCTCAGCAATATGATCAATAGATAAATAAAGAAGTAGTTACATCATAATAATGATGGACAAAGGGAATGTATGAGCCATGAAGAAATAGTAAACCCATATTATTTTAACTCTTCAAGAACACGTTACCCAAATCTCCTCAAGGAATCCAATAAAATTATCTCTAATAGTTTCATTCCCATTAAGGTAAGTTTACTATATAGCTGCTCAAAGAGTTGCTTACTAAATACCCTAAAGTTTCATCCAAGCAAATTGCCTAATTTGATATATGGTTGTCTTTAAATGAATTCCAATAAAAAAAATAACAAATGTCATGCTCTCCACCCATCCAAATGACATCATGAGACCCTTGAGGTCCTAGTCAACCCCCAAGCAAGTAAAAGCCTTTTGCACCATTATGATCAATGGTGAGATTGATTTCACTGTCACAACTTAATAGATAGGTTTTCCATTAAGGATCTTGACAACTCTAACAAACTTAATCCTAGTCATCATTACATAAGCGATTGAGAATAACCAACTTAACTATGTTACACCTCACCTCCTACTTAATCTATAAAAACATGGTGATATCTCCATATCAAGATAAAAGGGTCTATTTTTGTAATGCCCAAACTTTAAGACACGGGATTGGACATTTCAAAACCTATTTAGAATCTAAAATGGAAAAAGTATCTACTCCGTCAACAAATTTTATTACCATGTCCAAATAAATAAATAAATAAATAATGACTTGCCATTGCATACCTTAGAGCCATTCCATGGAAACAATAATGAAGGGACATGATTCCTTCCAAAAAGAGATAATTTTGGACCCCTTCCTTTTTCAATTACTCAATTGATCCTGAACAAGAAATACAAAAAGGGAAAGAACATAACACGTTTGTTCTATTACACCAAGAGAGTTCACAACCAAAACTACATTCAAATTTCTTTTACAATGATATCCTGAAACGATGGGCACTATCTTAATTAAGGGTCCAAAATAAGAAAAGAACATCAAAAAGGTCTTGCCCTCCTCCCTGCCAAGATGGCATCATGGATCCGCGGGGGCTCTAGCCATACCCCTGAGCAAAAAAAACTATTATAAAACCATATTAGATGCATGGAGTCTTCTCAAATACTTTAAAAAAAAAATCCAAAGTAACATTATATCCAACTTTCCATATGACCACTAACAAGACTTATAGAAATGTAAAATATTTTACTTACTAGCATCCCATACTAGATTTGTTAATGGTTTAAATATATATATAACGCTACATGGTTATTGTACATCATTAGAGTGAGGATTAGTCTACTCAAATATCACAAGGTGTATATATTCCAAAATGATACCTTGCAAAAGACTTCCACATATAAAATAATACCAAAAATCCCATCCACATAATCTTTACGCACATACCTATGTTCCAAACTTACACTGTATATTTGTAATTTGAAAACAGCTACATAAATGGAAAGAAAAGAACTTGTGGTGGCTGTAATCATGTATATATATTGGATTTCTTAGATATATTCTCAAATGTGATTTATTTTTAAATAAATAAAAAAAATGAGCCTTGTTAATCAATAAGAATAATATAATTTCCCTAAAACTATGGCAAAATAGATACTTAAATTTATTCTAATAGAATTTAAAGAAAAACATTTGAAGATATCATAACACAATAGATTTAACAACTACATAACAGTGATGATAATTATATTGGGATGGTTATAAAAAAGAAAACATCTTAGATAAGTTTAAATTTCATTTTCTACAACAAATGTGAGGTCTTTCCTTCCGCCAATATAATATAGCATGAAGAAATATAACATACAACAACAGAAACATTTATATGATCACAACAAAAAAATAACAACATACAACAGCATCATTATTTAAATGATCACAACATAACAACAACAACGCATAGCAACAATAATATTTATATGATCTAATATCAAAGTAATAATTATATCTCAGACATATTATAATTGCAAAAGGTAATATGAAGGGTAAGGAAATCTTAGAATGTTATACCAGCAGCAATAAAATTGTTGCTCATAAATCTAACAATAATATGACCTTTCAACATCCAATATGCAATGATAAGTAAATTTGAAAGCATTATTCCAGCAATAGTGAAGATGTTTTCTATAAATCTACTAATATTATAACAACTCAGATTATAATATCTTACTACTAAACTATTACCATTTTAATTTTTATAAGTAGTGCGTACCTTTCAAATCCGAAGCAACAATTATATGGGGTTTTGAATAACCATTTTTGTCACTCATGTGCATTGATATTTATCAAATTGCAACTAAAATGGTTGACCTTTATACCCTTTTTAAGAAATCTCAATTGTGAGGGGTAAAGCTGATTTTTATGGTGTTGTCCATTCTCTGAGGAAAAACCTGCTCCCATGCCACAACTTAGCCCATCTATTCTCACAAATTTCTCTGTCTATTCCTTTTATCAACTGATTCCATTTCCTCTCCTCTCAAAAATTTGATCTCATGGGCCCAAGAAAAAAATTTGAATTTGTTGAGCAAGATCTGGAAAATGAAACAGAATAACCTGTCTATCATGGTGCATACTTACACATGTTGTGTGGCTATTCAAAAGGATTCAAAAACTTCTATGCAATTGGTGCTTGTAGCCATTCTATCCACATCTTCCAGCACCCTTTTCTGCATGCGCTAATATGAGGATGCTAGAACCTCAATATGGAGATCCATCAATGACGCATAAAGGGAGATGGCTTATCCCTTGCTACTGGACTAAATTGGGAGTTTTTATTTTGGAGAACCGGTATGGCCATCAGTATTTTTAGATTCCCTTATAGGAGAGTGACCATAGAAAAAAATGTGGATGCACAACAAAGTAGGTGAATTATTTTTCTTTCTAGACGCCTCTGGAGAGGAAATAAAAATAAAAATAAAAACTAATCTGAACAACAAATTCCAATTCTTATCTTCCTGGTCATACTTCGCTGTGGGTGACAGTGATTACCCACATGGGAACTCACCTCCCTTCCTCCCAAGGGCCAGAGTAGATGGTAAAATAATGGAAAGGTCCCATCATGCTGCCTTCGATGGTAAACAATTCGTAAGTAATTTTATAGAAATTGCATGTGGTAGGCACTATTTATTATGAGAACACCATGCTTGGTTAATGACTCCATACTTTTCTTCTCATTGTACATTCTTTACAATCTAGTCACGTCTCTATCTCAATAAATTTTGTAGAGGGGTAGTGTATGTTGAGAAGAATGCTGAATAGCAATAAATTTCATGACTTGGTTCATGGCCAATGGCCCCTCTATGCTGAGTATTAAATATTATCACACTTGCCCCAATTTCTATCTATTATGTAAGTTTACAATCCAAATAATTAATTGTAGTAAGAATTATTATTGTATGATTTGGACTTTGATATTGTGTTAGTCTCACTAATATGTTAATTCAATAAAGTATATATTTTTATTTTATTAAGACGGTAGGTAAGTAAAATTATAGAATATGCTCACTATTTTTTGTATATAAACATTAATCATATAAGGACAATTAAATATTAGTGTACATCTACCAAGAATCATAATGAATAATCCCTTAATCTAATATTCATAAGGAAATGATTCAGAGATAAACTCTAAAATAAAGTTATTCTCACAATTTCACATTAAATCCTTCTCTTTGATTTTGTCATAATATAGTTATTCATCAATTTCTCTCTTTAATTCTTTCTACTTGTCTTCTCTCAGAGCTCTCAATATTCCCTAGTTTTAAATTAATAGAGCAATGCTTATTATGATAAAAGAAAAATTAATGAATGATTTTTTTGTATATTAAACATGACACAATCTACTAGAAGGTCAATGTCTAAAATAAATTAAGAATTCTCCAAACCACATGAATTACATAGTTAATACTAGTAATAGAATAATGGTAAAGTAGTCAAGTGAAACCATACCTTTAGTATCACATCCCTCCATTGCTTGGGACTTAGTGTATCTCCTATCTTATGAAAATCTTCCTCCCTCTTGAATCCTTCAAGTCTATGCTTGAATTATACTCACATATAGAAATTTTTGGATCTACTACGCATAATTGAAAATACATTCATTTATTCATACTCATCATATCATGAAATAACCAAGTAACTTGAACAATACTTGAAACGACACTTTTCTTTTGTATTATACAATTTATGTGGCTCTCATTCAAGATTTATTTTTTTGCATATACCTTTCATTTATGATCTCTGTGGATGCATCAATTTATACACTAGAAGTACTCTACCCACCATTACGCTAAATAAGAAAATGGTCAACACAATGCATAAAGTATGAATACAAAGGGTTAATGTGAATTTTATATAATATCCCCTATCAAATCTAAAATGATAATTAATATTTTTGGAGTATTAAAAGCATATAAATATGTTGAACAGTAAAACATGATCACTATCATTTACAACATACCTACAAGTTGATTGACATTACTTTATATTCAACTATCATTGTATTGAGCTTGGTTATATGGATCGGAAATAAATTAGTTGAAACACATTAAAATATGGTCGAGATATTGCATCAATGAGACATGAAGAGTACACAAACTTGTAAAAGGTGGAATTGACTAGTTAACCCAAGCAAATGAAACCTTAATCAAGAGATAATCATAAACAAACATTCACCTTTTGTGGGGCATCACAAAAGATATAAGCCTATATCCATGTCTAGAAAGCAAACTTAGTTAAGATTGAAAGGGGTTGATAGTCTAGTATGTATGTATATATATATATATGTGTGTGTGTGTGTGTGTGTGTGTGTGTCCATGGCATAGGCCCTTTGCATTTTCAAAACGTAGCTATTATAATTCAAAAAAGCCAAAAATTACCTAAGTCTTCCCGGGCCAAGTTCTATTTTAAGGTTACTATTGGCCACTTAAAATCCTAAAGACCCATGAGCAAAATTAAATAAACCATTGCACAAGTCTTAAGGGTTAGTCCCATAATTGCATAAGCTATTTACGGCCTATGCGATCATATGACTAATGTTCCAATGGGTCCCCCTTGGTAACTACCCTATCCCTAAGACTAAGCACCTAAAAATAAAACATCTATCCTAAGGTTCCAGATAAGGTTTAAAACCCTTGTCGCATGGTCGCATAGCCTTTTTTCATGCTATGCGATCATGTGACTAGGGTTAACTGGTCAGGAGGGGACCCCTTTGATATTCCCCTAAGACTTATGTTCCCCAGGATTAAAAATTCATAAGGTCTACAGGGACTACTGAGATTGGTTGTCGCATGATTGCATGTCAAAAATTTCTGACATGCGTCCATGCGACCGGTTGCCATCTGTCTCAGCGGGCACATCGGCAGGAGGGTCTGACAAGACTTAATGGGTGTGTAGAATCAACGATCCTCGCTACACCATGATGGAAAGCTGTGGGCTATTTAACCAATGAGTTTTAGTGAGAGCCCTTGATCTAGATCAAAGGAAATGTGATCGGTGGTCCCGCTGTCAGAAAAAGAGGGGTGAGGTGTCATATTTTGGCCTTGTCACATGATTGCAAGAGCCATTTTCACTACTTGCGATCATGCGACAAGGGAGCCACGTATGCTGCGGGCCCCTTGATGGAAGAAGGTTGGTGGTCCCACTATCAGGGAAGATGATGATGTACTAGCTTTCAGTTGGTTGATGAATGGTGACATGGTAGTTGACCTGTCAGGGGTCTCGCAGACTTTTAAATATCCTAAGAAGTTTCAAATATTCTAATGTTCTAGAATATAGCCCTTAGAAAGTTATGGGTTAGATCCAATAATTGAAGGGGAAGGTATATCTTTGATATAGAGTTTTATGTATATATAAAGGTACTACACGACTAGGGACAGTCTAAGATCCTGGTCTCCTATCTTTAGATTTATTATACTCTGTTCTTTGATCCATTTGTACATATTATCTAAAAGATATCTTTTGAGAAATCTGACCAAGGGAGGTTATCCTTATCAAGTTGATACAAATGTATATTATTATTGATGTCTTTTTATGATTATATTATTTTAGTAAGTATCTTTAAAACCTATGTTGATCTAAGGCTAGATCTTATAATTATTACAAAGTAAGCCTAGTTATGTTAATGCTAATCTTGTTATACAGAGCATTGTTTCTATTCATTACAGGCTAAAGGTGTCTATTGTATTAAGATATTATGAATTACACATGTGCTATCCTACCGAAAGGGGTGATTAGTGAACTTGGTATAAGTTTTCAAAGCATGTTAATTAGTTGAGATTTAGTTAATGATACTGATGGTTGCTATGTTTAATAGACAACCTCCCAAGATTATCTAAAGGATAGTTCTTAGTCCTCTTCTTGTATTGACTTATCCTTTAGAAATTTTTTAGATATATTGATCCATTGTTACCAATCCGTTAGCCCCTAGATTAGCTAGCTGGTCTGCATTTGTATTGCCTTCTTTGAAAGTATGTTTGATTTCATACTTTGAAATACTTTCCATTAGTACATTAATCTCTTCTATTTTAGAGTTCAACATCCAGTTGGGAGTTTTTTTAGTGTGAATGGCATTGATGATAATTTGGGAATCTCCTTCAATAATTACTTTTGTTATATTAAGTTTCTTACATAATTTAAGCCCTTCTAATGCCGCTATACACTCAGCCATGTTGTTTGTCATAGGACTGATGGGTTTAGAAAATTTAGCAACAACTTCTGACTTCCAATTTCGAATGATCCCTCCAATACCTGATTCCCCTAGATTTCCCTGTGATGCTCCATCAAAATTGAGTTTGTACCAACCTTCTTTTAGAGGTACCCATTTATAGGAAGCTCTGTCAGTTTTAGTTTTGGGGCCCCCCTTGCCATAAAGGGGAGGGATTGCTAATTTTGGCCATTTACTCCTAATCTTGTTATCCCAGCACTTAAATGAATCCTCATAGCTTAGTTTGTCCCTGTGTTTGTTGTTAATAATTTCCACGATAGACACTTCTATCTTATTTGTAACCGAATTCCATGTTAATTTTTGATCCGTAAAAATCCTTCTGTTTCTTTCTTTCCATATTTCCCATGCTACAATCAAAGGTGCTATTGTCCAAATATCCTTAAATAAGTTATCTTTATAAAGAGAAGGCCAAGCTTTAAGGTTGCTGATTAGATCGCAATGCTGGGTAGATTTCCATCCTAAGCTTTGATGTAGCTAATTCCAACATCTTTGTGTGAAAGGGAAATTAAGAAGGATATGGTTAACATCCTCAGATTGGTTTTCACATAAAGGGCATCTAGACAGCCCTTTAAATCCAAGCTTATTAAGTCTGTCTGCTGTGAGAATTCTATTTTGCATAGCCACCCATAGGAACATGCCAACTTTAGGGAGGCAGGCTTTATTCCAGCAAAGATTCAAAGGTATGTCTATATTATCCATATTTTGATCCCTAATAATTGAATTATAACCCTCCTTGACTGAGTAATTACCATTGTTTGATCCTACCCATATTAGAGTATTTGATCTATTTTTGAGTGATATCTCCCTATCCTTCAATACTGCCAAAAGGTTTTGCTTCTCATGCCAAACTTCATCTATTTCTTTAAGATCACTCCACTTAGAATCTTCCGCATTACATAGGTAATCCTTAAGATATAATCCTATGCCTCTCTTGCATTCTTCCATAAATTCCTTTGAGAAGCCCAGTTTGTTAAGGGGAGTAAGGCCTGCCCATGAATCATCCTAGAAAAGAGCTAGATTACCTGAACCTACATCCCAAGAGAGATGTTTGCTAATAATCCCTCTACAGTCCTTAATAAAATTCCATATCTACGATCCTTTCACATGGGATTATGACCTGAAGATATTGATGGGATTCGAGTCAGGGATGTACTTGTTTAATAATATGGAAGCCCATTTTTTTCTTGATTCTTTCTACATTCTCCATATAAGTTTAGCCCCCAGTGCTTGATTTTGCCAAAGTAGGTTTTTGATACCTAGACCCCCTTTTGCAATTGGTTTGCATAGGGTATCCCATTTAATCAGGGCAATTTTTTTGTCTTCTGAAGGTCCCTGCCAATAAAATTCTCGAAACAATTTGTCTAAATTCTTTTTAACATTCATCGGAAGGGGTAGGATAGATAGATGATAAGTGGGTATGGCTGAAAGGATGGATTTGATCATTGTCAACCTACCTTCTTTAGTTAACCATTTACCTTTCCATGAACTTTTTTTATTTTGAACTTTGGTTATGACTTGTTGCCAAAGTTTGAATGATAGGATACCTTTATCGAGGTCTATTCCTAAGTATTTGCACGGGAATTTGCCAATTTTGTATCCCATCATACTACAAATTTCCTTTTCAATTTTCGGGCATGTATTAATAAAGAAAATTTCTGATTTGGTAAGATTAATACACTACCCGGAAGCTTTCACGTATAAGTTAAGGACTTCTTTAAAGGCTCTTGCTTCTTGTTTGTTAGCATAGCCTGGAAGAATCATGTCATCTGTGAACTGTTGATGAGTGATGTTAGGCACATTTTCCGATGCCTTCAAACCCAAGATTCTCCCCTCCTCTTGTTTCTTTGTAATTGATCTACCTAATGCTTCCACCATAATGACATAGAGAAAGGGGGAAAGTGGATCCCCTTGCCTAATGCCCCTAGAAATACTAAAAATTCTTTTCAGAGTGCCATTGATAAGTATTGAAATTTTGGGGGTCAAGATGCAGTTAAAGATAAGGTTAACCCATTGTTTCAAGAAACCAAGAGCTTCCAAGCATTTACACAAGAATCTCCAGTCTACTTTATCGTATGCTTTTTGAATATCAATTTTCATTATCATACTAGGTTCCTTTGTTAATTGGGCAGTATGAACTATTTCTTGAACTATAATAATTCCATCCAAAATAGATCTATTTGCTACAAATCCTGTCTGCTCTTCCGAAATAATAGTTGGAAGAAAGGTTTTTAATCTATTTGCTAAGCATTTGGAAAGAATCTTATATATGGTGTTACATAGGGAGATCGGTCTAAAATCCCCTGGATCCGTACTTTCATTCTTTTTCAGAATTAAGGTA
The DNA here is from genome assembly GCA_027943335.1 of Chamaecyparis obtusa. NCBI lineage: Eukaryota > Viridiplantae > Streptophyta > Pinopsida > Cupressales > Cupressaceae > Chamaecyparis > Chamaecyparis obtusa. The sequence goes on from BSBK01002552.1 coordinate 1,534,049, forward strand.
AAGAAGGTGTTGTTGATTTCACTAAGTAGGGAACCCAAATTTTTGGTTGCTTCCACTACTTTCCAAACCTCTTCACCAACAAAATGCCAACATTTTTGGAAGAAGCTAGCTTGGAAACCATCTGGTCCCAGGGCTTTATCTGGATGGAGTTGAAAAACTGCAGTTTTGACCTCCTCTAGGGATAGCTTGTTGTTCATTATTTTGTTGTCCGACTCAGTAATCAATTTAGGAATGGCTTTAAGCATTTTGTATTGGGCATTGAGGTCAACTACCTCAGTGTTATTGAGAAGGGATTTATAGAAATTTGTGAGAATAGTTGAGATTTGAATAGGATCTTCAGTAATAAGTCCCTCGGTTGTCTTGATTTTGGCTATTCTATTAATACTCCTTTAATAATTAGTTATATTATGAAATAATTTGGTGTTACTTTCGCCCTCCTTGAGCCATGACTCCCTGGATTTTTGCTTCCAGAAGATTTCTTCTTTGAGGAGGATACCGTTGTATTTGGCCATCAACTCTTTTTCCTTGTAGTAGCTAAGATCATTCATACCTTGTTCTATTACTATATTGTTTAAATTAGATATTTCTTTTTCTAACTGAGTTTTCTCTTCGAATATATTATTAAAGTTATTATTGTTCCACCCTAATGCTTTATTTTTGATAATTTTTAACTTGGTGGTTAAGTAGAACATTTTTGATCCTTTTACCGAGATATGTTTCCACCAGTCCTCTAAGAGGTTTATGAATTCTGAATTTTGGAACCACATAAATTCAAACTTAAACAGATTTCTCGATGGTTTGGAATTCTCTGTAATGGTAAGCCTAACAAGGAAGTGATCTGATCTTGCTTTTGGGAGGATCTCTACATTGACTAACTGATTAAAGTTATCGGGGTTTGTTCTAATAAAGAATCTATCTAGTTGTTTTGCTATGTAGCTGAATCCAGCTCTTCTATTATTCCATGTATAAACTCCATTAATTGTATTGATGCTTATTAGATGATTATCCGCAACCCATTTGCTAAAATCTTTATGGGCTTGTGATATGAATTGAGAACCCCCATACTTTTCTTCTAGATTTAGTATAGCATTGAAATCTCCTTCGATAACAAAGGGGTGTTCTCGATTATTCGTTAAAAGGTCTTGTAATTCCTACCAAACTCTTTTTTTTTCTTCATTAGAGATTGGCCCATATACATTGATCAGGTTAAATTTTAAATCTGATTTTAGGCTCTTAATTGTTAGTGTCATCCAGTTATCATTAGTATGTGAGGGTAAAGCCACCACTTTACAAGGATCCCATAGGACAACAAGTCCACCTGAGTGATCTGCTGACCAGGCATATTCTGACTTCCAAATACCTAATCTTTTACTAAATTTAGAGCTGTCCTCTTTGTTAAGCTTAGTTTCCTATAATAAGATGATTTCAGATTCAAAGTTTTTTAAGTATCTTTTGATTAATCTTTTTTTGTTAGGGGCATTTAGACCCCTAACATTCCAAGTAGTAACTCTCATTGTTCCTTGGGAAGGAACTTCCCCTTCCTTATGTTCAAAATGTCAGCTATCTTTTTTTGATTGTCTGCATTGCCATCTAGAGATCTTAGTTCTACAGCTAATTTCCTGCCTCTTTTCTTTTTATGTTTGTTAATATTAGGAGTGCTTAGACTGCCTCTGGTCAAGGCTATGCCCAATTCTCTATTTTTGTTAGTTATTCCAAAGAGACCTTCAATTGCTTCTTTAACCAAAGTTGAGTCTCGAGGAGACCCTATTATCAAATTATCCTAATTACTCGGGCTATTTTGTTCATTAATTGTATAAGCTAAGGGTTCCACTCTATCTACAATCTCCTTACCATAAATTTCTATAATATCTTCCATTTCTCCTGGTAGGTCCAGATTTAAGGTTTCTATTTCAAGAGGTATTGAGATAGCTTGTATTGTCCCCTCTTCAATGGTATGATCATTTTTTAATATGTTTTTGCTTTGCAGTTCATTATTTGATACTTCCTTATCTGGGATAGGAGAAGGTTGATTCAGTCTATTGCCCTCATCCTTACTTTCTTCTACAATACATTCCTGAATCTGTTTGATTAGTATTTCTTTTTGAACTTTTAGTTCATCAAAGTCACAGATCTCATCTAGAAACAAGTCCATTAACTCATCCATTAGCGGTTCTCGTAAGTAATTAATAATTTGGTTTACCTCCTCTTCTATTTTATTTACCTGATCCATTAGTTCTACTATATTAGCACATTCTAGTGTCAAAGACTGTTCTGTTTGAAGATCAATCCTGTTTCCTTCAGGTTGTATACAGATTCTAATATTTTCTTTTATTTTTATATATTCTGGTTCAATTTCCATATTATTAGATTCACACCTAATGCTTGATATGTTATCGATTCTTTGAGATGATGCTTTAGTAGTTTGAGGAATAATTAAGTTTTCAATAGGTATATTAAATGAATTCTTTATAATATTATCTTCCTAAATATTTTTTGGAGACAGAATTTTTTGTGCGAGCTGGTTGTGTTGCTATGTGATAGAGGGGGTACATAGGTATTTTCAAATACCATATTTTTGAAATTACCTTTATCATTTTGGATAACATTACTAAAATCTTTATCCATATCTACCCCCATTTCAAAGGTATTGAAAGGAGTATGTATCTCCTTCTTATTCTGAGAATAGGTTGGTACCATGTTGGATAGACCTGTGTCAGACAATAGTGGGGGAAAGAGCCTAACTATTATTGGTCTTGAATATTCTGTGTTCAAAGACTGTTCTATTGGTGTATCCTTCTTAAATACATCCATTTTCTTTTGGTTTGTATCTACTGGTTTGGAAGCAATTGTATTAATACCATTGAAAATCACAGGCTGACTTGCTTGTGGGCCTACCTCTTCTATAAATATATCAGTCTTTTCTTGTACATTTACAATGGTCTTGTCAGTAAGATTTAGTTCTAACTTCTCTACGCTACTATTCTTACAGCCATAGTCTAAAATTTTATGATTATCATTAACATTTTCATTATTCAAATTAGTATCTTCAAAGTTATTGAAGAGGGGAGTTTCCAACCTCCTTAACAGAGTAGGAGATTTGGAGGATTCCTGGGGATTATTAATGCTAACCGGAGCATTAACTTCACACAATTTGGGAGGTGGAGCTTCAGAGTGCCCAAATTTAGTGTTCAAGAGCTCAAAACCCCCTCTATTGTTTAAGAACTTTATTTTTACCCTAATATCAGGGTCATGGAAAACATTTGCACAATTTTTAAGTGTAAGTGAGGGTGGATTCCTTCCTTTCTTAGAATCTTCTATGAAGTCCTCTAGGATCTTGGGATTTATAATTATGGTTTTCAAATTAAAACACAGCTGGAGGGGGGGAATGTAACTGTCATGATAATTTACCTTAATAATGATAATCACATTTGATTTATTATATTCAGCTTTAACCATCCTTTTAAAAGTTTCAATTTTATCTCCTATTCTTTTCACAATTTCTAGATGATTACACTCTAGTGGCATATTTCTTAACATAATTGGTTTTTCTACTTGGAAATCTACTATTTTTATTGGATTAAATAAAGGGAACGAAGAACATATGAAAAAAGAAATTTCTCTGAATTTCAAATAACCTTTCTCTAAAATTTCATTTTTAAGATTACTGCTTTTGCAATCTACATAAATAAAGTTGTCTGCCAAGATAGTAATACTTACCTCCGAGGGGAGAAGAGATAACAGACCTTTGATTATATCCTTTATATGGACACCTATTCCCATCCACTTGCATATGACACCTGCCTCTGCATAAGCATTCTGAATTTGCAAAATGTGACTTTCATCCAATGTCACCATAAAATGATTAGGATCGTGATTACCATATATTGGAAATATTGAATGTTTATGGTTAGTTGAACGCCTATGTGGTGGAGTGTAAACATAATCATTACACTTAGCATGTGACAGGTTACCCTCATTACTAGGTTTAACCATATTTTGTGGCTTGCTATTAAATGATCTCATTTTTTCCTTGCTACGATGAGGAGGGTTGTATGCATTTGGATATTTATGAATACCTGTTAAATCATTACTATCTTTTAAAGCTTTTTGCTCCATAGCTAGGGTTTTGGGCAAGGGGAGGGGAGAATTCCTCACATCAGATTGTGAAAATTTACAATCCAAATGTGATTTCCCCCTGGGAACTTCTCCCCCTCCCAAAACCCTATTTCTCTGATGATTTTCTATATGCAGAAGCTTTTTACAAGGAGTATTATCTCTGCTTAGTAAATCAAAGGAGTTTTTAAGAACAATATTACTGCTATTGTAATTTTTAGGAGAAGATTTTACCAGTTTCTTGCCTTTAACCATGTGCCATTCTTCTTTTCTTGATTTTCCACCACTGGAAGATGCCTTGGTCTCTGGCATTCCCCCTCCCCTTGCAGCAGATAGAAGTTCATTGGAGCTAATAGCCAGAATTGTCCTGGATGACAGAGCCTTTGCGGTCCCAGTGTTTCTACATGTTGGTAGCCGTGATGGGGGTTTATTTACTATGTGAGCGGTAAGGGCTTGAGCGGGTGCCACTCCACCTTTCCCTAATTCAGAGATGGCCTGAGGTGAGACCCGTTCAGTATATTTTACCCTGACCGTCTCTAAATTACTTTCCCCACATTTGCATATTTAGTTTTTTCAAAGAAAGCCATTTGTGCGTCTAATGTATTAACAGAGAAAATCTTTTGTTCCAATATCCTATTTTGGAACTGGTGGCCATAGTGAGTCTGGGATTCCAAATTGGGTTTTGAAACCCTAGTTTTAGGCGCTGGAAAATAATCTATTTCCTTCAAGCTAAGATCCTTGGTTACATTATCCGTAAGATTATTTAATTCACCGAGAGGAGCAGAGACCTTAACCAAAGATTGTCCACTTTTCTGGGCTTCCAACAAGCTTTTAGCCTTCTGCTTTGTGATAAACTCCTTGAGGTGATCATAAGTGGGGTGAAGATGTCTAACATCCCTCCATTTACAATCTTTGTATTTGTGCCCGTATGACCAGCAATTGAAACAATAGCTCATGAATTCCTTGTCCGGGCTTGAGGATTTGGTTGTCAAGTTTGAAGAATGCTTGGAAATCAGATTAACTAAAGCAGAATCCAGGTTACTAACTTTTTCCCAGTCATGGTGAATTAACCCTAATTTCACTTGGTGATTCTGCAACGCAATTTTTCTTTGGACTCTAATTTTTTGTATTTTCGCTTAACCATAAGTTGGTATATTTTGGTTTCAGGTGTCATTGTCACACAATAGTAAAAATCCACATATTAGTACATATGCCAAATTATATATATATAATAATTACAAAGGTTATCATCTAACCATTCTTAAGAATTGCAAACATTCTTTGCCTTGTTCAATTTTTAACCATACGTTAATTTTAAGCACTAAAGTGAAGTATGAGTTTGTGATGTTTGAGCATGCATTGTTCATTTTTAAGCACCAAAAAGATGAATCAATTTTTGATCGACAAGATTAAAAACTACTTCCAAGCCACACGCTAAAAGGAAAAGTTAGTACCAAAAAAATAAACCTAGCAATTAGTTTTGGAATTCTCTGATAAAAATAAGGTTAATTTTGCAACAATTAATTTTTTTAGAAATTCTCCATACCTTGTCTACATAGGTGTCAATAAATCCTTCTTTGATTTCTACCTTCAAAATGTTGATTTGGTGTATCTTAGCTGGTATCTTGTTTTGTTTTATCTCTCTTTCTCTTCTCTTCTCCACATGTTCTTGAATCTTGAATTTTATGTGTTTTGATGACCAAGTGCATTACATCAAGTGCATATTTTCAACAATGAAAATGTGCCATTTTACATTAGAGAATAAGATTTTAGACATAAGAGAAGTAAATCTTATTTTGTAGTTTTGAAAAAATATTTTTGATAAAACGATTATCACCTGCACTTGCACACAAAAATAAAAGTTTTCAAAGATCTATGTATAAATATTTTTTTGAAAATATTTCTCATCAAAATTAAAGTCACAGAGAATAGACCCTTATAGAATTTTAACACCTTTTTTAAAAAACTGTAACTTTTTCAAAAAGAAATGCTCATTTGTGTCCATAAATAATTTTTTTATGAAATCTCATAAAAAAATTATAAAAAAAAGAAAAATATGAAATTTGGATTGTAGCTTCCTTATGCCAAAAGAAACTAGCAAAAAAAAATTCAAATCATAATTCTTTATTTTGTGCCCTAGAGATCCATTTTATCAGAACATGGCGGTTTTATAGATCTATTATTTTTGTAAATATTTTTCAACAAAATTAAAATTACAGAAAATAGACCCCTTTAGAATCTCAAGAGATTTCCAAAAATGTAATTTTTTCAAAGAAATATGCTGATTTGTGCCTAGAGTTAATTTTTTATGAAATAACATAAAAAAATTATTAAAAAAATCATAAAAATCTTGAATTTTGGACTGTAGCTTCTTTATATTAGTGTAAACCTGCAAAAAAAAATAATTAAAAAAACTCCAAGAGGTTTGAAAGATATGACCAAATTTCACGTTGGGTTCACCATTTGTATTCAGGTAATAGGGGATCAATAGAAACTTGCAATAACATATAAAATCTCAACCACAAAGATTTTTTAGAGAAATTACTATTCCGAATATTAAAGAAAAGATGTAAGAGAAACAATAAGCATAATCAATCAACTATTATGAAATCAATTCAAAACATGAATATGCAAACCATAAAATCCTTCCTTGGTGTTCTCCTTCTAATGCAATATGGGCTCTTAGAATTAAGCTCAAGATTGTGCCAACACAAGAATTCAAAGAAATTATGGTTTTGTTTTTAAAATATAAGAAAATTCTCTCTATTTATAAGATTTTTGAGGTTTCAACCAAGAATCCATGATTGAAGGGTTGTTTGACTATGATTGAGGAGTTGAACTCAAATTGAGTGAGAGTTCAACTGAGTTGATTGCCTGGTTTAATAGGATTGATTGATCTATCAACAAATAGACTGGAGAGATGGCTTGAATGGATTGGTGAGTTAAATAATTACATGGATGAGTCAATTGATTGCATGAAAGACTTAACTGATTATATAGATTAGAAGACTAGATTGATGGAAGATTTAATTAATTGTTGAGGGAGGACTTAACAATGTGGATTGAATAGTTAGGAAAGGGGATTGTGGAGTGACCATAATGATAGTATGAGTTAGATTTGGAGGAATAAATCATGATTAAATAAATAAAAGAATTATTTACTTGCACATGTGACCATTAATAAATAAATTCTTAATATTCATTTATTTATTTTTTTGGTAAAAGGCCAAGGCCAAAGATATTTTATTAATTAAAAGAAAGATTACAAAGGCATTTCATTCGGTGTAGGCACTGGTAGGAAAGAACAGAATTAAGAAAACCTCCAGTCTCACCTGGGACTTGTTCAGTCCAACATGATAGAGTTCTTTGGTAATTACATACCCCATAATTTGTTGGGGCCATAGTCTAGTTGAACTTGTGAAATATAGTATGCATAATTTGGTCTCTTATACTACTAGATATTACAATTTTTGAGCTATCCAGGCATACCCAGATTTACATTACAAGCTCAATATTGAAATAACAAGAACTATTCTTACTCCTATCCTCCCATCGAGCTTGCACATAATTCTAAACTTAATTTGCATCTACCTTTTGTTCTCATCCTTTTCCTCTTTCTTCATAGACTCTCATGGCGGCTAAGGATCAGCCATATATGCTTTACTTCTGCATGAAAGGTTAGTAATACAAACAAACCTTTAAAGAATTAAAAAATAATGTTCTATTCAATATGGATCCTAATCTATAATACCTGATAATAAAGCAGGTTGATATTCAAGCCATAGTTACCTTTGATAGTTTTCTAAAAGAATCCTATTGAGGTTAGAGTGACAAAAACCTTACATCTACAACCATCTAACTGAGAAAAGGAATAGTCTATATAACTTTAATACAACACAATACCCAATCTTACTAGAGAGATCATCTTGAGTGGAATATTTGACTCAAAAATAAGGAAATACCATGATCTTCAGCAAGATGCTGCATAAAAACTAATGCCATTGAAGGCATTCCATTATGGAGACATCCCTACATTTTATAACAAATCACATCTACTTTCCTAGAATAGGAAAGCCAAAGAAATCTAGAATGAACCCTCTATATATCTCATGAGCTGCAACAATCCTATATCCTACTAGATACCTAATTAAACAATAAATTCATGCATTTAAAAATAAACTCTATTAAAATAAGATGACCAGAATCAGTAATAAGAAGCTACAAAAAGCTACAAATCTAGCAAGAAGCTACTATAAGGGGGGCAATATAAATGACCGAGCCTGTGCATTTACTGAAAAGAAGACCGATAGCTCAGATACAAGTGAATGAGAGATATCATTAGGGAGAAAAGGGAGAAAGGCTACTGACAACTACTCTTAATGTTAATCTTCTTAAAAATACTGCAAGGGACCAATCAAAATGCTATCTTCAGCCAACATTCCATTAAGCTGAGGTAGTTTGGGAGTAATCCAACTAAAGATCATGATATGATGTTTATCATTGACATTAACCTTCAACAATCTTAAATTGAAAATAACATTTATAATATCCAAAGGAGGGAAACTTATGAATACTTATAATGACGAGGACCACAGGAGTCTGAAAATGAAAAGGAATATATATGGGTATATATATATATATACACATATATGTATACTTAATATTCATTTATTGAGAGGACAATTAATTTAATTAAATAAATATAATTTATTTATTTAATTGGTAAGAGGAATTTGATTTATTTGATAAATGCAATAATTAGAAAGAGGGAATATTAATTAAATATATTTATATAATTAATTGAATGACATAGGGTATAATTAAATCATGTTAATTATTTACTTATATTATAGATGAATAATTGATGAAATATTGATTGGATGATAAATTATTAAGGTAATTAATTAAAATAACTTAATTATAGAATTGAGGAGAAATGATTATTTTGATTTTAGAATAAGGTAGAATGACACAATTAATTAAATAATAAATATTATTTAATAATTTAAGAGGAATGTTAGTGAAATTTTCACTTGTAGGCATGGGACATTTTTAGGTGTCTACAGTTAGGTGCTTAATATTTATGACAGTACAGTAACCCTATACAATTTACACCACATTTTTTGTCCTTGCCTTAGTGTGTGGTCTCCTAGCTCTTATCCAAGCCTATTTCTGGCCAAATTACTAAAAATATGATGTCACATCTTTGCATGATGATTTAAATTGTTATCTAAGGCTATTTGCACTTGATTTCCCTATTTTGGCAATTTAATGGTGCCTTGAGTGCCCTTAAACTGGTCAAGTGCCATTGACCTACCAACTCGAGCCCATTTTCAAATATGTTGGTGCCAAGTTTCCACTAGTTGTTTGTCAATCTTGATGTCTCACTATGACTATTGGAGGTTGGCTTAATGCATGGAATACATTGATAATGTTAGAATTGTTGTCATTCGATATTTTTTTCATTGATGTCAACATATATTTAGTTATGAAGACCAGGGATTGTTGGAAAGTATAGACATACAAATTGTAGAGAGTGGTACAGATGCCATGCAATTCATTAGCTCTTACGAGATTAGAGATATGTTTCAGGTGTTAGAAAGTTGACTATACTAGTGTATATGACTAAGATTAGTATTGTCATTATGGCAACAAAGTCATATGGAGTTTTGGTGTCAGTGCACTTACTCATAAGATCAGAATTTGGCTAAGTATGGATTTAGGGAAAATGGTCAAAAAGATGAATGAGGAAAACACATCTCTGAAGGATCAGAGTGATGAGTTTGATGAAAAGCTATTTAATAATCAGGAAGCCTATTAAGAATAGGTCAAAGAAAACAAGCAGTTGGATGAAGAACTGAGGTAAGAAAACATGAAAATCTTAGAGTTAGAGAACATTAAGAAGTAGATGGAATCTGAATTAAAAGAAGCAAAGAACCATATTAACAAATTGCACACAAGTAAGGATATAATAGAGTCATAGTTGTATGCACAGAAGATTAAAGGAGATGCCACTGGTATTGGATCCAATGAAGCACAAAATAAAATCAATGATATGCAGGAAAGAAAGAAAGCACCAAAAGAATCTATAGAAGCTAAGATGACTAGAAATAATACTGAAGCTAAAGCTGAACCATCTATAGATCAATGAAAGCCAGTAAACTGAACTTGTTATGCCTGTAACAAGCATGGAAATATAGCAAGAGATTGTAAAGAGGTAAGACCTTTCAATGGTTATTGTTATTCATGCAATAAGTTTGGTCATAGAGCTATGAATTGTAGATCAAATCAAATAAATCAAACTCAACATAATCTGAGAAATCATCCACAACAAAATGTTAGAAGTCCTCAAAACATTACATGTTAGATATGCAATTATAATGGTCACACAGCTAGACAATGCAGTATGGTAACTCACATCAATGTGTCGAGGAATATAAGGCATCAAGTTATTTGTCACACTTGTAACAAGGTTGGACACATCTCAAAGTTATGTAGATCACGAGTGCAAGGACAAGAAAGACCTAATAAGTCTCAAGGATCAATTCTGGATGAATCTGGAGAAGTTAAGTTTGTGAAAGCCACAGAAGATGCGAGCATGATTTGGAAAGAATTAAAGAAGGATAATGTTGATGACTATGTATTGGCTACATCCATAATGGACGGACCGTCTACTTATGGATGAATGAAGCTAATGGTCATAGGGGGAGCTAGATTAGCTCTAGATCCCTGCACAACTAGTATACTCACCCTTAGAGTATGCACCTTTGGTTATAGCAGTTTGGATACTATTTGATGTAGTATGAAAGAGCACATTGCCTGATTGATAGAAAAAATAAAGATCAAAATTCTTTGTTGCATTCTATGTTTATGTGGCAAGCATTAATTGCAGAAAGGTTTTTTTATAGTCACCGGAGATCCATTGTTCACACATTTTCATTCGAGTTCAAGCCTTTGGAGAGCAGGAGATTAAGCAGTTAGTATTGAAGGATTGTAGTTGATTTATTAGTGAAGAAGTGTGTAAGATTGTTGCAGAACCCTAGTTTAGTCGTGATGATTCAGAAACCCTTTTAGAACCCTACTTGAGTGATTGATCAAGTAAGTAATGTCCACTCTAGTTGTGTTTGATGTTGCTGAAAGGAAGAGATACATTTTCAAGAAGCATCCCTTTAAGTCAGTCTTAGATGATTTGGAAGGGGCATTCTCTAGGACTCTGATGGGAGTTATGCACGTATAAGATATACATGCATACATTTACTGCAAGAAGGAACTTGTAGGATTGGACAGGATTAGGTCACACTTGGAATCAATGATGAAACCAAACATGACATTCCTGGATGAGTTCACACACTTAGAAAATAACCCTATCATAGAGTATGTGACTGCATATGAGTTCTATGAATCTGAATGGATTAAGATTTTATTGAGCAGAATACATGATGACTTATTTTGGATAGGAGAAGTCCCTGTTAGAATAACTACTATTCTCATTTATGAGATGACTAGACTTCCTAAGAGCGGCACCATTCTTCCCACTAGTAAGGATGTTAGGAAACAAGTGGAACAAGCCTGCAAGTCCTGTAGTGATAAGCATGGCATGAAAATTGAGCCGATAGAGTAGAAGGACATAAAACTAATGTCTATGATACTTGGTTATAAAATCCAACATACCAACAGAGTTAATAGTGTGTCCACAGCCACTATTTTGGTAGCTATCAGAATAGTGAAGGAAAATGGAGAGTTCAGCTTGTGCGAGATCTTGCGCACATAATTGATGGATAACATAAGAGCTATCAAGCATGAAAAGAGAAAAGTGTTCATTTTTGGGTCACTAATAATCTATATATACTTCCATATTGTTGGTAAAGTATCAGATCTTTACCTTGATAAGATTTTTCCTACGATACCACAAATATCATTCAAGGAATCATCTGAAAGCACCTTGAAGGATTTTATGGACCTAGAAATAAAGACATTCATAATCAAAATGAAGAGAAGGTATAGGATACCTGAGAGTATTCTGGAGAAGTATAATGATAGCATATGTTTCATGGTAGAGACATACATCACATGCATGGAAGCTGTAGAGCCTAGAACTAAGTGGATTCATCCACTTGGTTATGAAGTAGAGGAACATATTTTGGAAGCTAATGCACAAGTCCTACTATCAGTGCCTAAGGATCCCAATGAGCCAAGATGGGTTACTTATGAGGAGAAGAAAAGACAAGTAGATTCAGTCTTGTACAGTGCAGCCACCAAGAGAAAAGCATCAAAGATCACCTTTGAGATACTAAAAATTCATGGTGTCACTCAAGAAGATCTAGATAAGGCAAGGGAAGCCAAGATTGAAATGAAAATTGAGAGTGCATCCTCTTCAGAAGTGAAAGTAGAGAAGATGAATGACCCTAAGGAGAAGAAGGTAAATATGAAAGAAAACACTCCTGCACCTATTGGACTACAACTGATTTGGAATCTGATTGAAGAATCTATGATTGCAAGATCACTGAGGAGTTGTTGATTAGATATGTAATATGATTAAATTAGTATTATGTTGTCATTGATGTCAACTAGCTTGAAAGTACTTATCTTGTAAGTTACTATACTGAGACATCTGAGGAAAGGTGAAAAAGAGATGAAGAACAGAGAAATCTACATGAGGAAAGATGTACATGTCAGATGAGGATAAGGAACACATTGAGTAACTTGTTGATAAGTCTATGACTTGATGATATTGACTTTATTATGTTGCATTCATCTATGATGAAGTAGAGAGTTGAAAGACACAAAGCAGTGTTGTTGGTAAATGAAGCATTTCTAGTATACACCGATGGAGTGTAGTGTATACCAATCATAGTATTAACCGAGCGGTGTTCACCAATGCATTTCTTTGTTAACCGAGCAGAACAGAATGAATTAAATGATGAGTTTAGCTGATAAGATTGATGAGCTGGCAAGAGTATAACATCAAGGTAACAGATAATGTTTGTTACATAGATCGACAGTTGATGAAATTTAGGGAAGATCTAACGGAGAAGATTGAAATGTGTTATTGACATAAGTACCGAGAAAGTTTGAAGCAGCAAAATCTATGAATGTGGTTAAGTGGAAAAATCTGATGGTGGAGAAGAAAATGATTTACCCGTCTATATAAGAGAACAAAATTTTCTTTATGAAAATGCTAGAAGAAGAAGAAGGTATAGGAATATCACATGAACAAGGTTTTCATGAATTCTAATCATACTGGTTAGTAAGAACCAAGCTGCAAAACAATTATCGAGCTACAAAGAGAAATTACCGACTGATAGTAAGTTGATACAATATTGAATTTGAAGTGAAATATTGATCAGAAGGATTTTTATGGACTAAATATTGATCTGTAATCTGAAATTGAAGTTGTATTAAGGTAGGTCATTTATTGTTACATATTTAACCATTGTATATAGTCAAATCTCTTAACCGAGTGGACTCTAAAAGTCTTATGATGTATCATTCTTAGAATGAACATTGTTATCCTGTCAACCCCATAGTGAATGTTGGTTGGATGATAACTTCTAGTCTAAAATCCTCTAACAAGGTCACACCTAACAGTGTGTTTATAACCTTTAACAGGGTTGGGTCTTAACCGACCTCACTTTAGAAGAGTGAACAATTTTGGGTTGCTAGTCCCAAGTGGTTTTTCCCTTTACAAGGTTTCCATGTTAAATCTCTTGTGTTATGTGTTGATTGTGATATTTTTTTGTTATCATTCTTTACATGTTACATGTTAGGTTTGATTGGTAACTGTTATAGTATTAGACTAGTAATTGGTAAAAGCACAGATAGTGAAATTTATTATTGTTTATCGATGAACAAAAATTGAAGGAATAGTTTTGAATTATACATTTTGTTTTGGGACACTGGATAATTGATTCACCCCCCTCTTAGTTATTCTAACAATTGGTATCAGAGCCCTGGTTGCTTGGAATAGAGTTTTAGGGACTTAAGCATAAAGGTCTCAGGATGTACAAGAGGGAAGTACCAAAACTGAACAAAGAGAACTTTGTAGTATGGCAAAGCATAATGAAGCTGCACATATCTGGAATTGGGAATTCTGCACTAGAGTTGATGGAGAATGGCTACATGCAACTGCCCACTGGTCCCTTAATTATTGATCAACTAAAGGACAAACATGAACACAATGTTACTATGATGGAACTTGCTGCTGCTTGTATCGATGTTGAATTTGAAGATATTAAGACTTGCACGACTGCCAAAGGAATGTGGGATAAATTAGCACAAATATACAGTGGAGATCTGAATGTCAAAAGAGCCCAAGCTGAAAGTGTGAGAGGTAGATTTGATGATATGAGAATGAAAGAAGGTGAGAACATTGTCCAATATTCAAATAGACTCAAAGAGGTGGTACATACTATTAGAGCATCTGATGGAGCAATTGATGATGAAACAGTGATAAGCAAGATTCTCAGAACTTTGCTACTAGTTTATGCAATCAGGATTTTTGTAATTCATGAAACAAGAGATACATCCAACCTTACTCTTGACACTCTGATTGGTAAACTTACAACTTTTGAATTAAACAAATTTGATAACAGTGTTGTTCCTTTTTTTGAATCCACTTTCATGTCTTCTTTGGAGATTGGAAAGTCTAGCAGGAATAGTAAGAATTGTGATAGTGATGAAAATACCGATGATGAACTTGATGAGCTTGAAGCACTTATGGCTAGAAGATTTCCCAAAGGAAAAAGAAGGTATAGAGGTAAGCTACCTTTAGCATGCTTTAATTATAAAGAAGTCAGTCACATCATTACTAGATGTCCACAGAAGAAAGATGATGATAGATCCAAAGACCGATATGAAGGAAGCTATGGGAGAAGAGTCAATAGAGGCTATCAACACTCTAGCAGAGACAACTGAGACAAAAAAGGTAAAAAGGTATGTTGCATAGCCAAAGATATTGATACTGAATCTGATTCTGATGATGATATAGAAGTTGTATTTGTTGCTATGAAAGATGATTCAGAAGAGGAAGAGAAACATGAAGAGACAACATTGATCTCTAAAGTAAGCAGAAAGGATACATGGATCATAGATAGTGGCTGTACACATCATATGACTGATGATGTAGAGAAGTTTGATCATCTTGTTGAATATAATGGAGGATCTTTGAGAATGGGAAATGATGCACCTTGTATGGTAAGAGGTAAAGGCTCACTGATGATCAATGACATGTTACAATGTGAAAATGCATACTGGGTAGATGGATTGAACTATAATTTGTTAAGTGTAGCTCAGCGGAATAATTCAACCCACCAACTAGCTTTTGAGAGAAAAAAGGTGAAGATCTATGATGATGGAGGAAGACTTGTAGGAATTGGTACACAATCTAGAGGTAATCTATTCTATCTTGATATGGATCAGTCTTCTTGTTTGTTAAATAAAAGATGAAGATGCTTGGTTGTGGCATAGAAGGTTATGCCATGTGAACTTTGACAACATGATCAAGATCAATAGAAAGAAAAGAGTTAGAGGATTTCCTAACTTGACAAAACCTGATCATGCCATGTGCCATGAATGTTAGAAAGGTAAGATGAATAAGTCTAGTTTTAAAAGCAAAGACTACTCAACAAAGAAGATACTTGAGTTGGTTCATACCGACCTATGTGGTCCTATGAGAACTCAGAGCTATTCTGGTGATAGATATTTTATTCTTTTTGTTGATGACTATACTAGACTGATGACTATTATGTTCTTGAAAGAGAAATCTAAAGCTTTCAAAATGTTTAAGTGGTATAAAGCTAAGGTAGAGAAAGAAACCAGAAAATAAATAAAATGCTTAAGATCTACTAGAGGAGGTGAATTTATCTCTGATGAATTTACAATTTTTTGTAATGAGCATGGAATCAAAAGACAAGTATTTGCACTGAGGACACCTCAGCAAAATGGCATTGCTAAAAGGAGGAATAGGTCTATAATTGACTATGCTAGAACATTGATGATACAAAAGAATGTTTCTCAAACATATTGGAAGGAAGCTGTCAGTACAGCTATGTATGTTCTTAACCAAGTACAATTGAAGAAGGACTCCAACCGAACACCTTATGAACTATGGTTTGGACACAAACCTACTGTAAGTTATTTCAGAATCTTTGGAAGTAAATGCTTTATTTTGAAAGATGAAAGAAATGGTAAATTTGATTCTAAAGGAGATGAAGGGATATTTCTGGGGTATTCCACTTCAAGTAAAGCATACAAATGTTTGAATAAAGTTACAAATAAGATAGTTGAAAGTACTAATGTTCATGTTGATGAGTTTGATGACAAGTACACAGAGGAAAGCACAAAGGAATCAGAAGACTATAGTAGATTCACTTACATTGAACATCTAAAGTATCTACCGACATCGCAAACTATGTTAACTGGTCAGCAGGGAAACAATGCAGGACAATAGGCACCACAAACCAATGAACATGAAGAAACTGTCGAGTAAGAAAATGACCTTGAATAGGATGAACAAGAAAGGAGAAATCAAGTTCTGGCTATTTTTTTCAGAAGACATCATCCTAAGACACAAATCATTGGAGATAGACATGATGGAATGCAAACTAGAAGCAAAACAAGACAAGGTACATGTTTAATTTGTGAATTTGAACCTAAAACTATGAAAGTTGCATTAGATAATGAAGAATGGGTTAATGCAATGAAGGAGGAAATAGAGAAAATAAAGAAGAACAAAACCTGGTCCTTAGTACCCTGACCAAAAGATAAGAATGTTATCGGTACTAAGTGGATATACAGGAATAAATTAAATGAAAATGGTGAAGTCACAAGAAATAAAGCTAGATTGGTATGCAAGGGATATGCACAAGAAGAAGGCATTGACTATGGTGAAACATTTGCACCTGTTGCTAGATTAGAAGGAGTTAGAATGCTACTTGCATATGCTACACATAAGAAATTCAAAGTCTATCAAATGGATGTGAAGTCAACATTTTTGAATGATATACTTGAAGAAGAGGTCTACATTGAACAACTTGAAGGATTTGTTGATCCCAACAATAAAGACATGGTATGTAGATTACATAAAGCTTTATATGGTCTAAAGCAAGCACCGAGAGCATGGTATGAAAGTCTACATACTTACTTGTTAAGTATTGGATTTGTTAGAACAAGTGAAAAAAGCAATCTGTATGTGAAAGGTGATACTGATGATACTATTATCATTGCTGAAATATTTTTTGATGATATTATCTTTGGAGGCTCAGATCTTGTATCCAAGGCTTTTGCTGATGAAATGCAAAAGGAATTTAAAATGTCTATGTTCAGAGAGATTAAATTCTTTCTTGGATTACAAGTGATTCAACAGAGTGATGGAATATTCATCACACAATCTAAATACATAAAGGAAGTACTGAAGACATTTGGCATGGAAGATGCTAAACCTGTGGGAACACCGATGGCTACTAGATGCAAATTGACAAAGGAGGATGAAACTATAGAGGTAAATCAGGCACTTTACTGATCCATGATTGGTAAGTTAATGTACGTAGTTCACAGTAGACCAGATATAGCACATGCTATGGGAATTGTTGCAAGATTTTCTACTAATCCTAGAGAATCAAACATGATAGCTACAAAAAGGATCTTAAGATACTTGAAGAAAACAAAGAATTTTGGATTATGGTATCCTAAGAAAGGGAAGTTTGAACTAAAATTTTACACCGATGCTGATTGGGCTGGAAATGTGGATGATAGAAAAAGCACCACCGGAGGAGCATTTTTCTTTGGTGAAAGACTTGTAACTTGGACAAGTAAAAAGTAGGCTTGTATTTCTCAGTCTACAGCTAAAGTAGAATATGTTGTTGCTGCTACTAACTATTCAAATATTGCATATATCAAGCAAGTGTTGGAAGGAATGAATGAGGTAATCACTGACCCGATGATTATATATTGTGACAACACTAGTGCTATTAATATCTCAAAGAATCCTGTGATTCACTCTAAGACAAAGCATATATCTATTAAGTATCATTACTTAAGAGAACAAGTGCAAGAGAAGCAAGTGAAGTTATAATTTGTCACATCTAAAGAACAACTTGTAGATATTTTTACAAAGCCTCTACCGAAGGACACATTTGAATACTTGAGGACTAGACTTGGGGTCCGTCTCCTATCTATCAGTCACTAAGGTGATCTGGTTGTTGCATCAACCTATAATTATCAGAAGTACATTCTAGTTGATGCAACATAGTTCACACTTTGAATCATGTTCAAGGTTGTGATTAAGTTTGAGAACTTGAACCGATTTGAATATCAATATTCAAGAGATACAAAGGAAGACAAAATTGTTTGTTTATTTGTTTCTTTGGCATTGCTGTCAAAGGGAGAGATAAAAAATATGAAATGAAGAAATGAAAAAGGTGTTTATGAAATGAAAAGGGAGAGAAAAACAAGATATGAAAAGGAACAAGCACCGATGAGAATTATCTAAGGGAGAGACTATCTGGATGAGATAGTGTATTAAAGATCACAACTGCAGAATGGTAAAGCTGTATTATCTAATGTTGTTTAGTAACATAGTGATTAAACACATTAAGTCTAATTGACTTACATAATTTTGTTCACAAAGTTGTAGAATGTATGTTTGGTATGTGTATGGTACATTTCATATTACTTGAGTTGCCATCAATGCCAAAGGGAGAGATTGTTAGACTACAACTGATTTGGAATCTGATTGAAGAATCTGTGATTGCAAGATCACTAAGGAGTTGCTGATTAGATATGTAATATTATTAAATTAGTATTATGTTGTCATTTATGTCAACTAGCTTGACGGTACTTATCTTGTAAGTTACTATACTGAGACATTTGAGGAAAGGTGAAAAAGAGATGAAGAACAAAGAAATCTACATGAGGAAAGATGTACATGTCAGATGAGGATAAGGAACACATTGAGTAACTTTTTGATGAGTCTATGACTTGATGATATTGACTTTATTATGTTGCATTCATCTATGATGAAGTAGAGAGCTGAAAGACACAAAGAAGTGTTATTGGTAAATGAAGCATTTCTAGTATACACCGATGGAGTGTAGTGTATACCGATCATAGTATTAACTGAGTAGTGTTCACCGATGCATTTCTTTGTTAACCGAGTGGAACAGAATGAATTAAATGATGAGTTTAGCCGATAAGATTGATGAGCTAGAAAGAGTATAAAATTGAGGTAATAGATAATGTTTGTTACATAGATCGATGACTGATGAAATTTAGGGAAGATCTAACGAAGCAGATTGAAACATGTTATTGACACTGTGTGATAGAAAATGGTCACACTTCTGTGAATCCTTGCATTCAAGAAGACTCAATAATGAGTTCTCAAATATCGATTCACAGCTCTCTATTCGTGGAGTGCAGGGGTTGTATTATGAGGCCCTCAGATTAACCTTGTTAAACCCATGCAAGTACACCAAGAAACGAGAGATTCAAGGATGAGAAGCAAGAGTGCTAAAAATGTGTGATAGAAAATGGTCACACTTCTGTGAATCCTTGCATTCAAGAAGACTCAATAATGAGTTCTCAAATATCGATTCACAGCTCTCTATTCGTGGAGTGCAGGGGTTGTATTATGAGGCCCTCAGATTAACCTTGTTAAACCCATGCAAGTACACCAAGAAACGAGAGATTCAAGGATGAGAAGCAAGAGTGCTAATCTCCATTGATCTTCAAGTTATTGCATGTAAATGAAACTAATCTAGATGATTGACATGCAAGAAATAAACTACTCTATTGAGATGAAAGTATTACAAGTTCTTGCTAATTATGCTATGTGGATTAAGCTAGAACAATGAAAGGAAACATAAATTTAAACTATTATGTGAATGCAATATTAATCTAAACTATGGATTGCCATGAGACATGAGAGAAGAAGACAAGAAGAAAGAAGTCTCAAATATCCAAGCTCCAAATGTGCTCAAAAGCTTCTTCCAAAATTGCTCTCCAAACCTGCAGCATAACAATAACATGAAAATTCTAGGATCCTAATTGAGAAGGAGAGGGCTCCTTATATGAGAATTTGAGGAATTGAATGCAAATCCAAGAGCAATGTGGGATAAATCCAAAAAGAGGAAATAAAGCTCAGTTTTTAGAAAGTGTGGAGAGAAAAGGGATTTTCTTTATTTTATTTATTTTTATTTCCCTTTTTCATCACAAAAGAGCTTTAAGAGGATTTTTTATTTATTTAAAAGAATGATTCTCTATTAATTAAATAAGATAACATTATTTAATTAAAAGAGAGATATTATTCTAAATAAGATAAAATCATTTAATTAAAAAAGATTTTATTTCATTTAAAAGATATCTCTTTCAATTAAATAAGGTTATTTTATTTATTTAAGAGAGAATATTTCTTTTAATTAAATAAAATTTATTGAAAGAATCAAGAAAAGGATTTTTGTTTTATTTTTATTTGATTTATTTCCTTTTCCATCACAAAAGATCTTTTGAGAAGATATTTTATTTATTTAAAAAGAATAATATCTCTTTTAATAAAATAAAATAAGATTATATAATTTAAAGATGAATATTAATTAAATAAGATAAAATCATTTAATTAAAAATGGATTTTAATTAAATAACATCATTTCATTTAAGGAATATTAATTTCAATTAAATAACATTATTTTATTTATTTAAAAGGGATTTATTTCTTTTAATTAAATAAAATTATTGATGACATGATTAAACCTTAGGAGATTATTGAAATGATTGAAATAGTTATGATTTGATCAAGGAAATTGATTTGAATATTGCAAAACATTGATTCAGAAAATTGATATTTGACAAATTGAATAAATGGGGCCCAAAGTCTAGGCGACCATTTTAGGGTGCATACATTTGCCCCTCTTTGACTAATGTGAGGTCGACTCGGGATCACATGCAGTCAAAGAATGGAATTGAAGTGTGAGATCGATTTGGGATCACAAAACAACCCAGATGTGTGTTCGACGGATGGGAACACATCAGGACATAGATAAACAGATTGAAAAAGACAAGGCCAACACCTGTGAATAGGTAATTGTCAAGTCTCAAATAAGAGATAAGAATCTCAAGCAAGGTTGCCCCAAGAGAAGCAATCGATAAATTTGATAAAGCTGAATCAAGCATTGAAGTTTGGTAGGTATTGCCCCCTCGTGATCAAAATCGAAATGAGATAGAGGAGAAACAATAAATTGATAAATTGGATCAAATCGAACTAAAGATAAGGTTCTTGATGTAAAATGAAAAAAATAAGAATCATAGAACCAAGGTAGGTCAGCAAGAAAATTATGCCCGTAGGTTGGATTAGAAGACAAGAAGTGGGGTGAAGGCGAATGGAAGATAGAAGTTTGGAAGAAATGGAAAGAAATGGAGAAAAGAAAGAGAAATTGCCTTGAGAAAGAGGATGCATCAAAATCAATCAACTGTTTAAGATTGGGAATTTCGATTGAGATCACGAAAGAAGATAAGGAAATGAAGAATGTGATCATAGTTGACTGAAAGTCCACAAGAAAGATGAAGGAAACCCTCTCAAACTCATAATGCAGCCTAAAATTGCAAATTTAACATGAAGCCTAAATAATGCAAGCTATATGAAAATGCAAAGGTGTACTTGCAATAGGGTAACATAGGTTTGGTTGTGTTCATCATTCATTAGAGAATGTAAAAGAACTTATTTTCATCATAGGGCCATTATTACCGGACATCGGACGATCACACAATCAACACTAGTCACAAACGCAACTATGAAGATATGAATGTGATTTATATCAGGAATGTGGAAAGATTCTAACATGAGCATCAAAGACATAAAGGTCAAGATGACTACAATGTTAGCTTACCCAATTTAATGTAGCAAAACCATGCTTGCATCAAGGCATAAATGCCAGGATAACCATGAGGACAGTTGTGCAAGAAACAGTCAAGGATGATGTCTCAAATATCCTAAGTGTGTCAAGGAGACAACAAGAGACACTCAAGATAGTCAAGAACACACCCACAAGCAGAAAGCAAATAAAAATGTGCCCCATGCCCCAAGTCCTCTAGCTATGCATCATGGAGAGACTTATTAGACAAAGGCACTCAACGAAAATCAATAACAGTCAGCACACAAAGAAAATTTCATGACATATCTCAAGCATTAAGTGTTGCATTAAAAAATTTAAGTGTGTAAACTGATACTGAGTTCCGAGGATAAGGATCGAATGCTTGCTAGCTGGTAAGATCACATGACCAAACTGGATAAGACCAAACTGATAAGCGTTGAAAAACACTCGATGTCAGGAGTTGTGTTGAAAAACACAGTTGGGGTGGTGTTGAAAAACACCCTTTGCGAGGTGTCCTAAAGACAAGCATATCCAAGAGACCACAGATAACACAGTGATGCCCCCTAGACAAAGACAAAGACCAATTCCAAATCAAGGCAACAAGGACGAGGCATGATGGAGAAAGGCTAAGTGTCAAGGACGCATGTTAAGAAATAGGGGTGCAAAGGCCTCAAGTAGCGCCCGTTTCCAGGTTTTCACCACTTGGAAGAAATTTTTCAGGACTTTTTATAATTTTTTTTTTTATGTTTATTTTTTTTTGTATTTTTGCTACCAAGGTGCCTGTTTCCAGGTTTTCACCAAGGCACTTTTTCCATTTTTTTTTTAATAAATTTTTTTGATTTTTTTGTATTTTTTCAACATCATATGTGAATTTTTTTGGAATTTTTTAGAAAATATATCAATTTTTTGGATTTTTTCAGGATCAATAATTATATACAAAGGATGCCCCCAAATAGAACGGGCATCACACTCCCAAGCAAGATCGCATTGTGTAGTCCCAATGTCTAGCAAGGTGGAGGAAAAAAGGGATTAGCAAGTTGGTGGAAGAGATGGAGACAAAAGAATGAAGGAGGATGAAGGGAAGAAATCCTCAAAGAAAAAAACTCCTCAAGAGTACCCAAGCTAGGGAAAAATTGTCATGAAAGCACATTTGGACAAGCAATGAAAGGCCAGCATAGGATAAGTCAGAAAGGCATAATGCGAAAGAAGGAACATATGCAGTCCAAAGGAGTAGACATGTCAAGAGGCTTCATAGCATCGTGTTTTACTCTCTTTTTTCTTTTTTTTTTAGATCAAGACCAAAGGGGGAAAGGATAGTGAAAGGCTAGAATGAATGGAGGAAAATAGGTATGAAGGCTAGACATGAAAGAAATGAAAGCAGGATCATCATAAGACCGCTCTTGAGATAGCCAAATGTACGTGTATAGATCAACCTTGTCAAGATCAAAGAGAGAAGATGGAATGGATGAGATATGTAGAAGAACTACGCATGATGCCTGATTGCCAGGTTTTCATCATGGTACTTATCCAAGGTGCCGCAAGGGAGTGGTTTTCACCATAGGACGAATTTATTTCTCTTTACTTTTGCTACCAAGGTGCCTGTTTCCAGGTTTTCACCAAGGCACATTTTCAATTTTTTCTCTTTTTTCTTTTTTTTTTGAATTTTATAATTTTTGGAAGAAGGCAAGCTTTTAGATAATGCTCCTTGAAAGGATAAACCATGATATGCCAAGGATTC
This sequence comes from Chamaecyparis obtusa, assembly GCA_027943335.1. Lineage (NCBI taxonomy): Eukaryota > Viridiplantae > Streptophyta > Pinopsida > Cupressales > Cupressaceae > Chamaecyparis > Chamaecyparis obtusa. Next base: position 1,557,761 of record BSBK01002552.1, read on the forward strand.
AAAATTATATGCTCAAAGATGCTGATAGGGAAAAGAAGATGGAAGAGAAAAATGGAGGATACAGTTTTATGTAAAGCGAGTGGAGTTGGAAGATAGGAGGAATATGCAAATGAGGAAAAATGATAGAAAGTGAGAGAATAATGAATGGAAGGATTGTGAAAGAGTAAATGGAAAGGAAGGCAAGATCAACATCGACGCACACCTTGGAGGGTGGTGAGAGGATGGAGGAAACTTGAATGAAGGAATACGTGAAGGAATATGATGAATGTTTAGTAGAGGTTGCGGTTTAGGTGCATGGAATGAAAGAATGTTTTTGGAAGAAGATGGAGTGGAAGCCTTTGGAAGCTTGAATGTCAACTTTAATTTTTGTTCAACATTAGACTCTTTCAAGAGAGACTTTGGAATCCATATAGCCTTAGACTTTTTATTTCCTTTTGATGACTTAGAGAGAATATCTTGAATGATGGATTTTGGAACCCATACTTGTCTTGTAGTTTTCTTCTTAGATATCTCTTTTGACTTTATGCCCCCATGTCGATTAGAGGAGACATGGTGATCTTCTTTCTTTGATGGATTCTTGTATTGTTTCTTTTTCTTATATTGAACATTCAAGTTACTTCCAAAAGACTTGGGACATGTGGAAGAAGAAGGATAATATGACTGGTGTAGATGGGTGGATGGATGAAAAGGATTCAAAGGTATGCATCTATGTTGATCTTGAGGAAAGATAGGAGATGGAGGGACATAAGGACCCAAGATAGATGATGAATTAGGAGAGTTAGGAGGGGAAAATGAAGGGACATAAGGACCCAATATGGAAGGAAGACGTGAAGTCCTTAGTAGTGGTGGAAGAGGTCCAAGGATGGAAGTGGAAGATGCAAAAGGATAATCAATAAGTTCATCAGCATCTATATGACAACCAAGGATATCAACATCTTCAGAGTGAGCATTATAATTTTCAATAGGATCCTGAACATCTTGAATAAGAGCATTTTGTTTGATAGGATCATTCAAAGCTTGCGAAGACTTAGGAAGAGTAGAAAGCGGAAGTGAACATGGAATGGTAGAACAAGAAGATGGAAGACTTTGATCTTGACAAGGATCTTTGGATAGCACAAGTGCAGAATTTGTCTCTTGAATAGGCTTAACATCGGAAGTAACAACACCATTTTTAATAACCTTAATGGAAGTATCATCTTTGGAAAGTGTAAGCATGGTAAGGTCATTTTCATTATCAATAAGCTCAACGGTGTGGGTAGTAGCTTGATCTTGCTTCGAAGAAGACTTAAGACATGGTGGAATAAATGAGGAAGGACGTAAAGGATCAAAAGAACCATGACGCGGATAGAGAGCATCATGAAAAGGAGTGGATGACATGGAGGGTTCTTGATCTTTATCTTTCTTTATATTCTTTTCTGTATCAGTTTTAGAGTTCTCTTGACATGAAACCACTTCTAAGGACAAGGAAGCAGGTTGGAGTTGTATGGAAGACTTTGGCAGAGATGGTGAAGGATTAGCTGAAGTAGGCATTATAGTGCAGAAAGGCTTAGGCTCTTTAGATTTAGCATTATCAGAAGTATTTGTAGCCAAGTGAAGGTTAGCTTGAGTATCTTTAAGAGGTGGCCCTTGAGGATAACTATAGGGAACCGCATGGAAAGCATTAGAATTTGAATTGGATGAAGGATTTGTGAAAGATTTGGAAGACTTGGTGACTTTAGGAGATGTAGGGATATTGGAAGAAGTAGGGGATGGAATGGAACAATCACAAGACAAAGGTCTAGCATTAACATGATCTTGCTTGAGAGTATAATCTTTATTTTCAGCATGAGAGTTCTTAGAAGATATATTCTTATAGTATTTACATTTATAATCAGCGCGTTGAGCTTTCTCTTCCTCAAGTGAAGTAGATGTATCGTCTAGGTATTGTTCACAGAAATCATCAAAGTCTCTTTCAAAATCAGAGTCATATGGATCACCATCACAATCTATCCAATGTGATGACCCTTTTCCAGTAAGCACAAGCACACGACGAGGAGGACTCTTAAGAATAGGGTTTTCATAGGTATTGTTACATTGTCCATCATCATAGTCATCATAGTCATCAAAGATGGGCATGTCACTCTTCATGGAAGAGGTATCACAAGGGCTATCATATTGCTCATCATGGTATGTCTCGTGAAGAGAATTAAGACTCTTGGGAGAAGTAGAAGAGGAATGAGATTGTGAAGAAGAGGAAGGTGAAGACCTAGTGGAAGAAGAAGACTTAGATAATGAGGAATTTGAATAATGTTTAGAATATTCATGATAAGATTTGGAAGATGAAGAATGTGAATAGTGTTTAGAAGAGTCATGATAAGATTTGGAAGATTTAGAAGATGAAAGACTTTTGGAAGAAGGAGGTTGTGATAGGATCATGTTGATAATTCTAGCAAAGGCACTTGATTTAGTTGATTTTTCCTCTATTTTTGCCATAAATTTTTCACCCATAAGAGTTTTTGAGGAATAATGCTTTTCAAATTGAGCAAGGAGATCAAGATCATCCATTTTCAAGAGAGGTTCCACAGCAAGATAGTTGAAACTCATAGTTCTAGAGGAAAATGAATCAAGCATAGGAATGATAGAGGAAAAGAATAGAAAGAAGTAGACTAGATAATAAGAGGAAAAGAATTAGGAAGACAAGAAGAATTTCCCATGGGTATAGAAGAATTTAGAAGAAAAACATGGGAAAAGTCATCTTGAGCAATTAATACCATTAACATTCATTGAGATGTTGAGCAACATAACAGCACCTAGGATCTAACCTAGACTGACCAAGGAAGACTGAGAATTGAAGACGCTTGGTGATAAGATGGCCTCACAAAATGTCAACACCAAACTAGGATAATCAAAGTTCTCTAATGTCCAAAGAGAGATGGTAAGATAGAAATTGCAAAAGGCGTTACCAACACTGTCAAAGAGATGCTTCAAATCAAAGGGTGACTACCCTTGCACTTTTGAATGAGGAGGTTGGACTAGGCCAAAATATAATTGAAATTGAATTTGATGGAAATGGTTTGGACAAAAAAGCACTAAAATTCTCCAAGAATGTAGCTAACAATTCTAGAGATGTTCTTTCTCAACAAGAATAGTCCTCTAACTTGACAATTATTCCCAAGGTGACAACAGGGTAGAAGATCGAGCAAGCTATAAAAAAGGTTGGTGCTTCAACTCCGGAACTCAGTTTTTATGTTCATTTTAAAAAATAAAGTACATCAACAAATTTTTATCATTGATCAGGCACATAAGACAGCAATCAGTGAGTTCAAGCAAGCAATTGTCTTCAAACAATGAGCAAGGGGCAAAGCAACCTTGCACATGAACAAGAATAGTGACTTAGTATGCTACTCCTTAAAGATTCTACTTGTGTATGTTCTTGGATATGTTTTAGCAGGCACTCAGAACACAACAACATCCTAGCAAGCTGTCTACAAGGATATACATGGCTTTTCTAAAGGGCATCCTCGATATACGCAAGGTACGTGAGGCCCAAATCCGTAGATGAGAAGAATCAAAAATCACATAGCCGGGGGGAGACGGTAACCCAAATCTCCTCCTTCACTTCTCAAAGGTATAAAGTTCTTTGAGGCTTAGCCAAGAGTGAAATCTAACTCATTCCCAAGAGAGGTGTCTTTGGATTCACCTCCCGATATTTATACTCCGCCGGAACACGGGAGTTAAGGTCGTCCCTTGAGGTGATGAAATCCCCAAGCAGGCCTTCTAAAAAAATGAAAAGTAAGTAATTCTCTATCAAAAAGTATTGAAAAGCACTAAAGGTGGAACACTTAACGCTTAAAGCAAATATGAGGTGAGTCCACAAGGTGGAACACTTAACACCTCACACAAGCTACAAATGAGTCCACAACCTAGAAAACAAGTGAGTTCCAAAAAGCACAAAAGGGTTGCCTAGTGGAACAATTAACGCTTATTTCCTATAGACCCCTCCCCTTTAATGTGGCGCTGAGATTGCAACCACAGGGCGGAAATGAGGGGCCGGCGGATTAGCGAGTCCAATAACCCAAAATAGCAATCTAGATCAATCACAAGTAATCTAAGACTGCTAATCAATAAGACTGTTTTGATATTTGAAACCAAGAATTACTTAATGTTTAAAAGACACACATGCACTTAAACACAAACTTCTATGAAAGCAAATCTATGTTTGTTTATTTTCCATTAAGAGCATAAAAGAAAATGTGTTCTATGAAAGCGTGTAACACTCAAGCCAAACACATGAGAGGTTCATTTTTAAATCCCAAACCAAGTGTTATAGAGATTGTAGCAACTCACCTTAGGTCCAAAGATATACAATCCAGAATTTAGCACACATCCGAAAAAAAAACCCTAAGATGGTTAGATATGAAATTCAATTGTTAGGAGTTTGATTTAACATTGCTGTCTTCAAGACAGTCTTTAAAGATTGATTTATTTGACCCATAAAATCACAATATTAAAATTTCTGGAAAGAATGAAGTTTTTAGCCAACATCAAGAACTACCATTTCCAAAAATTACAAGGTCTTATGATTCCATTTGGTTCCTCAACCAATAATCTTTTCAGACTGTAATTTTTCTGTCATAAATCAGATTTAAAACACCAAACCCTGCCTAGGGAATCACATATCTTTCTCAAAAAGAATCCAAATGAAACCAAACTAGTTTCATAGAAACTATTAATGAATCTAGTTTCCAAATATGTAAGCCATTTATTTTTCCCATTCATAAATCATTTTCTAAGAATAAATCATTACCTGCAACTCCAATACAGATTGTTAAAAACCAGTTTTCACTCAAATGCCCATAACTTTCACAAATCTAAATAAAAATGACTCAAACTAAAAGGAAATGAAAGCTAAGTCATTTATCTTTCTAAAAAATATTTTTAGAGTTCCTGATTCTTTATAATTTGTCCGTACCAGATGTTTCAATCTGACTATATTCAGAGAATCTCAAATCTGCAAATACCCACTTTCACCAAAATGATCATAATTTATTCATTTTTTTATAAAAATGAACCAAACAAAAAGTATGAGAAAGAAGATTAATCACACTATCCATCCATTATTATATTATAGGGTTTCAAAGCTGTAAATGACCGTACAATACCTGGAACCAATGCTAAAATTGAAAAACAATCAAGAATGAGGCCAGAAATTGATCTTTTCTGCCCCACGGTGGGCGCCAAAAATGTGTGATAGAAAATGGTCACACTTCTATGAATCCTTGCATTCAAGAAGACTCAATAATGAGTTCTCAAATATCGATTCATAGCTCTCTATTCGTGGAGTGCAGGGGTTGTATTATGAGGCCCTCAGATTAACCTTGTTAAACCCATGCAAGTACACCAAGAAACGAGAGATTCAAGGATGAGAAGCAAGAGTGCTAAAAATGTGTGATAGAAAATGGTCACACTTCTGTGAATCCTTGCATTCAAGAAGACTCAATAATGAGTTCTCAAATATCGATTCACAGCTCTCTATTCGTGGAGTGCAGGGGTTGTATTATGAGGCCCTCAGATTAACCTTGTTAAACCCATGCAAGTACACCAAGAAACGAGAGATTCAAGGATGAGAAGCAAGAGTGCTAATCTCCATTGATCTTCAAGTTATTGCATGTAAATGAAACTAATCTAGATGATTGACATGCAAGAAATAAACTACTCTATTGAGATGAAAGTATTACAAGTTCTTGCTAATTATGCTATGTGGATTAAGCTAGAACAATGAAAGGAAACATAAATTTAAACTATTATGTGAATGCAATATTAATCTAAACTATGGATTGCCATGAGGCATGAGAGAAGAAGACAAGAAGAAAGAAGTCTCAAATATCCAAGCTCCAAATGTGCTCAAAAGCTTCTTCCAAAATTGCTCTCCAAACCTGCAGCATAACAATAACATGAAAATTCTAGGATCCTAATTGAGAAGGAGAGGGCTCCTTATATGAGAATTTGAGGAATTGAATGCAAATCCAAGAGCAATGTGGGATAAATCCAAAAAGAGGAAATAAAGCTCAGTTTTTAGAAAGTGTGGAGAGAAAAGGGATTTTCTTTATTTTATTTATTTTTATTTCCCTTTTTCATCACAAAAGAGCTTTAAGAGGATTTTTTATTTATTTAAAAGAATGATTCTCTATTAATTAAATAAGATAACATTATTTAATTAAAAGAGAGATATTATTCTAAATAAGATAAAATCATTTAATTAAAAAAGATTTTATTTCATTTAAAAGATATCTCTTTCAATTAAATAAGGTTATTTTATTTATTTAAGAGAGAATATTTCTTTTAATTAAATAAAATTTATTGAAAGAATCAAGAAAAGGATTTTTGTTTTATTTTTATTTGATTTATTTCCTTTTCCATCACAAAAGATCTTTTGAGAAGATATTTTATTTATTTAAAAAGAATAATATCTCTTTTAATAAAATAAAATAAGATTATATAATTTAAAGATGAATATTAATTAAATAAGATAAAATCATTTAATTAAAAATGGATTTTAATTAAATAACATCATCTCATTTAAGGAATATTAATTTCAATTAAATAACATTATTTTATTTATTTAAAAGGGATTTATTTCTTTTAATTAAATAAAATTATTGATGACATGATTAAACCTTAGGAGATTATTGAAATGATTGAAATAGTTATGATTTGATCAAGGAAATTGATTTGAATATTGCAAAACATTGATTCAGAAAATTGATATTTGACAAATTGAATAAATGGGGCCCAAAGTCTAGGCGACCATTTTAGGGTGCATACAGACACAAGTACCGAGAAAGTTTGAAGCAGCAAAATCTATGAATGTGGTTAAGCGGCAAAATCTGATGGTGGAGAATAAATTATTTACCCATCTATATAAGAGAACATAATTTTCTTTATGGAAATGCCAGAAGAAGAAGAAGCTATAGGAATATCACGTGAACAAGGTTTTCATGCATTTTGATCATACTGGTTAGTAAGAACTGAGCTGCGGAACAATTACTGAGCTAGAAAGAGCAATTACCGACAGATAGTAAGTTGATATAGTATTGAATCTGAAGTGAAATATTGATTAGAAGGATTTGTATGGACTAAATATTGATCTGTAATCTACAATTGAAGTTGTATTAAGGTAGGTCATTTACTGTTACATATTTAACCATTGTATACAATCAAATCTCTTAACTGAGTGGACTCTGAAAGTCTTATGATGTATCATTCTTAGAATGAACATTGTTATCATGTCAACCCCATAGTGAATGCTGGTTGGATGATAACTTCTAGTTTAAAATCTTCTAACAAGGTCACACCTGACAGTGTGTTTGTAACCTTTAACAGGGTTGGGTCTTAATCGACCTCACTTCAAAAGAGTGAACAATTTTGGGTTGCCAGTCCCAGGTGGTTTTTCCCTTTACAGGGTTTCCACGTTAAATCTCTTGTGTTATGTGTTGATTGTGATATTTGTTTGTTATCATTCCTTACATGTTACATGTTAGGTTCGATCGGTAACTGTTATAGTATTAGATTGGTAATCGGTAAAAGTACAAATAGTGAAAGTTATTATTGTTTACCAATGAACATAAATTGAAGGAATAGTTTTGAATTATACATTTTGTTTTGGGACACTAAATGACTAATTCACCCCCCTCTTAGTTATTCTAACAATGCCCACACCTACTATTGATCTAGAGTCCACACCACCTCCTGAGACTAGCAGGATGTTTAAGAGGAAGAAGAAGATCACCGCAAGCCATCCATCTTCAAGATCCACAAGAAGCCAAGGCATAAAATCTCAAGAACCTCTTGAGGTAGGATTCAAATTGAATCTTGAAGTATTGAGAACTAGGGTAGTTGATGAAGGAATAATTGATCAGATAGGAAAATTCTATGATAAATATAGTGAGATAGATAAATCAGAGATCCATGGTATGATAATCAAACATATGATTAAGTTCAAGAAAATAGTTCTGGAACTTAAGATAGTTATACTAGATAATGTATGGAATATTTTAGATTTTCTGAAGAGACAAGATATAGAAGAAGATCCCAGGATAAGGGAAAAGGTATTGGATGAAAGCCTCCCTGTATGTTTAGTTGAAGAGAAAAAATTGTTGTTGGATTTGGTAAAGTTGCACCTAAGAACCAAGTTGAGAACTCTGTAGATTATGAATAAGGACTATGAGTTGGTTGCGAAGGAAATAGAGAAGGGATTTGAGAAGGTTTTCTTGGATAGACACATGTATCCACCTACTGCACCTACAACTCAAGTTCCCTTAGAGAAAGAAAAGGAGTCTGAGACACCTAATGCACCTATGACAGGTCCATAGGATTCTACACTCACAGTGATAGTGCCTAGTGAAGAAATGGATTTTGCACCCATGTCTGAGACAAAAGATGACACTATCATGATTGATAATGTTGAAATATTAATGGAGGCCACAGATAAGGATCTTGATAAATTTGAGGAAGATTTTGTGAGCACAGAAGAGGCTAAGATACTATGTGGTGATGACACACTTATGCAACAAGAAGAACTTCAGATTGAAGACTTGACTAGATAGGAAGAAGAAAAGGAAGATGAACCCTCAATGTCATTTTTATCAAGTTTGACCCCTGACACAACAAGTTTAGATTCATGGGGAGAAGAAGACCTGATAAAAATAAGTGTGTTAGCAATGGAGAAAGCAAAGGAGAAACAAGTAATGAGGAACCCATTATTTGTTGAATCAGTAAGCATACTGAATAGTCTACTACTTGCGAACAAGAAAGTATCAAGTGTACATTCAGTGGATGATGTTAGCTCCATCTTGACATGATTTAAAGCAAATTTCTCAAGTCTTGAGGAATCAACATCCAAAATTGTAGAGGAGAAATATCTTAAGAAGAGACTGAATGAATTGATAGGTAAATTTGCACTTGACCTCAATTCTCTCAAATTTGGTCAAGCATTGTTGAAGGAGATAGCAGCAAAAGGAAGGACAATAATTGTTGATTGTATGACCAAAGACAAACTGACTGCAGACCTTTCCAAGAAGATTTTGGAAGAAAAATATATGATGGAAGCAGTAAGGAAATTAGTGGAAGATCCCTCCACAAATATAAATATGTGCAATAATGTCTACCAAGGACAATTGGATAAGATTGAGAAAGAAGAGCAAGAAATAGCTAAGAAAAGGGCTAGACAAGGATAGTTAAGGCATTCACTTGCACCCTCATTGGATGTACTCAATCAGAATATCAAAGAGATAGACATCACTATTGTGACATATGATCAAGGCCCCTATACAGAATTGGAGAAGATGAAGATGTTAACTTATGCAGTGTGTGCCCATCTCCAAATAGTAGATGCACTCAATGCATTTTGGCAGCAAGGGATCCAAAACCTTCAGATTGCATACCCATATGTACTCACTATATAAGTACTTGAAGTTTCATTTTTGAGAACCTTTGTCATTAATGTCAAAGGGGGAGTAGAGAAATATGGGAGAAATATGGAGTAGTTTATATAAAGGGGAGTAGATAATATAGTAGAAGGGAGATAGAAGATAGAGTATATGATGTACAGAAATAGATAAGGATATATGTTTGAAAGTTTTTGTGTAAGATACAGTTTAGCAACTTTGCCATATTTCTTTGTTTCCATTAATGACAAGGGAGAGATTGTTGGAAAGTTGACTATACTAGTGTATATGACTAAGATTAGTGTTGTCATTATGGAAACAAAGTCATATGGAGTTTTGGTGTCAGCGCACTGACTCATAAGATCATAATTTGTCTAAGTATCGAAGACATGACAGCTAGTGAAGCATTTGATGAACAAAGCATCGACGCATGTGCCTATGAATGAGTTTTGGTATGTGCCCTTGAAGATAATATTTTGAGTATGTAATCGTTCTTAGTCTAAGAATGCATGATCAGATGAGTTAGTATGAAGAAGTTACAATGAGTTGAAGTGACATAGTCAGTGAGCGGTAGAGAAAAATAAAGCATGCAACCGATAGGAAGTATTTTGGTTAGTGGTTATTATATTGTTTTGTTAAGGTTATGAAACTATTGTAAATGTTTTGTAAACATGTTAATAACAATGTATGTAAACATGCTTGAGCCAATTTATTTGGAAGTGTTGTATGTAATAGGTTATAGGCCGACATAGTGAATAGTTTTGTTTGCGCCTATAAATAAGACATGCACCTTTATATTTGTGCATGGCACAAGCTATAGAGTTGATAGAAGAAGAGAAGTATGTGAAGATTAGTCATAATGATATAAAGATTGACAAGAGGTTAAAGCATCAACACACAAAAGGAATTGATCAGACAAGTAGTGTCATAGCAGCAGTTCACCTTCTAGATATAGTGTGTATTTGATATTCAGAAGGTTGCAGCCTTCACCATTTGAGTAGTGAGCTCTCAGAGAGTGTGTCCTCACCCCTAATAGGGTTAATTGTAAAATGATCCTAACAGGGTCTGACCCTTGACAAGGTCATTGTACTAATACATTGTAATGACAGCTCCTAATAGGGCTAAGGAACATTAATAGGTTAATAATACACAAGTACAATTATTAGTGGGTATTAATTCCCTCCGAGGTTTTTCCTTTGGCCAAGGTTTCCCCATAATCATATCTGGTGTTATGTGCTATGGTTGTTTACTTTACATGCATTAATATTCAGTTCAACATTTAAGTTATTGAGTTAAGTTTCAAGTATCAAAAATTAATATTATAGAACACTAATTCACCCCCCCTCTCAGTGTTCCCATTATGATGCAGTCAAGGATGGTGGATCCAATTAAGGATAGTCCAAACCTTGAATCCAATAGAACAACATAGTGGAATACTCAACAACACAATAACAAAGTAATTGTTTAACTCTAATTTTCATTAAGATGCCTAGCTGTAAGGCCTTCCGGGTTAGGGCCAATTACAATTAGAACAATTATGCAAGATCCAAATAGATCTAATACAATCTTAGCTATTTCAGATCTAAAGAAAATTAGAAGATGATGGAAACCCTAAGGTAGATCTAAAATTGAGCTTGCAAGCCTCCAAGAAATCTCCTTGTCTCCAAGTGTGCAAACCACTAGCTCTGCAACTACAAACTATCAGATAACAATATGATCTGCAAGATCATGCAAGATCTTTTCCACAACTTCACCAAATCCAGCTTTTAGAACCTCAGATCTGATTTTCTAAGCCTTCAAGTCATGCACTTCTACCATTTTCATGGTGATCCTAAACATCTACCCCAAGCACCCTATAAATTCTAATCATCAGCCACAAGTTGGCTGGATGAAATCTATAAGTCCCCCCAACAAATATTAAATTCAATACAAGTCAGCATCAAAATAGCCTTACAAACATTTAATCCAACATGTCATCCTGTAACAATAGCTACCAACAATAAATGCATCAAGTTGGCCCAACAAATCACACAGAACTCTAGTCGGTAAACTGGAGCTACCGAGCAACAGTGAAATAACCAAGCATGCCAGGCATCGCCAAGCACCAGTGTCGACCAAGCACCACAGACATCGCCGAGTAACACTTTCACCGAGCACCAAAGATTACCAAGTTCCTTCAGTGACCAAGCTTCCTTCAATGACCGAGGTCATCAGTCAAGGCTGCAACCGAGTAACATTGGCCAAGCTATACACCTACCATGAAGATTCACCGAGTACCCTAGAATTCCCCTGCATCAGACACCCTAGGTTTGAAAAGATGTTCATATGTGATAAGAACATCTTCTGGGATTCAACACATAAATTCCAAACTAGTTCTTCACATACAAGTCCTCTACCTTTTTAGCTTGCATACTCTTCCACTTCATCTTTCTTTATCTCTTCAAGTCTTTTCCTGACAGCACATAGGTCAGTTCTCCAAACTGATCATTCATTTTCTCTGGATCCACAATCTTAACTCAGCTACCAATACTTAGGCTCCTCCTATCGAGTGTTGTATCAAGAAAAGGCATGAGGGAAAACTTCTTGTCATCCTTCTCAACAGTAAACACATTTTGGACATAGTCATACATAAATCTACAATCATATTGCCAAGGTCTATTGAGCAATATATCACAACTATTCATCTTCACAATATCACATAACACAAGATCCTTATACTGGCCAATCTAAACATCAATAAAGCATTTTTATCTTACTTCTAGAGCATGAACATCTTGTAACCACCCAATCCTATAAGGACAATATGCTTCATTCTATTCAACCCAATTTTTTGAACCATGTCCTTAGCAACTAGGTTATCAGAACTACCACTATCAATAGTAACATCACAGAGTTTACCTTTAGACTTGCATTGGGTCCTAAACAAGTTACTCCTCTGATAAGGTTCCTCCTTTGTACCAAGCAATGTTCGATGAAGTAGCAAGTTCTTAGATTTAGGCTCATTCTCATTCACCACAATAGTTCATCAGTCACCAAGTTTCTTCTATGTACACTCAAAAGAATGGTGTCCTTCCTCTCCACAGTTATAGAAAGTACCCTTAAAGATAACTCTAACTATCTTCTTCTTTGGTTCCACAGGTTTCTATTCATCTTCTACATTAGTCAGTTTATCCTTCACCAAGTGATCAATCTTTTCTTTCCCTCGGGGATTACTATGTTGTTTCCTCTTCAACTTATCTTTTTCCTTTAGAGCATCCTGATAAGCATCTTCAATAGAATCAATCTTCAGCATACCAAGCTCATCTTGAATATTGAATCTCATACCATTCACATACTGAGCTACCTTTTCCTTATGAAGCTCTCGGTGTCCAGACCGAATAGTAAGTTTGTAGAACTCCTCGGTATAATATTCAATAGACAAATACTTCTTCTTTAGATTCTAAAACTTCTTAATCAAGTCAAGCTCATAGTCAGAAGGTATGAACTTAGCTTTTAACTTAGTCACCATCAACCTCCACCAATTGATCTTCATTTCATCTTCATCTTCTCTATCTCTTTTTAATTCCTTCCACCAAAGAGCAGCATGTCCTTTCAACTTTGTTTGTGCTAATCTCACCCAAAGAGGATCTTCAATTTCTTCCAACTCAAAGAAATCTTCAAGTTCACCAATCCAATCAATCAGATTATCAAGCTTCAAAGTACCAGAGAAAGTAGAAACTTCCATTTGGTAACCATTACTAAACCGAGCTCCAGATCTATGCAACCAAACAGTTCTATCTTCACCAGATTTGTCCCTCTGGCCATCACCACTAGATCCACTAGGTTCAAATTCTTCAGCAGCTTCTTCATAGCCATCCTCAGTACTGACATTTCGAGGTATACCAGTAAAAAATCTCATGATCTTGGTGACCATGTCATTTTTCATCAACTCTGTCTCAGATCTAAAATCTAATTTTACCTTCTCTATGATCTAGGATTCCACAGTATCACAAAGATCAAAAATAACTCTAGGGTCCAATCTTCTCGGAGGCATCCTTAAAGATATGAAAAAACCCTCTACAAAAAATCCTCATCGACCACCTTGTGGCAATCTCCAAGTTGTGTACAAGTCAGATCTCAACCTGCCACCTTGAAAAAACAACTAGGGAAAGATCCACAAGTTCAGTGCCACAGATTTGTAATCTAGATCATATGATCTCTTCACCAACAAGATCAAATTTGCAAGATTAGCCTTGCTAGGTCAACCTTCACTCCACAAGATCAACTCTCTGCTCTAATACCACCTAATGTAGTCAAGGATTGTAGATCCAATTAAGGATAGTCCAAACCTTGTAGCTAACAAACAACACAACAAAATAATCAATAACATAACAACAAAGTAATTATTTAACTCTGATTTATATTAACATGCCCGGCTGTAAGGCCTTCCGGGTTAGGGCCAATTACAATCAAGAAAAATTCTATAAGATCCAAATAGATCCAATACAATCTTAGCTAGTTAAGCTCTGAAGATAATCAAAAGCTGATGGAAACCCTGAGGTAGATCTAAACTTGAGCTTGCAAGCCTCCAAGAAATCTCCTTGTCTCCAAGTGTGCAAACCACTAGCTCTACAACTACAAACTATCAGATAACAATCTGATTTGCAAGATCATACAAGATCTTTTCCACAACTTTTCCAACTCCAGCTTTCAGAACCTCAGATATGATTTGCTAAGCCTTCAAGTCATGCACTTCTACCATTTTCTTGATGATCCTAAATATCTACCCCAAGCACCCTATAAATACTAATCATCAGCCACAAGTCAGTTGGATGAAATCATTAACTCCCCCCAACAAATATTAAATTCAATACAAGTTAGCATCAAAATAGCCTTACAAACATTTAATCCAACATGTTGTCTTATAACAATAGCTACCAATAATAAATGCATCAAGTTGGCCCAAAAAATCACATAGAACTCTAGTTGGTAAACCAAAACTAATGAGCAATAGTGAAAGAACCGAGCATGCCAGGCGTCACCAAGCACCAGTGTTAAACATGCACCATAGACATCACCGAGTAACACTTTCATCGAGCACCAGAGATTACCAAATTCCTTCAGCGACCGAGCTTCCTTCAATGATCGAGGCCATTGGTCAAGGCTGCAACCGAGTAACACTAGCCAAAGTATACACCTCCTATGCAGATTCACCGAGTACCCTAGAATGCCCCTGCATCACATTCCTAACACTAGGATGTATCTAAAGCTTAGTCCTATGATTTTAGATGTTTATGTGATCATTAGATAGAGATATGCTTATTTTAGTAAAGACTGGTTGCAAGAACAAAGAATGAGAGTTTCCACAGACCTAGTTTCAGTGTTTGGAATAGAACTATTGTGCGACAATAAATTTTGGTATGCACGCTTGGGAAATGTTAGAAGAAATCATGAAGAAGATACATTGAAATTGCATCATATTCATGTGATTTTTGATGTCATCTATCGCATTTTTTCTAGTTTATAAGTATTTGGGAGCTGACCAGGAAGAGTAATGTGTAGATGATTGATTTATGATTGAATTATTGATGGAGTTGAATCTGGATGAATTATAATTGTTGTAACATGATCAGGGAAGACTTGCGTATCTTTTTCTTGGATAATGTAATTGTTTTTTATGTAATGAGGTCCTATAATGGCCGACCTCTATATGAATTATTATTTGTAACTTGTATATAAGGAAGGGTTTCTTCCTTGAGATGAAGTGTGGATTATGATGGGAATATGCAAGATGGAAGGCTGTAAGATCTACTTCTAACAGAGTAGAAGGTTGTGTATCTAGGGATAAGGATTGGATTTTCCTAAAAGGCAATTCAGGTATGATAAAGTATATTCAATAAAGGATTAAAGGTGGATGTAACCTTCTAATTATATTTGGGCCTATGGCCAATTGTAATACCCCTAACATGGTTTGAGAATCCTAATAGGGTCTATCCTTTAACATGGACATGCCTATTGTATTAATCAACTCCTAACAGGGCTACAACGCAAAACAAGGTTTCATTAATATATTTCATATATTTATGGGTGTCATTCCCACTAGGGTTGTTCTCTTAACAAGGTTTTCCTCGAGAACAAAAGGTGCCACTTGTTTTCAATGATGTGATGTGGTTTTACATTCTATTTTGCATAAGATTATATCTGGTGTTGAGTTTGATAAGACTATTAACAACTAGTTCGCCCCCCTCTCAGCTACTTGAGACATTATTATCCTAATAATTGGTATCAGAGCTATTGGTCCTCATAGAGAAATCTTGACCACTTGAGGAAAAGATCTAGGATGTCTTACTTCAAGAAAGAAAGTCCCAAGTTTGATACATGGAAGGACAAGATAAAGACTCATTTGTTCTATTTGGGCTTGGATTACTGGATGGTAACAAAGAAAGATGCAATACTCAAGACTGAAGATGAGTTTGAAGACCTTGCCATAACTGATGAGGAAAAAATGATATTTCAATACAAAATGATAGCCAAAGAAGCATTGATAAGTGCATTATTTGATGGGGAATTCTCTGAGATCATAGATTTGTACAAATCACATGATATATGGAAAAGATTGTCAACACTGTATGAAGGATATACATACACTAATGGAGCCAAACTTTAGAATTGGAGAGCAAGGATGGAGATACTTTAGATGAAAGAAGATGAAACAATAAGGATGTTTTTTCAAAGGGTTAAAAAATGTGTAATAGGAATCAAGAAAAATGGAGGAACCTACATTGAGGATGAGGTTAGTGCAAAGATTCTGAGATCTTTGACACTAGCGTACAAAACTAAAGTGCATACCATAGAGGAGATCATATCATTGACCAAAGGTTTCAAAAGGGAAATGTTAGTGTAGGATAGGAAAATGAGGAAAATATGCACACAAGAGGAACCATAAAACTCTAAAGAATTCACAATCAATCTATCCAAACACAAAAGAAATTGAGACAAAGAAATGCAAACTCTAAACAAAGCTCCCTCAGTTTGATAATTGTGCTCTTTCTTGCTTCTCTAAAGAGTGGATGTAGCTCCCATATTGACACAATTAAAGAAAGATGTTGATAATATGACTATAATGATGATGAGAAGATTCGAAAGAAGATGGTTAGTTGGATTTGACAAATTTGATCTCAATTTACATGAATTGGAGACCAAAATGAAGATTTGGAAATGATAGTGCAAATTGGAAAATTGTCATAATTATGAAAAATTGAATGCGCAATTTGGAATGCATAAATCAATGCACAAATCAAGGAAAAAGTGGAAGGATAAAGATGAGGCTAATTAGTAGGAATTTAGAGGCCAAATTAGTAGAGAAAAGGATAGGGAAAGATGTAAGAAATCATGAAGCATAATTATAGGGATTGGAAGCACAATTATGGGCAATGAATTTTTGAATTTAAAAAATCATTATTTCCCACCAAAAGGACAAATTAGGAATAAGGAATTCAAAAATTCAAAAATCATGAAAAAGGGAACAATTAATTAATATGAAATTAATTAATTGTGGGAGACATAGGATAGGGGAATTAATCTAATAAATGGATTAATACAAAAGGGATAAACTATGGGTTATCTATCCCAAGGGAAAAAATTAGTAAAATGATTGACCGAATGATGATGTAGGATAGAAAAGGGATTGGTCTTGAAATATTTGATTAGGATTTGAATCAATATCGATGATTAGAAAATGATTAGGGAACACCACAATATCGATGAATTTTGACAATGTGCACAATTAAATATGATAGGATAAGATAGCATCGATTACTTTGACAATGCTATTGGGATGGATTGATGGTGATGAATTAGCATTGATGATCTTGGACAATTCTATTTAAATTGACTTAGATTAGGATGATGACAACGAGGCATTAATGAGGTTTGACAATGCACTCGGGATTGGATTGATGATGAAAGAAACTTGATTAGGCATCAATGAACTTGGACAATGCATTGGATAGATTTGGGATTGAATTGATAAAGAGTGGATTTGATGAGGATAAGATTGAAAAAGATTCAATGAGGTTGGATTGATTTGATCGGACATTGATGATCTTGGACAATGTCCTAGAATTGATTTGATATTGATCGAATGTGCTTGAAATGGTCTTAAAATGATTAGGACTAATTTAGATTGGTTTTAACTAATTTAGGAAGATTTGACATAGTTTAGGATCGATTAGGATCAGTTTAGGAATGTTTAGGATCAATTAGGAATAATTAAGAATGTTCCAACGATAATTTGGTCTTGATTGATTTAGCCAAAGAGATCGAGGTTATGATACAAAATGAGGGAAATATTAGTAATTGATCAAATGAGAAATGACAAAAGATATAAGACATGTTAAAAGGGGACACATAGGTGTGGACCATTTTTAGGTGTCTACAGTTAGTATCTAAACTAACTAGATTTGAAATTGTAGAGCTTAAAGATTCCTTACCTAAGGTGGATACAACTTTCAAGGTAGCTGTGTACAAAAACATAGATGCATGAACAAATATTGCAAGTACTAGAAAATTAGGTAAGTACAATGAAGAGTTGGGAGATTATGATGATAAATGGGAAGAGATTGAAAGACTTGAAAAAAGTGTGAATGATAAGGTCTTAGCATTGATCGCAAGAAGAGAAAGAAAGGTCCAAGGTAAGTTTGAAGGAAAGTTACCCATAAAATTCTTTAATTGTAGGAAGGTTGGTCATTTTGATTCTATATGTCCAAGTAGAGTTCCTAAGAATACATGTAAATATGAGAAATACATCAAGGATAAAGAATGTTATTATGCTAATGATGGTGCATCTGATGATGATGATGATGAGATAAATGAGTTACTTGGAATTGTAGCAATTAAAGAAGATAACCCTATCAAAGAAGAAAAAGCATTAGTGTCTCATGTTAACAAAAAGGTTGATTGGATCATAGAAAGTGGTTGTTCACAACACATGATAGGAGATAAGAATAGATTTTTAAAGTTGAATATGTATAATGGTGGAATTATTAGACTAGGTGACAATACACCTAGAACTATTGTTGGGATTGGATCCATTACTTTGGATGGTAAAACTAATGCTAATGATCTATGCCTTGTTGATGGTTTAACACATACTTTGTTGAGTGTTGATCAATTTGTGAAAATTGGTTATCAGTTGGAATTCAAGGATATAAAGTGTTCAATCTGAAGTGATAAAGGAGATATGATTGCTACTAGGATTCAAATACGAGGTAATGTATTTCATCTAAGCCCAAGTGAAGTAAGATGTTTTGTTTCAAAGGTTAATGTGATGCCCAAAATTAACTAGGTAAAACACAACCAAATTACCCTTTTAAAATCCAAATGCTTATTACAACCAAAAAAAAAAAGTAGATAAATGACTTTTAAATGTAAGGTTTTATTTCTTCATTTATTTAGAAAATTAAATCCTTTTGTAATATCATGCATTGTTTTCTAACTGAGAAAGTTTCATCATTTTAACAACATAAAGGTTGTAGGAAATAAAACAATTAATCAATTAAAAATCTTTCATTATTTCACAAGATTCAAGTAGCAACATTAGTTTTCTATTATAATTGCAAGAAATATAACTACAATGAAATATTCAATCTTGATAAGATATATTTTGAAATACACCTAATGATGATTTCTTCATATCAAACTTTATTTACAACTTTGCTCATTATACAATTACAAGTTCATGAATTTACATTTTGAATAGAACAAATTCTTTTAGGCTTGTCACACCTAAATTATCCCTTCAATTTTTCTTTCAACTTCAAATCAACAACTTTATCTTTTCATACTCAAGAACAACCTCCAACACAAAGACATTTACCACATGACCATGGAGGCTCACCTCCCAGCCTAGGCCATTACATGGCCACCCCCGAGCTAGGGGAAACAAGGATAGAAAGGTTACAAACACTCAACACACATTAAACATACATTCAACATTATGAGACATGAACAATCACATTATTACTCCCATTCCCAAACTTGCACATAGGAATTCATAATTGATCCCAATATGGGTGAAGGTGGAATTATCTCATATGGAGATGCCATACTTAAATAGATTCTTACATGCCTTCACAAGGCTCCCTTCCAACATACCAGCTCATCACAAGAGCATCAAAAAACATCCCTTATGGCCCCCAAGGTATAACACAAGTAGGCCTCAAGGATGCCCATACATCCAAGCTCTCAAACACATGGATTCCCCAACTAAGCCCTTCACCCAAAGATATTCTCAAATCCTCCAAAAGAAGAGAATTATCTTGCACATCCATTTCACAATTGATAAACACAAAAAGAAGATATAAGGACAAAATACATTTGAGCATAAAGAAAATAAAACATTACAAGCTCACACAAAAGATCCATCTTCACAATACAATAACATGAACAAAACAAGGAAAAATCACCAACCTTTTTCCTATGCAATGGTAATGGAGGTTTGTAGAAGAGCTAATCCTTTCCTTCCTTCTCAAAAAATCCTAGAATTTTCCAAGTCTATTCCTTTCAAATCCAAAATACCATGGTCAAGAAGTGTCTCCTCTCTTAGTCTCTTTTCCTAAAGACTCTAAAACATTCCTCACTCATTCCCTCATCCCAAAGTGAGTTAGGTTTCTAGATCCTAGCTAACTTGCCACTTGCCCTTGCTATGTAAATGGATTGCAATTCAAGACATGGAAATGTGAGTTATCCTAGAAAACATTTCCGAATTCGTCATTACCAAAGATGACCCACTTAGAGAGGCAATATGGAAGCCTAGGGAAATGAAAATGGTGAAAGTTGGCCCTCTAACCCATGTCCATGGCTTGGGGCACTAAAAACCAACCCTAACTACACCTTAGGACTCCAAATAACCCTTCAAAAAATCTAGTTAAGTTTGCATCCGAAAATAGAATCATGATGACATAACCTTGGTTCCCTAAACCACTAACCAAGCCTAAGAATACACAACATAACCTAAAGGGTAAGGTAGGGTCCACATTCCACTAAGGCATGCCAACACACTACACAAGTGTCAAGTGACACCTCACAAAAAGTACACATCACATTACACATTTGGCATGCCTAGTGGATATTGAACATTTACATTTATATTTACATAATTGCATTTACATCAAATTATGCATTTACAAAAATTTACAACATCATTCATATATGCATCAGATTTACAAATAAAATCACATAACAATGAGGTCATTCTCTTCTTAGAGTCGACCTTGGCTTAAACTAATTTTCACATGGATCCATCCTTGTTTTCCCGCATTTACAACCATGGTCATAATCTTGCACACTCGATTCTGATGTTAGTACCTCATAAACTCAATACATATATAATCATATCAAAAGTGAAATAATAACTTCTGAACTCAATATATATAAAGGAACTGCATTTGATGAATCATAAACATAATCCACATTATACCCTAATTCTTAAAACATCAAAATGTAACTTCAATTTCCACATAAACAAGCAACCCTAAGTTAAATCATTGAACCATTACACTATCAACATTTTACTATTCTATAAGATAACATAACAAGTGTAGAATTCAGAATTTCATATATCATTAGGCAAGCATAAAACCAATACGAGCATATAAAGAGTACGAATAACATCATCATCATATAAATCTATAACAAACATATCATAAGGTCTAATGATAGCAAGTCATAATTCAAAATAGGTCTAATGGCTCTAAACAAAGTGCCATCAAGATAAACCAAGAGTCAAAATAATTATCGAGCTAAGATGGGTTAGGGTAGGACCTCACATCCTCCCCCCTAGGGATGAAATTCCTCCTGGAGTTCATTGAATAGATGGGGGTACTGATCTCTCATCTGTGATGTGTCCTCCCAAGATGCTCTAAAGTTGTCATCATCTGACTACCGAATGGACAACCCGTAGGACAATCTCTAGAAATGTGCCCCATGGAACCACATGTATAACATGGTCCTCTAGTTTGGAACAAACTCCCCTAAGTTCTAGACTGCTATTTCCCACCTATCATACCGAATCCACTAAAGCCATCTTTTGATGACTGAGTCTGAGCTCCCTGGTCATGTCGTGGACTTTGCTGAGACTGCTGCTACTGCTATGGTGTGCTGGAGTTCTCCTGATTTCCCTTCCAGTGGGATTTCTAGAAACCAGAGTACTGTGGTATGAAACTATGGTTTTGTGACCTATCCCGTGCATAATGAGACCTATTATGGATCTCCTTAGCTATCATGGCCCTCTCAACTATATCATGAAAGTCACTTGATGGTACCATCCGCACTCTATCAGCTATGGCATAGTTTAACCTCTTAATAAAGTGGTTGACCTAGAGTTTCTCATCCTTCATGTAATCAACATAAGGAAGGAGCTTAAGAAATCTGCACTCATATTGTGCTATTGATAGTCCTCTCTGTTGTAGGTCATGAAACTCATCGATGTGACGCTGTCTAAAGTGCTCTGACACATATCGAGCTTAGAATCTCTCCACGAAGGTCTTCCATGTGAGGATATCTATGACAAGATGACTTATATTCCTCCTACCTCCACCATGTAGAGGTAGACCCCCTCAGCATGTGAATTTCAAGTCATGCCTTAAGGTTGCTCTCATAAGGGCGCAACCCAAAACATCTCTCGAGGCTAAAAAGCCAAGCCTCAACATCTTCCCCATCCGTGGATCTTGAAAAAGGGTGGTGACTCAAGTCGTATGAGGTTTTTGATTTGGTCCCCTGTTTCATGGGGCACTCTTGGCACTATCACTGGTGGTGGCTCTGACATGTGTACAGACTCATCCCCATGATTTTCCTACTCCTCTACTCGTCTAGGTGGGGGACTCCTACTCCACTCCCGGACCTTGGCCTGCTAGCCTCCCAGAGGCAATCTATCCATAATTATATCGGCCAGATTCTGTAATTCATTAAGGATGTCCTAGTTGGAATTAGGTGGCAGTATAGGAGGGGCCCCCCACATGTCACCTACTCCCTTGGCTACCTACTCAACTCCCTCTATTGCCACACGACAACATCTAGGTCTCCGCCTACGTCGGTGAGCATTACGTGTAACTGGAGGCATCCTACTGCTATCTTCACTTTACTAAGGTTTTCCCTGAAAGGATGGACATCTTAGAAAGGACACAAATGAGCCCTACTAGCATGACATAATATACATTCATTAAGTCGAAGAAGAGAAAAGACTATACTTCTTTATATATATAAGTATAAATAAAATTTATTAAAAATTTAATTAAACAAAACTATAATGTTTATATGAGTAATCCATTAATTTTCCAAGAGTACTAAAGATTTCAACATAGCTTAGGTTAAGTTGAAATACTATTTTTACGATGACTAGTATACTAGCCACATATATTGGCCTCATAAAAATAACATTATCAAGTTTTAAATTAATGAGTTAGTTTTTAACGAAAAGCTTAAATTACACTTTATTCCATATTAATTTCAATTCAATTAATCTGCAAGATGATTGTAATACCTCAAAATACTAGGGTCAGAGAACTATAAGGGGTATAAGACATTAATAAATGCCTGATTTAAAATATATTGAATGTACCCCTTGATTTAAAATATAATTTTATTTAAAATTCATTAAACATTATTAATGTTCTCACTAGGGTTTTAAATCAATAAACACTAAAATTTCTATTCAGAAGTTATTATTACAAAAACAAATAGGGCAATTAATTCTCCTAAGTCCCTACTAGGGATTGTAATGAATAAACTAATTCCCCTTTAATCAAATTATTAAAAGAAGATATAAGGTCAATAATATAACAATAATAATCATTTAATTTCCCAAATCTTTAATAAGACATTGGATAAATCCAATTAATATTAAAT
This sequence comes from Chamaecyparis obtusa, assembly GCA_027943335.1. Taxonomy (NCBI): domain Eukaryota; kingdom Viridiplantae; phylum Streptophyta; class Pinopsida; order Cupressales; family Cupressaceae; genus Chamaecyparis; species Chamaecyparis obtusa. Next base: position 1,581,070 of record BSBK01002552.1, read on the forward strand.
TTATTAATTCATAAATCTCAAATCTCAAAATAATAATAAAATAATATAAAGGTTCATTAAATAAAAATTCCAACATTTACAACTTTAAATAATTTTTAAAATTGCATCTAATAACAAATATCAAGAAAATAATCTCACTCATTAATTAAAAATAAAATAAAATCACGATAACATAATTCTAATAGAAAAGTAAATAAAACAATAATTAAATCAATAATTACAAATTTCCTCTAATCTAAAAGAAATGACTAAGAGAACAAATAAATCACTTAACTATAAAAAAAAATAAAATAAAATCTCATTAAAAGGCAAAAGACAATTTAAAAAAAAAAGAAAAAAAAGAAAAATCAAATTCCCACAAAAAAACATCTAAAAAGAAAATCCACTAAAAAGGTATTTTAGCATTTCAAAACAAAGTTAATATTTCTTTTATTAAATATTTAAATAATATAATTCACAACTTAAAAATACATCTTATTATATACCCATTTCTAAATCTCAATTCTCGAATAAATATAATTAATAAAAAGAATATATCAAATAATTTAAACAACATCAGCCTCTAAATTAATTTTAATAATGTAATGCCCAAATTTAAATAAGTCATACTAGTAATTATTTTTGTCTACATTAAGATGCATTATAATTTGAGGATTTAATGATAATAGTATTTACATTAGTTCATTATTTAAATTTTGATAATGTTCATTAGTTAATTTTTTTTTTAATAATAATTAGAACTAATACAAAAAGATATTAAATCAAACTAAATTTATTTCCTAATACTCAATTTCCCAAAGAGCATTCATTTATTATATTTATAAAGTTATTTAATTCAATAATTCTATCTAATTTACCTTACAATACATTTTAATAGTCCAACCACAATATTATTTATCTATCAATTATCTAAGTCCAATTAGTGACTTAACTCCAAAATATAAATTTAAGGGGTTGATGATGTTGTTAATATTCAATAATTAAAATCCATAGTTTAACCAATCACTATCTAAATTTCATTTTAAATTAAATATTTAGTCCAACCAAAAGAGTTAAATTTTTTTACCATTAACAATTTACTCCATATTCTAATAAATGAATGGAATAAAGAAATAAATCTTAAAAGAATAAACTTGATTTAATCTCCTTTGTATGATTAAGATTTAAATTGAATTCTCAAACCCCTAATACAAGTAAATACATTATTTAAAAAAAATTAGAGTAGAAGGAAATATGCTCTTAATTCATTAAAGCAAGAGTGTGAAATAATTCTTAAAAAAAAACAAAAGTCATTAATAAAAGACTCCCAAACCCTAATTCAAAATTAGGGTTGGGAGCTCTTTTTAAAAATACTTAGAAACCCTAATGTCTCTCATTTTCCCATTTCCATATTTTTTTTCTTTTTCTCCTCTCTTTCTCTCATGCAGGAACAACCATTGAAGATGGAAAGCTTGGAAGTGGGTTTTGAATCCACAAATGCACTTATGTGAGTAAGCACACTAGAAGTGTGCATACTCACATAAATTTGTTTGTGTGTGTGCACATGGGCCACAAAGATTAGAGATTTCTTCTTACAACATTACGAACTAGGGTTTCATTGGTTGCTATTTTGGAGTTTCTCCCTGTCAATAATCTACAGCATACAATATGCAAATCTCATTTTAATAACTATTTTCTAATCAAGGGTTTCAGAGTTCCTTTTTTTACTTAAAATATTTTTAGGTAGCTAGGGTTTAAATAGGATGTTCAAACCCTATTTGAAGAACAATGCAAAAATTTGTTTGGTAGATCTGAGAAGTCCCCCGTTATTTCTTGTTTGGGGTTTCTTTTTATTAAATTATTTTTTGAAGAAAAAAATATAAAAAAAACATTTGAGGGCGAACGACCGGCCACCGCTCGCGTGGTCCGACCGCCGCCCTTGCTGTGGCGGGAGCCAAGATCCACCGCCGCACACATTGTGTGCGCAGGGGCTTGGGCCCCTTCGCACACAGTGTGTGTGAAACAGTAGGAGCCAAAGATCCTCTGCCGCACATCACTGTGCGCAGCGATATGGAAGCTGCCGTAGGGGGTGGTTTCGACCCGCTTTCAAATTTTTATTATATTTTTTTTAATAAATTTTTTAAATGGTGTTCTTTACTAAATCGCAGGTTATTAATTTTTGTTTAATAATGTTTATAATATATATATATATATATATATATATATATACATATACATATATACATATACATATATACATATATATATATATATATATATATATATATATATATATATATATATATATATATATATATATATATATGTTGGTATATATATTATTATAAGCATTATTAAATTTAGTTTATAGTTGTAATATTATTTTATTTTATTTATATATAATAATATATAATAATATATATATATATATATATATATATATATATATATATATATATATATATATATATAGGTAAAAATATAAGATCAATAAATGTAAATATGAAAGTTTAGTTGCCAGACTAATTCAATCTAGTAAACAAAATGTTTTACTGGTCACTGAATAACTCAACAATGTTGTAGATTTGCTAATAATTTCATTTCTCTTTTCTTAAATTGTCTAAATCTGTGGAGGTTTAATTTACTTTCTTCACATTAACTTAAAACAAATAAGTACTGTAATAATATATATTTCTTAAAACCTTTTGTACTGGATTACTTAATAATAACAAAAGGTAATTATACCATGGTAACTTCTTTTCTTCTTTGGACATATTATTTTTAAACTTAGGATTGAGACCAACTAAATATTTCAATTAAGACATTCATACAAAGAACTGCAGGTAATTTAATCCATTTAATAATATCAAGCACTATTTTACTTTTCTTGGTAAACATAAATTTTCTAATACAAATAGAAGGAACAGTTATCAGTGAACCATTACATGATAAACTAAAACTAAATTCCTTTTCATCTAATACATAATTTCTTCCTTTATAACAACATAAACTTGCAAGAAATTAAAATTATTCAACAATTTTCCAGTCAATGATTACTTAACATACTAATTTTTATCCTATTTTCAGACCAGGTCCCTAGAGCTAAAACATGGCTCTGATACCAGAATATGATATCAGAATGTGATGCCCAAAATTAACAGGGCAACCAAATTACCCTATTAAAATCTAAATGCTTATTACAACTAGAAAAAAAGTAGATAAATGGCTTTTAAATGTAAGGCTTTATTTCTTCTTTTATTCAGAAAATTAAATCCTTTTGTAATATCATGCATTGTTTGCTAACTTAGAAAGTTTCATCATTTTAACAACATAAAAGTTGCAAGAAATAAAATAATTAATAAATTAAAACTCTTTCATTATTTCACAAGATTCAAGTAACAACATCAGTTTTCCATTATAATTGCAAGATAAGATATATTTTGAAATACACCTAATGCTGATTTCTTCATATCAAACTTTATTTACAACTTTGCTCATTATACAATTACAAGTTCATGAATTTACATTTTGAATAGAACAAATTCTTTTAGGCTTGTCACACCTAAATTATCCCTTCAATTTTTCTTTCAACTTCAAATCAATAACTTTATCTTTTCATACTCAAGCACAACCTGCAACACAAAGATATTTACCACATGACCATGGAGGCTCACCTCCCAGCCTAGGCCATTACATGGCCACCCCCGAGCTAGGAGAAACAAGGATAGAAAGGTTACAAACACTCAACACACATTAAACATACATTCAACATTATGAGACATGAACAATCACATTATTACTCCCATTCCCAAATTTGCACATAGGAATTTATAATTGATCCCAATATGGGTGAAGGTGGAATTATCTCATATGGAGATGCCATACTTAAACAAATTATTACATTCCTTCACAAGGCTCCCTTCCAACAGACCATCTCATAATAAGAGCACCAAAAACATCCCTTATGTCCCCCAAGGTATAACATAAGTAGGCCTCAAGGATGCTCATACATCCAAGCTCTCAAACACATGGATTCCCCAACTAAGCCCTTCACCCCAAGACATTCTCAAATCATGCCAAGGAAGAGAATTATCTTGCACACCCATTTCATGATTGATAAACACAAAAAGAAGATACAAGGACAAAATACATTTGAGCATAAAGAAAATAAAACACTACAAGCTCACACAAAAGATCCATCTTCACAATACAATAACATGAACAAAACAAGGAAGAACCACCAACCTTTTTCCTATGCAATGGTAATTGAGGTTTGTAGAAGAGCTAATCCTTTCCTTCCTATCTTTTCCTTCCTTCTCAAAAACTCCTAGAATTTGCCAAGTCTCTTCTTTTCAAATCCAAACTAGCACGGTCAAGAAGTGTCTCCTCCCTTAGTCTCTTTTCCTAAAGACTCTAAAACATTCCTCTCTCATTCCCTCATCCCAAAGTGAGTTAGGTTTCTAGATCCTAGCTAACTTGCTACTTGCCCTTGCTATGTAAATGGATTGCAATTCAAGACATGGAAATGTGAGTTATCCTATAAAATATTCCCAAATTCGTCATTACCAAAGATGACCCACTTAGAGAGGCAATATGAAAGCCTAGGGAAGTGAAAATAGTGAAATTTGGTCCCCTAACCCATGCCCATGGCTTGGGGCACTAAAAACCAACCCTAACTACACTTTAGGACTCTAAATAACCCTTCAAAACCCTAGTTAAGTTTGCATCCAGAAATGAAATCATGATGACATAACCCTAGTTCCCTAAACCACTAACCAAGCCTAGGAATACACAAGATAACCTAAAAGGTAAGGTAGGGTCCACGATCCACTAAGGTATGCCAACACACTACACAAGTGTCAAGTAACACCTCACAAAAAGTACACATCACATTACACACTTGGCATGCCTAGTGGATATTTAATATTTACATAATTACATTTACATCAAATTATGCATTTACAAACATTTACAACATCATTCATACATGCATCACATTTACAAATAAAATCACATAACAATGAGGTCATTCTCTTCTTGGAGCTGACCTTGGCTTAAACTAATTTTCACATGGATCCATCCTTGTTTCCCTGCATTTACAACCATGGTCGTAATCTTGCACACTCGATTCTGATGTCAGTACCTCATAAAATCAATACATATATAATCATATCAAAAGTGAAATAATAACATCTAAACTATATATATATATATATATATATATATATATATATATATATATATATATATATATATATATATATAGGAACTACATTTGATGAATCATACACATAATCCACATTATACCCTAATTCTTAAAACACCGAAATGTAACTTCAATTTTCACATAAACAAGAGACCCTAAGTTAAATCATTGAACCATTACACTCTCAACATTTTACTATTCTATAAAATAACATAACAAGTGTAGAATTTAGAATTTCATATATCATTAGGTAAGCATGAAACCAATACGAGCATATAAAGAGTATGACTTACATCATCATTATATAAATCTATAAAAAACATCTCATAAGGTCTAATGATAGAAAGTCATAATTCAAAATAGGTCTAATGTCTCTAAACAAAGTATCATCATGATAAACCAAGTGTCAAAACAACTATCGAGCTAAGATGGGTTGAGGTAGGACCTCATAGTTGATGATAGTTGGTTATATCATAGGAGATTTTTTCATGTTAACTTTGATAACATTTTAAGGGAAAGTAATACTAATTCCATCAAAGACCTAGCTAGAATTGTGAAGCCTACTAACACTACATGTAGATAATATGTAATGGGAAAGAAAATAAGGAGAAACTTTAAGAGAAGAGTATTTTAAACAAGGATCAAGTTGGATCTTGTTCATATAGATCTTTGTGGACCTACTCAGACTAGATCTTACTTTAGAGACATGTACTTTATACTTTTCATTGATGATTAATCTAAAATGTTGTGGGTTGGTTTTCCTAGAGAAACATAATAAGCTTTGAGAAATTTGGATACTCTAAGGAGAAATTAGAGAATGAGACTAGATTAAAGATAAAGTGCTTGAGATCAGAAAGAGGTGGTGAGTTAACATTAGGTGAATTCAATACTTTCTATGATGAACATGGAATTCTGAGACAAAAATCTGCACCTAGAACACCACAACAGAATGGTGTTGTTGAAAGAAAAAAAGATCAGTCCTTGATGCTGTAAGGATAATGTTGATTGAAGGGAAAGTAGCACACATTCATTGGAGAGAAGCAGTGAACACCACAATATACACAATGAACATAGAAAGACACCCTATAAATTATGGTATGGTGAAACTCCTATTATTAGCTATTTCAAAATTTTTGGTAGCAAGTATTTTATCAAAAGAGATGATGGCATAGAAAAAATTGATGCTAGGAATGATGAAGGAATCTTCCTTGGGTATTCCTCTAAAAGAAAAGTGTATAGATGTTACAATTTGAGAACTAAGAAAATGATTGAGAGTGTGAATGCCAAAATTGATGAAAGGTTTTAGCTACAAGAAAGAACATGCAAATTCAATCATTATGATCTAGATTGGGAAAGGTTTGAAAAGGAGATGTTTTAGGAAACAATCAAAGTCAACTTCAAAGAGAGAAGGGTTAGGAAGAAGTACATGAAAAAATGCAAGAGGGTTTATTACTAGGAAGTGATATAGATATAAATCTGAGAGAACCAAAATTATTCAAGACATCTAAGTATGTTGCAAAGAATCATCCACAGGATCAGATCATTAGAGACAAGAGTACAGGTACTAGGAAAAGTTCACAATTCAAAAATGTAGTCTATTTGATCTCATAGGTTGAGCCAAGGAAACCTAATGAGGCTTGTAGTGATGAGTATTGGATTAAGGAAATGAGAGAATAATTGGATCAAATTGAGAAAAACAACACTTGGGAATTGGTCCCAAGACCTAAAGACAAGAATGTCATTGACACAAAGTGGGTTTTCAGAAACAAAATGAATGAAGATAGGATTTTGATTAGAAATAAATCCAAATTAGTGTGTAAGGGATATTCATAGAAAGAAGGAATAGATTTTGAGGATGAATTTGCACCAGTTATGAGGATAAATGAAGTTTGGTTATTCTTGGCCTATGTTGCACACAAATATTTTAAGGTGTATCAGATGGATGTCAAGTCCACACTCCTAAATGGTTCTTTGAAATAATAAGTTCACATTGAGAAGCCATATAGTTCTCCTTTTTCGGGTGATAGAAATATGGTTTTTAGATTGAAGAAAGAATTGTATGGATTGAAGTAAGCTCCAAGGGCTTGGTATGCAAGTTTGGATAGGTATTTACTACATCTTAGTTTCAAGAAGGGTAGTGTAGATAGTAATTTATATCTAATATGCAATAATGAAGGTGCTTTGATAATAGAAGTGTTTGTTGATGAAATTATCTTTGGGGGTAATGATGATATGAGTAAAAAGTTTTTAGAAGAAATGAAAGGTGAGTTTGAGATGTCAATGATAGGGGAGATGAAATTATTCCTAGGATTGTAGATAAATTAGAGCAAAGATGGGGTTTTTATATCACAAACAAAGTATCTAAAAGACTTGTTGAAAAAGTTTGGCATGGATGAAAGTAAACCAGTTGGAACTCCTATGGTGATAGGGAGTAAGTTATCCATTTCATATGAGGAAACATTGTACCTGAGATATAGTACACATCAATGATTGAAGGGCTTTAACATCTAACACATACTAGGCCTGATATTGCTAATATAGTTTGAATTATTTCTAGATTCTAGGTAGATCCAAAGGAGACACATTTTGTAGCAGTAAAAGGATTATGGTATGATAGATCAGATAACTTCGCAATAAATGTTTACATTGATGTAGATTGGGTAGGATGTGTAGATGATAGGAAAAGAACTAGTGGAGGATCCTTTTTCCTTGGGAAGAGGTTGATCTCTTGGCTTAGCAATAAGCATGACTATGTATCATAGTCAACAAAAAAATCATAGTATGTTGCAACAACAATCAATTGTACTCAATTCATTTGGATGAAGAAAATGTTGAAGGAAATTGGTGTGAATTCAAGAGAAAATGTTATCGTACATTGTGATAACGCAAGTGCAATAAACATGCCAAAAAACCTATTGACACATTCAAAGAGTAAGCATATTGCAATAAAGTATCATTTTCTTAGAGATTAAGTGTTGGATAAAGTGGTGAATCTTGAGTACATCAGTATAAAGGAGTAGATAGAAGACATCTTCACCAAACCATTGAGTAAAGATACCTTTGAATATCTCAGAGGTAAATGTGGGGTTAGATCATCATCAAAAGGTAACTAAGGAAGTGAAAAAGTGCACAAGTCCATCAAATATCAGACAATTGTCATTTATTGACTTGTTTTAGAAGTCTACTCCTCAGGGGGAGTAGTTGGCAGAGCATAATTGATCAGATCAGGGTGATTTTGCACCTACTAGTTGAAGATTTATAGAAAGAAGGAAATAATTGTTTTGGTACCCTTCTGCATTGATGTTAAAGGGAGAGAGATATTAGTGAAAAACCCTACTGGTTTAGGGGGATCTTTGAAGAGGATATTGAGAAGGTTGTATTAAGAAGGGTACTCTTGGATTTATAGTTTTTCATGCATATGTTGCCATTATTGCAAATGGTGGAGATTGTTGGAATTGTTGTCATTCAATAGTTTTGTCATTGATGTCAATATATGTTCAGTTATGAGGACGAGGAATTGTTGGACAGTACAAAAAGGAAGATTGTAGAGAGTGGTACAAACTCCATATGTTTCATTAGATCTTGTAGGATTAGATATATGTTTCATGATGTATCTAAAGCTTAGTCCTATGACCACATACATTTATATGATCGCTAGTCAGATATATGCTTATTTTAGTAAAGACTGGTTATAGAAACAAAGACTGAGAGTTTCCACAAACCTAGTTGTAGTGTTTGGAATATAACTATTGTGAGATGATGAATTTTACTATGTGTGCTTGGGAAATGTCAGAAGACATCATGAAGAAGATACATTGTGATCGCAACATGTTTATGTGATTTTTGACATCATCTATGACATGTTTACTGGCATGGAAGTATTTCTGAGCCGACCAAGAAGAGTAATGTGTAGATGATTGATTTATGATTGAATTATTGATGGAGATAATTTTGGATGAATTATAATTATTGTAACATGATTAGAGATGAGTTTTGTTTTGTCACCTTGGATAATGTAATTGTTTGTTATGTAATGAGGTCCTATAATGGTTGACCTCTAGATAAATTATTATTTGTAACCTATATATAAGGAATGGTTTCTTCCTTGAGATGCAGTGTCGATTGTGATGGTACTATGGAAGCTAGAAGGCTATGATATCTACTTCTAATAGAGAAGAAGGTTGTGCATCTAGGCACAAGGATTGGATTGTCCTAACATGAAATTTAGGTGTGATAAATTATATTCAGTAAAGAGTTGAAGGTGGATGTAACCTTCTAATTTTATTTGGGCCTGTGGCTAGTTGTAATACCCCTAATAGGGTTTAAGGCTCCTAACAAGGTTTGTCCTTTAACAAGGACCTTCCTATCAGCTCCTAACAGGGCTAGAACTCCTAATAGGGTTTCATTCATATAGTGTAGATATTTGTGGGTCTCATCCCTGTCAAAAGTTTTACCTTAATAGGATTTTCCTCAAGAAAAAATCTTGGTGTCACTTGTGTTCAATGATGTGATGTGGTTTTACATTTTTTTTTTCATAATATTATATTTGGTGTTGAGTTTTATAAGATTGTTAACAATTGATTCACCCCCTTCTGAGTTTCTTGAGACATTGTTATCCTAACAGATAACCCTATATAAGAGCATTCTTTCAATTCAATTAATCATTCCATATCATCATAATAATTCAATAACATATCAAGCACTCAAGAAAATATTTCATCCTACCACATCCTTCAAGTCTTCTTCAGATCTAAGCATTGTGGCATGTTACGAAAATCTTCATGTAAGAATGTTTTCATGATTGATCTCCTTTATATATTTTCATGTCATGTTATTTCATCAACTCATGTGATCACATTCAAAGAGAATATATTTGATAGTTTTATTCTTGCAAGAATGGTTAGGATGAATTTGACTAGGATTGTTACCAATGTAGAAAACCTCAACTTGGGACTCTAACCAAGGTTTGTGATGCTTGTGGACATAGGTATGATTTGAAGAATAATAGCTATGGTAGTGACTGTAAATTCATTGTGAAAATTAAGATTTTTTATTTTATTTTATCTTATGGTCTTAGGTAAATTCTTAATAGTCATATTATTGGTTTTAATAAATTTGGGAGAAGATATTTATAGATTTTTCATTGTCCTAAGTAAAAATTAAGGGCATTAGTGAATGTTCAAATAAATATCTTATCTATATCTAGAGTGGTGGTGAGTCCATAAGATCAATTTTAAGAGGTATGGTGGTTAGTCTCACATATCTCTCCCCTCTAACATATCATAGGATAATTGAATTGAAGTTGAGTCTATGATACCACATGAATATTTTGATTTAAAAGCCTTATTATTTAAAGTCACTAATAAAATAATTGGAATAGCAGAAAAATGATATCTGACTTGCAACAAATAATATTTAGCATAATAAAGAAATTAGATAAGAAAAAATTCAATAAAATAAGAATTCTATATTATTTTATCCATACATAATAGCAAGAGTCAATGCCCTTTTAAAGAGTTTGTGGCTCTGAAAAATAATAATAAGAAAAAGTTAAAAAAGCTTATCTATATATGTAGTATTTTGGTGCTAGAAAATAATTTAAATACTTAAAAATTAGATCCTTCATGCATTTCAAAAAAATAAAATTAAGGGTAGTTCTAGACATGATTTCCTAAATTTCTCAAGGAAAATAAGGAATTTATTGGTGTTATTTATCGACATGTGCCCCCCGAGTAAACTCACAAGATGGTATTGTAGTGTCAAAAATTGAACCTTTACAACCACATTCAAAAATATATATTTGCAAGCTATTATTGAGATTTTATATACCTCATTTCCACTCCTTTCTTTTAAACTATATCTTGAATGAAATGACATTTAAAACAAAAATACCCTTTCCTATTAAGATGTATACATTCTTAGCCAGCTTAATTATGTTTATGCTATCACAATTTTTTGATTGAAGGTTAAATTTGTTTCTTCATATTTTTTTGAATTATTTTTAAATCCACAATTCTTGTGTACCTATACAAGTGACTACAATATCCTTTTCTCTTTTTTATCAAAGATAAAATCAAATTTTGTTCTTTGAGCACCATGCAATGAAACATAGATAAAGTGAAAAATAATTGTTTGAATTGGACATCGGGTAATCCAAACTACATCCATAATCAAAGCACTACAACCAAAAAGTTTAATTTTCTTAGAAGGATAATAATGAATACAAAATTTTGTGGTACCTTTCCCAAGCCTCAATATCCTCTTGACTCTCTTCATATAAATTTTGGACATTAATTAGTCATACACCTTAATATAAGAAAAAATGAATAAATAATATGTAGTCATATGTGAATTAGAACCAATATGAATGATACATCTATAACTTATTAGTTTTTAAGGAACCATTTGTATTAACACTAATCCTTAGTAATTTGGAGTAGATATTGGTTTGTAATAGATTATACAAAAAATATTCATTATACAGTTTGCATACTTTGACAAATGCAAATTCCATTCTCACTTTGATGAACCTCTATTCTTAGGAAAAACTGTATGAGATAAAAATATTTTATTTCAAACTAGTTCATCACAAAAACTTCAAATCACCATTTAGTTTTGAACTTTTGACCATATACTACAAATCATCAACATACAAAATTATAGTAAGAACATCATTACCTTCTTTCTTGTAGTAAGGAGTAGGTTCTTTCTTGCTTCTCTTGAGACCATTATGTTTAAATTATCCATTAATCCTAGCATACCATGTTCTTGTTATTTTATTGAGTAAATGAAATTATATATTGAACTTATAGACATTGTGTTCTTTACCTTAATTTCAAAACCCTATAGTTGTGGACATAGGCTTCTTCTACATACTTATGCAATAAGGTACATTTTACATGCATGTGATGGATACTTCATTTTAGTTTATTTTCTAGTGAAACAACCATTTTAGTGGTCTCTTATCTTGTTATTGGTATGAATGTATCTTCATAGTATATATAATAAGTTTTGTGATGTCCTTAGTAGCTACTCATGCTTCATGTCTTCCAAAACTACCATCACACTATACTTAGTCTTGTAGACTTTCTTGGTGTACGGGCACACACACACACACACAAACCCACACACTACCAAACTCACATGCCCCCCCCCCACACACACTTACATGGAAACATACACCAACACATATACACACATGCATGAAATCCCACACACATGTACATTAGTATGTGGAAGATCTATAAGCACCGAAGTATGATACATATGAATTAAGTCTATCTCTTGTTATATTATATGTATCTAAAAATCATTGGTAGATACATCTTCAAATCATGATGGCTCAAAATTAACTTATGAAAGTAAAGAAAAAATTATTGTTTCACTTCTCTATTTCTCTTTATGTTCTTGACATGTACTATGATGTATAACTCTAAATATTCTTATCTTTCTTTTAGATCTTGGACTTGAACTATGATTAAAAGGGCCACTTCATGAACTTGTAATACTAGGTGTTGAACACACTTCAGATGCTAGGAGGACATAGGGGGGGTGTGAATCAACACAAAACAAAGCTTACTAGCTAACTTCAATAATCACCATATAAAAAAATAAGAAATTAATGAGAAGAACCATTAACACATGAACACACAAATTTTATATGTGGAAAACCTAAACTAGGAAAAACCATGGTGAGCACTTTCCCACAAGGAATAATTCTCTGATGTAAAGATCCGATTAAAAAATATAGTAGGATTTTACTGATTTGGAATTGCAAATAGAGGCTCAGTGCCAATACAAGAATGAATGCAAACATGAGCTCACTTCTCCAAACTTGCAAACAAAGGATCATTACAAAAGTAGAAAAATACAACAAAAAACTTATGCACCCAAGACTCACTATCTTAGGAACATACAACTCTTCACAGGCACAATGAAATAATCTCCTCACAATGTAGCTGATTGGCACACCATTGTCAAACTTAACAACATATTGATACTTCCTTTCCTTCAATGCCACCATCATTCAACTCTTCTTTTCTAATTGTAGATCTTCACTGGTTTGTACATAAATTCACTTTCCTGACACCTTACAATTTTGTAAAGCATAGACTATACTTATATACAAGATAGTTCATTGTAAGTTACAACAAAGTTGACCATGGTAAATGATACTACAATTTTTATTATAAGTCATCTAAGGCAATAAAAAATGTAATAAGGACCTATCCTAAAAGCATCCAAAAAAAAAATAGAGTGGACCTAATTAGTTAAGAGATAAATATTAAATATACAGGTCAGTCATATCACAAACCCATCTAGATAAGAAAAAGTCATTAAATACAGTAGCCCATATCCAAATCAAGGAACATGATTCACTCTAGGATATAGAGGGACCATGAACATGCTACTTATAGCCCAATGCTGAATCCATAATCAACTGAGTAACTAAGGTAATCTCAAATGTGTAGAAATATGATGGCCAAAGAACCACCCGAATCTAGAACTCCACATGCTACCGTAAGATCCATATGAAAAGTGAGAGACACAAGAACATTCCAGTAGTCCATGTCAGAAGTCATCACACCATATCTCTAGAATAGAACAATAACTAAAAAAAAGTACAACACTAGATAATATAATTTCCATAACAAAAAAATTCTTTTTTGAAACACCAAATAATGCCACAACCAAGACCAAAATATGAATCCATCTACATAAGTATCAACACACCTTGAATCCTAATTTAAGGAGCATAAACCTTATAGAAAGCACAAAATGAAGCACTATCAATTTTCTACTGAAAAATTATATTTTGTCTATTTACTGAACCACATATATCCCAACCACATAGGCTTCTAGATATAAGAGTAAAACAAAAAACCACTGTAAAACATTATCTTCATAAGATCACAAAATACATAACTATCTTCCACTCTTATGATTGTCTTCCACTTGCACTATTAATATATAGCTATCTTCCACTATTATGATTGTCTTTGAGTTGCACTACTCTAAATATATACTTTCTTGTAGCTATCTAAATCCATACCTATCTTCCACTATTCTAAGATTCAATACACAAACTTACTCTTTAAGAATATAAGAATATAAAAATTTCAGAGTACAATGTTTGAGAAACCACAAACACATCTGGAACACAATGTTCAACATCAATTAAAATAGGAAACCAAACATATATTTCCAACAATATCCTCTTTCATTGATGAAAAATAACCACAAAAAATAATAGGTCACTATCAACTTCATTTTCCTTATCTTTCTCCCCCTTTTCCATCAAGGAAAAAGGACAAGAACATTTTTATCATTGCACAACCCTGATAATCAAGTACCAACATTAGTCCATAAAAGAAATATGTTAGAAGCACCCCCTAGATAGATGCACCATCCTAAGGCAACAACTACAAGAACTTTTTGGAGAAAATCAAAAGAATCCTGATCATATAATGAGGCATATCTCCTGCAAACTTCAACCTAGTCAAAATATTTTCATCTGACCTATGAACATCATAAGAAGGGTCACGAGAAGCAATTTTCTTTGTAACAATAGTCAAAACATTAACATCTTCTTACCATGTTTGTTTATTATCTCTAGACTTTGTCTTCAATGTATAAAAATGATTCTTATTGTCCCACAGACTTTCCCTATCAAGAAAATTTATACAATTCATATAAATGTTATCCAAGTCATTCAAATGTAACTTAATTTGAGAACTAGCAGACATAACATATCTCCAACTCACATTTGAATGCAGCTTATAAAGAACAACAACCAAACAAATATTGTACTACTTATATAACCAAATAGTTATCTTTATGAACCAAAAAACATAAACCTTACTTTCAGGAAAAAAATTATGCCTTATTGTCATGTTGGGAGGATATCCAATATCTAGCCTGGAGGGACACAAAGTTCCCCTCATACCCTAAAGTCTGAGTCATTTAATAGAGGAAGAAACAACATCCAAGATGGATGCTGAATCATTATCAGGATCATCTTCTTTATTCCAATAAGGAACATTATGTTCCTTTCTTTTGAATCTTCTTCAATCATCGAGAAATCATCTTATTTTTCCATATTTTTGTAGAACTTTTCATTATGTCCTATCATATTATATTTATAGAAAACCAGACCATCTTTACATAACCTTACAATATTTCATGTTAGGTTACATTTATAATACACTAGTCCATCCTTTTTCAATTTAGCAGCTTCATTATTTATGACATTGATACTTATACTACATTCAACCTTTCTATAACCCTATGAATTGAAACTATAGAAGTATCCATTAAAGTTTTTGAAATCTTTATTTAGATTCATTCTATTGAAAGACATCCTAATTTTTTATTGAAATTCTTTATGCCCTAACTTGTTGTAATGATAACATCTTCCATTTAAAACATATCTCCTTTGTAGATTTCTACACTCACTAACTCGGTGTCCTACATTGTTGCAAGAAAAATAGATACCATTAAAAGAAGAGTACCTATAATGTTCATATGAGAATATATCTGATCTATCATCCCCTTTTTTTCCTTTTCACACCAAATTATTTTGGTTCGTCACATATTTCCAGTCTACTAGTTTCATTTTATCTTCCAACTACTTTCATTCTACCATATTCTTTTTGCGTCCAACTTGCTTCAACTCTACTAGTTTCTTTTTAACTTCTAACTAGTTCCAATCTTATGTAGGAGCATCTTGGGTTCCTAGAAAATATTTAAGGAATTTCCTTGTGGTCTGATGAAGTTCCTTGCTCTAGGTAGTTTTCTAAGATTTTGTGTGCGGTCGATCTATGTAGGTCTTTGGCATATGTGATGAAAATATTTTTTACTAGTTGTTTGTGGAGGCTTTGTCTATCATCGTACCCCTTTAGGTGGAGTGGATTGTGAGATTTGACATGTTCATTTCTGACTAGTTGTGTTCATCATGTCACCAGGTGATTGTTGGGGATTATGGTGGAGATTACCATACAATTTGTGATCGTTGGGTTTTAACATTTGCACTTGTGGATTGTGATTATTGGAACTTGTGTGGACCTATATATGTGCTAACACATTATTATGTTCCTTATGTGAATAGTATTTCACATTTTAGGTCTGGTCCTATATTGGGTTCTTGTTCTAATGGTTAGGGTGGTGAGATTTGGCTTGCAGTGAAGATTCTTGAGTTGTGGTTTCTCATGGTACATTGTTCAATGTTCTTGAGTTCATGGTCAAATTCCTTGTGTAATCACACATTATGTTATACTCATTTTTGGTTTTTCTTATGGATTTGGGTCTTGACCTATATATTTATAAACTATTTTCTTTATCTTGGAGATTGTGATCAGATAAGCTGACTTGTGGCTGGAGATCTTATTTATAAGTTAGGTTGTAGTTCTTGTTTAAGTAGTAAGGGGTTGAGAGAGAGGATAGATATAGGGTTTGATAGACTAAGATGAGGATCTGAGTCTTTTTTTCATTGTAATTAGTCATAACTAGGAAGGCCTGATAGTCTGACATGTTTGATGTAATTTGGATGTTTCCTGATAATAAAATCTATTTTTGTTTGGTCATATCTTGTTGTATTCGTTGTGTTTTTTGTTCTGTTGGCTCTTGCTACAAGATTGGACATATCCTTTAGAGACTTCTCTGGTCTTGAATGCATCAAATGGTATTAGAGCATGGTTTTATCTTGTGATGGTGTGAATCCTTTTGTCTAAACTTGTGAATTTTCTTGGGTGTTGTTTGTGAGGTGACAGAGTGTAGATATGACTCACATCAATGAAGGGATTGCATAAGGTGTTAAAATGAGATTTTATATTGGAAGGATAAGTCTTTGTGATGATATGAGTGAGTTGTCAATCTTGGAATTCTAGATATTATTTCCAAGCTCGTGAAATCTTGGATTGGTTTTTTGATGGATGGAATATTGTAGATCTGACCCGTGATTGTAGAGGATTTGCATGAGGAAGGCAGTGAAACCCTTGAGAAATCTCATTGTTGGTTAACATATCGCTGATTCAAGGTAGTTTGTGAAGATTCTCATTAGATCACCGACTGTGAGACAACTGGAATCTTGCAATCAGATCTCCGATAAGAGGTAGTTGCATCTTGGGAGAGAAGGGAAGAAGATGATGAGAAAGGTTGACCAGTTGGTTGAGATAGGGTCTTTAGCCGACTTGAGGATAAGTTGGAAGAGATTACTAGGAAGCTTGAGGAGATTAGGTGGTTGAATTGCAGTTGACATTTACCAATCCAGAAGAGGATTATTTGGCCTATGCAAAGGATTGTTTAGAGGAGGAAAAATAAAGCTAGGGTTGTTGCTAAAGAGGTTAATCTTGAAGAGGTAAACTTTGACCTCTCTAAGGTTGAGGTGGTAGATCTAGTTGGTTTTCATGATTAGATGGATGGGTCTAATGTAAAAATTATAGAGCATATTTTTGAGATTGCTGATGATGTGGAGGAGATACCTTTTTCTAAGGGTGATGTTGAAGAGGTTGATGTTGCTGAAGTTAGAATTTAGATTCCTTTGGCTAAATTTGATTACCTTGTTGGAGTAGTTGTTGAACTTGATGTTGTTTGCACTATGGATATTATTGATAATGACATTATTTTTAGTAGATGTGAGAGTTTGAATTTTGATGGAATTTTTGACCAGTATAAGGATGTGATGGATAGGGATTTCATTTGTGATAATGATCTTGTTCTGGATAAAGAGTTACAGACTAAGTTGTTTCAATTGAGTAGTGAATTTTTGTAAAGATTACCTAGATAGAATGTGAGAGAGAAGATATAGTGAGGATGAATATGTATGCATGAATGAAGGTAGAGGTGGTGGATTTAGTAATGTTCCTGATTTCTTGGTTGCTGATGGATTGATAATAGGAAGAGTTCAAATGTGTTGTGAGTATGGGAATGAGTGGTTGAAGAAGAGTAGAAGATTTGTAGATCTAGTTTGTGGGTCTGTTGCTGATCAGTTTGGATTTTTAAGAGGAGTTGATTGGAGGAAGCAAGGGTTTCTTATGTATCAGTTTATCCACTTATCTTTGAGGATTGGGAAACTGATGGTCAAGATGAGGTTATATTCAAATTTTCTTTCAAGATCAAAGAGTGAGGGAAACTTCTATATTATCTAGGTGTTTGATGTAGGAGCATCTTGGGTTACTAGCGAATCTTGAAGGTTTTTCCTTGTGATCTGATGAAGTTTCTTATTCTAGGAGGTTTTCTGAGATTCTGTGTGTGGTCAATTTGTGGAGGTCTCTAGTGTATGCGATGAAAAGGGTTTTTTCCTTTGTGTTATTGGAGGCTATGTGTATGATCACGCCACTTCAGGTGGTGTGGATTGTGAGATCTAACATTTTATTTTTGATTGGTTGTGTTCGTCATGTCAACAATTGATTATTGGGGATTGTGGTGGAGATTACCTTGTGGTTTGTGATCATTGGGTTTTAACGTGCATGGTCATGGATGATAATTATTTGAACTCACATAGACCTATATATGTGATCACACATCCTTATGTTCCTTATGTTCCTTATGTGAATGGTGTTTCACATTTTGAGTTTGGTCCTATATTGGGTTCTTGTTCTAACGGTCAAGGTGGTGAGATCTAGCTTATGGTGAAGATTCTTGGGTTGCGATTGTTAATGGTACATTGTTCAATGTTATTTAGTTCATGGTTGACTTCCTTGTAGAATCAAACATTATGTTATACTCATTTGTGGTTGTTCTTATGGATTTGGGCCTTGACTTATATATTTATAAACCATTTTATTTGTCTTAGAGATTGTGATCAGATAAACCAACTTGTGGTTGGTGATCTTGTGTATAAGATGGGTTGTAGCCCTTGTTTAAATATAAATGGGATGAGAGATATGATAGCTCTGGGGTTTGACATATCGAGACGAGGATCTAAGTCTTGTTTTCATTGTAAACAGTCGTAACCAGGAAGGCTTGACAATAAAGAATGTTTGATGTAATTTGGATGTTTCCAAATAATAAAATCTATTGTTGTTTGGTCACATCTTTCTTTGTTAATTTTTTTTCCCATTGTTTTGGCTCTTTTTGCAAGATTGGACATATCCCTTGGAGACTTCTCTAGTCTAGAATGCATCGCAGTCTGTCATGTTCTTATTGCCTTCTACCTACTTTTGGTCTTCTATGTTCATTTGAATATGATCAACTAGATCCTTGATTCCTTCTTCCTTCTTGTGATATTTCGTATCTATATTTTTTTGATATTTCATGTCCTCTTTGTCTTTTTATTTATCTATTATTTCTATTTTCTTCTAGTTTATTATGTCCTTTTTACCCTCTTATTGATTTTGATCTATCCCATCCCTTCCAGCTTCCAATAGATTAATTGATTCAAATTTTCTTTCATCATTCAAAGAAGAATCCATTTTGTCTTGATTAAGTTCCATTTCTACTTCATCTCCCCATCTTCCATTGTGTTGAGTTAGAAAATAAAGGTTCCCACATTTGTCTTAAATATAATAGATATTTCTAGTAGTCCTAAAAACTTCAGCAACACTTTTACTGATCTTTTTCTTTCGAGTAATACAACCATCACTTTTGAACATAACTTCGTAACCCTTTTTTCACGTTTGACTAACACTTAACATATTATGTTTCAAATGTTCAACATAGTAAACATCATCAATTGTATGCTTATCGAACATTTAAATGGTTCCAATACCTTTGATTTGTGCACTTCCTTCTCCTACAAATTTGATTGCCACCTTCATAATCTTCAAGTTTGATAAATCTTCTTTTATCTCCTATCATAATTTGAACATCCAAAATATATGATCCATGATCTTGCCACAACTTTCACATGAAATGCAATATCCTCTTTGTTTTGTGAAGTTGATAAGATCAATGATTCCTCAATTTTTTCATTAGTATCTTCATCTTTAGAAAAGTATTCCTCCATGGAACATAAGCTCTTTTTACCTTTACCTTTGAAATTAATTTTCTTTTTGAAATCACCTTTCTTTTGACTTTCTTTTCTATTTTCATCTTCTAATTCACTAATGTATTCCTTATTCTTGCAATCATTAGAAAAATGTCCTATCCTTTTAGAATTAAATCACTTAAGAGGTGACTTACCTTTTTATCTACTAGTACCTTTCTTGAGTCTTCTTGAAAGATATCTTTCAACATCCTCCAATGTATTACATGTCTATTGTTAGCATCTTCAATAGCTCTGAATGTAGTCTCTCCTTTTTCTATTTCAACTTATACAATCTCAAATACAAAGGGTGACCCAATAAGATGATCAATAAAATAATGACTTAGATCATTTATCTCCCTTATTGAACATTACATTAGTATGAACTCCTTTTTTAGGATTGATAAGATATTGAGTATGACATATGTGTCTTCTAGATGTCCACCAGTAGCTTCGATTCTATCAACAACAACAATAACCCTGTAGATGTAGCTTTCAATACACCCCTCTTTTGCCTTCCTTAGGACCTTATAATTTTGTTTGAGATTCATATGTCTTTCTTGATATATATTTAAACATTTTTCATACACTAAGATCAACTTATTCCAAACTTCTTTAGCACCTTTTAGACCTTTCACCTTCCCAAATTCTGTTTCACATAAGCTATTAAAAAGTATTTCTCTTTCTTTAACATTAGTTTCCTTTTTTCTTTCTTCGTTAGTAGTCAAAGGTATTCCAAAAGGAGGATAGAAACTAGTTTGAATTACCTCCCAAATACCATTTTCAAAGGTTTCCAAATATTCTCTTATCATGTCCTTTCAATAAGAAAAATTAGTGCCATGAAACACTAGAGACAAACATTGTAAGTTATGTGCTATCTTGGATCTATCTCAAGTGGTTAAAATTCTTCTAGAGGAACCAAGCTCTAATACCAATTGTTGAACATACTTCATATGCTGAGAGGGGGGTAAATCAACATAAACTAAAACTTACTAGGTAACTTTAATACTCACCATATAAAAAATAAGCAAGTAATGAGAAAAACCATCAACACATGAACACACATATTTTATACGTGGAAAACTAAAACTAGAAAAAACCATGGTGAGCACTTTCCCACAAGGAATAATT
The DNA here is from genome assembly GCA_027943335.1 of Chamaecyparis obtusa. NCBI lineage: Eukaryota > Viridiplantae > Streptophyta > Pinopsida > Cupressales > Cupressaceae > Chamaecyparis > Chamaecyparis obtusa. The sequence continues at coordinate 1,602,348 of BSBK01002552.1, forward strand.
CATTGATGTAAAAATTTGATCACAAAATATGGTAGGAGCTCATTTCTAGAGAGTTGAAACCAACAATTTATTATCAATACAATAATGAATACAAATAGGAACTCACTACATTGGAAAAGAAAATAGAGGCTCACTACCAAAGTAACAAGATACAACAAAAAACTGATGAACCCAAAACTCACTGCCTTAGGAACATAAAAATATTCATAGAGATAATGAAGGAATCTCCTATTAATGCAACTAATTTGCACAACAATTTTAATATTAGCAACACACTAATACTTCATTTCCTTCATTGCCACAATTACTGAACTCTGCTTTGCTAATTGCAGATCTTCACTAGTTTGCACACAAATTCACTTGCTTCACACCTTACAATTTTCCAAAGCATAAATTATACTTATATACAAGATAATTCATTGGAGGTTACAAAAAGTGGTCAAATGCAAATTATATTTCAATCTAAATTACAAGTCATCCAAGGCAATAGAAAAAGGTAGTAAGGTCCTATCTCAGAAGCATCCAAAAAATATAGTGGACCCATTCAGACAAGAGATAAATATTAAACACACAGGGATTAATTTGTAAACCAAGAAAGAATTTCATCTTACCTATCATAGACATTTCAAATTATTTTTGCATCTCATCAGCAAATTCCTTTCTCAATTTATCATTTCCACCAAAAATGATATCATCCAAAAACAATACAACAATCAAAATATTATCATGAACAATTTTGTAATACAATTTACTACTAGCAATACATTTGCTAAAACCAATTCTCAACAACTATTTGTCTAACCTTTCTTTCCAGGATCTTGGTGCTTGTTTCAATCCATACAATACTTTCTTCAATCTGTAAACTATATCACCTTGATCAGTCAAGAGAAAACCATCACTATTATCAACATAAACTTCCTCTTCCAATTCTCCATTCAGGAATGCAGACTTAACATCCATCTAATATACTTTAAAATATAAATGTAAGTAGCATAGGAAAGAAAAATTATGACTATCATGCCCAAAAATTAGGGCAAAACACACACAATAATTTCTTTTAAAGTGCAAATAACAACATGGCTAACACACTAAAGAACACTCAATGATTACAGATGCATAACTCAACACAAGTTAACTCACAAGAGGTATCATGGCATGCACTGGCTTGCCAACATCCCTTGATTGTTAACTGGATTAGTTAATCAAAACCCTAACTACGTTTCTAAGAAACCCTAACAAGGTTCAAATGGGAAATAATAAAAGAGATAAACCAAGGGGAAATTAAAACTAGACAATAATAAAAAGTGAAAGGTTAGGTCAACACACCCCAAAAGGGTTCACTAAAATAATGATTAATTCAAACACAATCGTAACCCGAATGGTTCCTAACGTGAACCATGTTACCAATACGGTTAAAAAACACAAAATATCCTCAATAAATAAAATGATAAAATAAGGCCAATAAAATTTACCCTACTAGAAAACTAGGGTTAATAAATTATTACCCATTAAAATATTAATGTTCAAATATTTTAAATTAAGAATATTATATTTTTACGTAAGACATTAAACTCCAAGGTTTATTAATTAATTTAATTTATACATTAGAACAAATTTTTTAACCATATAAAAATATTAATATTAAATAAAAAATTATTGCTCAGGAAAAAAAATCTACCTAAGTCCCATCTTGGACATTAATTAATCTCCCCTAAAAATAACCCATTTAAATGTTGCAAATAATAAAATCAATTTAAATATTAAATATTAAATTTATCACCAACTTTGTATTAAAATAATAATAATATTCAATAAGAAATAAATATTAAAATTTTAAATTTGAAAATAACAAATCTCATGAATAATATTAAAATAAAAAGTTCATTAATTAATAATACAATGTTATTAAATTTAAAAATAATTAAAATCAGTTATCTAATAACCAAATGTTTAAAATAACTAATAAAAGGGAATTTTAAAAAAAACTCAAGAATATAATAATAATAATATTAAATCAAAATTCAAAAAGGTGACTCTGCAAAGTCAACTGTCATTAAATTAAAATCAACAAAAAGTAAAAGTCTAAGCTAGAATTAAAGGAAAAATTATAATAAAAAATAAAAAATAAAAAATGGCTCCAAAAGTCAGCCCTAACCCTAATTTCAAAAATAGGGTTAGACCTAAAAATAAATCATGACCAAAATCCTAATCTCATCATTTTGGCAATGCAAGTTTGGGCATGGAGCAAGGGTAAAGAAAATTCAAGATTCGTATACACACAAGTATACATGTGTGTATATACATATACACTTGTGTATATATACTAAATATTTCTATAAGAAGTATATTCAGATTTCTACAAGGGTCTACATGGCTACACCAACAAAAATCTACACAACAAGAATAACCAACAAGGTATAAAGAATGACTTTTTAAATATCTAATATTTTTACTATAGTTTTGCCATTATTTTCTGTAAATGAAATGTCATACTCTAGATCTTAAAAAATAATCTCTGTTTTAGATAACAGAGTAATTCTCTATTATTATTTTTTGGTTACAGTCAATCTTTTCTATTATTTTTAAATATATCTTATGCTGCAGATTTAATTTTATTTGAGATTTTTTTTTGTTTGATAAAAATATTATGCAAAAAAGGTATAATTTTTTTTAATTTAAAATCCCCAAAGGGAAGTCCGTACACTGGATGCCATAGAAGACTAGCCTTCACGCAAAAATGGCAGTAGATGGGGACTTGGCTGCCGCACCCCCAAATGGGTAGATACAAAGATAAGATGGCAACATGGAGCCCATACATCCATACCTTATCCCCTTCCTCCAAGAGGAAGGACTCTACACTATTTGGCCATTCCCAACTAAAACCCTTCACCCTCAAGGCTCTCTTCCCTCCCAACGATGAGTTTAGCCTTGCACACCGCAACAATACAAAGAACCCAAAAAAAACTAGCAAAATAAATTTAAGCAAGAAGCAATGAAAGGCAAGCTTGAAGCTTCACAAAACCATTTACAAGCATTACACAAAAAAATGCATAAACATACATGTAAGGAAAACTAGTCTTCCATGAAAGGGCACCGACCTTTCTCCAAGTTATGGCAATGAAAGTTGAGAAGAGATCCCTTCCTACAAGCCTTCCTTTGCTAAGTCCAAAAACCTGCTAAGTCCACTAGAAGTCTCCAAAATTGGAGAGTGGACAATCAACCTACCAAATTCCTCTCCATCCCACTAAAAGGAAAACCCTACCTAACATCCTACCTAACCTCAAAGGTGATTGGACATACTATCCAAGGGTTCTCTCTCCAACAAGAGGAAAATTCAAAATTTTCAAGAGAGGAAGACTTGTCACACTTCCCAATTTTGTCACATTCTAAAAAGGCATTTTTAGAAGAGGCAAAAATGGGACAAAAACATCCTCTTGGTCAAAATTTGACCCCCAACCCAAAGTGCACATATGGGTTTATCTTATTTTAACCCTAATTAACCCCTAGGGCTACTTTTAACCTCTCAAAAGTCCACTAAGAGTTGACTCATGAAAATTTGAAATTAGAATCACTCTCAAGGCTCAACAACCAAGATACCTAACCTTGGGATTCTACAAGGTGACTCAAAGGTGGAAGACAATCAATAAACAATTCACTTGGCCATGACAACTCACATACACGTGTCAATTGACACCACATAAAGTCACAACGCATCACTACACACATAACATGCCAAACAGACATAAATATAAAATAAAATAAACACAATTTAAATATTACATTCAAACATTACTCTTAAACATTAACACATAACAACGAGGTTATTTCACCCTTTGGAGTTAACCTTGGCTTTACAAGATTTTCACATGCATCCATCTTTAATTTCTCCTTATTTAATCCGTGGTCAATTTTTTTGCACACTAGATGAAAATATCAGTAGCTCATGAAAGGTCAAATGACACACACACATTACATCATAAACAATCACATCAAATACATTATATAATCCAACTGCATCTACATATCATTACATGGAATTCACTGAATCTCAAGAATGCATTTCTAAATTTCAATCAAGTTATTTCAAGAACACATATATATCACATAAGCTAATTCATTAACCATGTTCAAGGTACATAAACATTTCTTGCATCAAAATGAAACTAAAACATAATATTCTAAATTAAATAATTCATCCAATACCATAATCATCAAGACTTTAAAATCAAAGCATGGAAAAATGTCCTAAATCATAATCCACATAATCGTAGGTCATCACATAGTATAAAAAATATAAAATCCTTTTCCAAATAGCCCAACATAACAAAATAATGTATCATCAAGATAATCATAAAGATAAAATAGTATTCTATGAAATGATGGTATGGGGTGAGGCCTCACAATGACTGTTTCAATTCTAGCAACATGGGAAAAGGTATCCTCAAATTCAATACCTTCCATTTGTGAATATCCTTTACAAACAAGTCTAGCTTTGTTCCTTACCACTTCACCATCTTCATTCAGTTTGTTCCTAAATACCCATTTAGTTCCAATCACATTCTTATCTTTAGGTTTGGGAACCAAAATCCATGTCTTGTTCTTTTCAATTTATTCTAAATCTTCTGTTGGAGATTTTCCACCAAGCCAGTGCTGACTATATGTTTTTCATTGATGACAACATATGGTAAGTAGCATGTGTGGAAGAATTATGTAGTAATATTTGAGTATATGAAGCATGGACATGTTATCAACATGATATCATGGACACCAAGGTTAATTGTTAGTACAAACAGTTATGTAGCAACTTGTGTCAGTAGTGTTCTTGACAGAGTTATAGGAAGTGTTATGTGAGTGATTGTCTATACAATTATCATGGAGCCTTGTGCCATTAGATATGTGATGGAGACATGTTAGTGTTTCTCCATTCATGGAAGCAGAGTCTGATGTGTAGTAGAAGTGAAGTTATGTAGTTGATATTCACCAGTTGTAGTTTCCTGTGTTTATCCAGAAGAGTCGATAAAGATTATATTGGTACAAGAGTTGCGCCTATCATTTCGGTATGCATGCTTGGATTAGTGATTAGAGAAAAGTTAAGAATTTTTGGTTAAGAGCACATGATGTAATTCAGCTTGAGGAGAAAGTATCAGCTAATTTGGTAGAGCTGATAGTGTGTAGCATTCGTTTACACTTATTGATTTGGACAGGTCCCAGTTTGTGTTGCGTGCTTAGTAGAGCCAAAAAAGATGTTACTAGAGAGTGTTATTGTTTCTCTAATATGATTTCAAGGTGGTTCTAAAAGGTTGACTTGATTATATCATTTAGAGGAAAGATACTTATAGCCGGTCATTTATGATCGCTAGACGTATGGCATGAAGATAAAAGATAAAGTATTGTGCCATCAATAAGAGGTCTATGTGAAAGAGAAGATAGAGTGTGCTATTCATTGGAACTGATCAAGACAATAGGTCTACCTCGTAGTTCACCAAGATCTAGATATAGTGTGTATCTATTATTTAGAAGGTTGCAGCCTTCACCCCTTTGAGTAGTGAGCTCTCAGACAGTGCATCCTCACCCTTAACAAGGTCAATCATAAAAGACTCCTAACAAGATTTGACCTTTGACCAGGTCACCGTACTTATTGCATTATAAAGATCAACTTCTAACAGGGTTGTAAGATCTTCTAACAAGGATCATTATACACCAGTGCAGTTTATTAGTGGGTGTTAATTCCCACCAGGGTTTTTACCTATTTGGGTTTCCCTGTAACCAAACTATTGGTGTTGTGTTCAAGTGTTTTTTCATTGTGTTTATGATTAAAGTTTAAGTATATTTAATTGGATAAATAATTGAAACTTGTAGATAACTGATTCACCCCACCCTCTTAGTTATCTCTTGGGACTATTCCTAACAATTGGTATCAGAGCCAAGTACCTCAGAGAGAAAGTTTAACAACTTGAGGTTGATTAGATGGCATTCATTGGAAAAGATAGTCGTAAGTTTGATGGAGAGAACTATCTTGATTGGAAGAACAAGATGGTGACACATTTGTAGTGCATTGCCTTTGAAGTTTTTGAAGTGGCTATCAAAGAAGTTAAGATCCCCTCTCTAGAAGATCTTGCAAAGTAAGATGCTACTAGAAAGAAAAATGATTTGTTCCATCAGAATGAAATAGCCAAACAAACCCTTAGTGCCTTATCTAATAGTGAGTTTTCAGAGTTAAAGAAAGTAGACACAACCTACAAGATATGGAAGCACCTAGAAGACATGTTTGAAGGAGACACACAATCAAAGAATGCATAGAGAAAGACATGGAAGAAAAGATACAATGCATTAGAGATGCTACCTGAAGAAGGCATCTGAGCTTACAACCAAAGGATCAATGAAGCAGTTGCTGGAATTAGGAATAATGGTGGAGAGATCTCAAAGGAAGACATTGTGGATAAGTTGATGACTACTCTTAGAACAAAGTATGAAAACAAGATCAACATCCTTGATGAGACCATGCAGCTTACAACTAATTTCAAGAGAGAGACACTGATCAACAAAATTTCAGCTTTTGAGATTTCTAGATTGAAGACAGATCCTAAAAGTGAAACAACCTTCAAAGCATCAGTCCATGGTAAGAAATCTTTAAACACTTCTAGTAATTTTGATGATGAAGATGAAGATAAAGAGATAGATGATATTATTGTCATGATTGCTAAGAAAGAAAGAAAAGGAAAAGGAAATTATGAAGGTCAATTACTTTTCAAATGTTTCTCATGTAATAAGATTGGTCACTTTGCATCTAAGTGTCCTACAAGAGTTAAGAAATTAAAAACTAACTACAAGCCTAAGTATACAAAAGAATGTTACTATGTTGGTGATGGAGTTTTTGATGATGATTCAATTGAAGATGAACTTGGATTCATTTCTATTATAGAAAAGATGTATGATGAGATGGATCATGATGAGAAAAAGGAACAAAAGCTAGCATTGATTTTGTTGGCATAATAGTTTATTACATTATCAACTTGAGTAAACTGTTAAACAGTTTATCAAGGCTTGTATTCAGTTAGTTGGTTTCACAACTGAATTCACCTCTTACATATATGATTGTAACACTGCAAAGTTGATGGCATTGAATCATTGAAACATTCCTTTTCCTTCATTTGGTATCAGAGCGCCACATTACAGTCTGGTGTAGAATGTGGAGAACAAGCCGCAACAAGTATGCGCCAAATGCTTTGATTGATGCAAACATTCTTCAAAATGGAGGGTGGTGAATGATCAATAGAGGGGCCATAGACATATTTCTCAATCCAGTCACATTTCTAGGTTCACAAAATGCCAAATTTTCTATCGTAAAGGAGTTCTGTCCTGCGTGTGGTGGAGGTATATTGGTATGTGTTCCATACCTATACATTGATGGTGAGTAACATTTTTTAATAGAAAATATGGGTGATGTGAGTGAGAAATGTGAAATGGAATGATGGACATCACCATTTTAGCATTTATTTAAGGATATCAATGTTATCAGTCAACGTGGAGTAAGTTAGTAGTTAGTTTTATAGTTTTTTTTTTGTTGAGAAAGTATTATGTAGTTCAAGTTGAATTTGTCCCGCAAGGTGTTTTTGTATAGAGAATATATTCAAGAAAAACTGATTGTTCATTCATGATGATAATATTACAGTCTTGGTTTCTAATGTATTGAAATGGTTATTGAAGAGTTATTGAAGATCTATTTGATTCTCATGAAAATGTGAAATGGTTTTCAAAGAGCCATTATACCAGTTTTGGCTAGCGGCATGCAATGCTATCAAGACTGGTTATTGGTCTGTCCAAACCACATGGAGCCAAAAGATAAAAGATCCTGCAATCATATTTGAAGGAGAATGAGTGGGAACTCTAGCACAAACCATTTCTCATGGTCAATTCACATCCACTGGTATTGCTTGATGGTCATTTTGATGAATGGATCGTGGTGAAGTACTTCAACTCTAACACAGCTAGAATATAGTAAGTACACACTTCCAATCAAGAATAGTATACATTTTGTGAATGGTTGGTGGTTTCTAGTGTTGTAGTTCAATGGATATTCCATTAGATAAATATTTTGGTCAATTTTCATACATGGAGAATAAAAATACAAATGCAATTGATAAATAAAAACCTATGGCGTATAGTAAGCAGAAAAGAAAAACCACCTACAGATGCAACTAAATTATTGGAGTGGAATGGTAGAGAAGATAAAGCCAAGGTTATTATTGGTCTTGCTCTTGCAGATTCTGAACTTCATCACGTAGATCTCCATAACACTTCTGCCGAAATTTGGGATAATCTAAACAAGTTGTTTGGTGCAAAAGCTGTCAATGCAAAGTTTTCTCTAAAAATTCAATTGTTTAGATTCAAAATGGAAATTGGGATCACAATGTCCAATCATATAAGTAATTTAAGATCTCTCATTAGACAACTTGCTAAAGTTAAGGCTCCTATTGATGATGATGATGCTAATGCCATCCTATTAAATAGCTTATCTTCCAAATATAGCAATGTTGTCTTTACACTAAGTCATCTCACTTCACAAACTCTAGAGGATATGATTTCAGCTCTTCTAGCAGAAGAAAATAGGACAAAGGAAGTCATAGAAGAAGTTTACCCAATAGACCAGGCATTATACTCATGAAGTACTAAAAAATGGTCAAATAAAAATAGAAGAGACAATAAATGTTTTTACTGTAAGAAAAAGGGGCACACAACATGGAGTTGTAGAACCAAAGCTAGTGATGTTCTTAAAGGAAAATTCAAAGAACAAACTGAAGAAGGAAATGTTGCATGCATTGACCATGAGGACACATCAGATGATGGAGAGGTTGTTACCAATTTTCAGTCTCCCCTTATACACAATCTTGTTCTTTGAACCTTCACATTCTGGAGGTTGGCGGCATCAGAGGATGGAGGAATTTCTATCATCTCAAGTTAGCTTCTCGCTTTGAGATGGTGTTCTACATGAGAAGCTTTTTTGGCTTTCTATTTTTGTTTTTCTTTCTAATGCTGACGAATTTTAAGAATGTATGTCTTGTGAAGACTCATTTTGGAGATAGGTTTAAGATTTGGTAGTGCGCTCAATATGGATTGCTGTCAAGCGAGCTTTAGAGTATATGATCAAGAATTATACCCTTTCACAGTCACCAAACAATGATAGAGATCTATCACATCTCTTAGGGATCATTGTTGAATAATTCAAGACTATGATTTGAGAGTTTAGGACTGGGAGCTTAAGAACACAACTCGAAGCTACACCTTTTCGAGGGTCACAAGATAGCTTGATGGAGCCTTTCATGATTTAGGATTTGCAAATTCAAAAGAAGATTTTCTCAATATATGTATTCATATTATGTAATCAACATGTTTTGTTATGTAAGCCTTGAGGGGGGGATCCCTAGGGAAAATAGTTTTTGATCTATTTAGGATCAATGTAATAAGGGGGGGAATGTTGGCGTAATAGTTTATTACATTATCAAGTTGAGTAAAATGTTAAATAGTTTATCAAGGCTGGTATTCAGTTAGTTGGTTTCACAACCAAATTCACCTCTTACGTATATGCTTGTAACATTGCAAAGTTGATGGCATTGAATCATCTAAACATTCCTTTTCCTTCAGATTTTAGAAGAAAACATAAGGACAGATTGGATTATAGATAGTGGTTGTTCACATCACATGACAAGTGATAAAGATAGATTTGTTCATCTGGACAAATACAAAGGTGGCATGGTTAGATTTGGAGATAACACTCCTAAACCTATCATTGGTAGAGGAGCTATCACATTGGATGGAAAGAACAACACTAATGATGTTCTTTATGTAGATGGTTTGCAGCATAACCTTCTTAGTGTTGGATAGTTTCTTGAAAAAGGTTATAGGTTGGCATTCAAAGACAACAAGTGTATCATTAACAACAAGGATGGTATAATGATTGCATCAGGTTCAAAGACTAAAGGTAATGTTTTTTAGCTTAATTCAAAAGCAAGTTGTTTTGTTGCTAAAGTAGATGATAGTTGGTTATGGAATAAAAGACTATCACATCAATTTTGATAACATAGTAAAGATAAGCAATGAAAAGGTAGTAAGAGATCTACCTAGCATAGAAAATCCAATTGATATATTTGCAAACAATGTGTGATGGGAAAGCATGTGAGGAATTCATTTAGAAGCAAACATAATTCAACAAAGAACAAGTTGGATCTGATTCATAAAGACCTATGTGTACCAACTCAAACAAGATCATACTATGGTGAAAGGTATTTCATTTTGTTTGTTGATGATTATTCTAGAATGATGTGGGTTGTATTCTTGAAAGATAATTCAGAAGCATTTGAGAAGTTCAAAATATTCAAAGCTAAGGTTGAGACTGAATCTAGACTAAAGATAAAGTGTCTAAGATTGGATAGAGGAGGAGAATTCACCTCTAAAAGATTCTATGAGTACTATGAAGAACATGGCATAAAGAGACAATTGAGTGTACCTAGAACCCTTCAGCAGAATGGGATTGTAGAGAGAAGGAATAGGATCATCCTTGATACAACGTGCACCATCATGATTGAAGGAAAAGTTTCACAAACCTATTGGAGAGATGCGATCAATACAATAGTCTATACCATCAATAGAATACAATTAAGGCCTGGCGCAAACAAGACACCTTATGAGCTATGGTTTGGTAATGTTCCCATAGTAAAATACTTTAGAATATTTGGAAACAAGTGCTACATCAAGAGGGATGAAGCAATAGGCAAGTTTGATGCAAGAAGCGATGAAGGTATTTTCCTTGGTTACTCTACTAAAAGAAAAGCTTATAGATGTTTTAATTTGAGATTGAAGAAGATCATTAAAAGTGCTCATGTTAAGATTGATGAAAATTTTATGCTTCAAGAAAGATATCATGATTATGCACCTATGATTGAAGAAGAACCCAGTCCTTCCACTAGTGAGATAGTTGTTGAAGAGATGTTTGATAGTATTGATGTATTATTCAATGACCCTAAAAGAAGTGAAGAACAAACTTAGAAGGTAGATGAGACAGTATCACCTAAAGTTCCAAAGTTCACATCTAGATATCACTCTAAGGATGACATCATTGGAGATCAGAGTGGCATAGTCACAACAAGATCAAAAGAAAAGAGTTCAGTAGGAAATGAAGCGGAATGTTTACTATCTTAGAGTTAATCTTTAAGTGTTGAAGATGCATGTAATGATTCAGATTGGCATGATGCTATGAAAGAAGAACTAGATCAGATTATTAAGAATGATACTTGGAAACTGGTCCCAAAACCTAGTGATAAGAATATGATTGGAACCAAGTGGATATTTAGAAACAAGATGAATGAAGATGGTACAATAGTAAGGAATAAAGCAAGGTTAGTATGTAAGGGATATGCACAAAGAGAAGGTATTGATTATTCAGACACATTTGCATCTGTGAGTAGATTAGAAGCCATTAAGTTGTTTCTAGCTTATGCAACATTTAAAAACTTCAAAGTTTATCAGATGGATGTTAAGTCAGCATTCTTGAATGGAGAGTTAAAGGAAGAAGTATACATTGAGTAGCTAGAAGGATTCACCTTATCAGAAAATCCTAATATGGTATGGAGATTGAAGAAAGCCCTCTATGGACTCAAGCAATCTCCTAGAGCTTGGTATGAGAGACTTGATGGATATATAGCAAAAATTGGATTAAAGAAAGGAGCAGCAAATTGTAATCTATTCATAAGAGAGACATCTAAAGGTTTACTACTTGCAGCTATATTTGTTGATGACATTATGTTTGGGGGTAACGACAAACTTAGTGCATAATTTTCTAAGGAGATGCAAAGAAATTTTGAGATGAGCATGATTGGACCTATCAAATACTTTTTGGGATTAAATGTGCAGCAGATAGAGAAAGGTATTTTCATTAATTAGTCTAAGTATGTAAAAGAGATATTGAAGAAGTTCAAGATGGATGATTGCAAGCCAGTGGGTACACCTATGATAATAGGATGCAAGCTTACAAAAGAAGATGCTTCTCTAGAAGTACATATAACATTGTACAAGTCTATGATTGGTAAACTCATATATCTTACTCAAACTAGACCTGATATTTCTAATGCAGTTGACATAGTTGGAAGATTTGTAGAAGAACCTAAAAAAAGTCACCTCATGGTAGTAAAGAGAATATTTAGATATCTATAGGGCACTATAGATTATGGTCTATGGTATCCTAATTCAAAGAATGTTGAGCTTCATGTATATACAGATGCAGATTGGGTAGGATGCGTGGATGATAGAAAGAGTACATCAAGAGGAGCTATATTTCTTGGTGATAGACTATTCCCTTGGGCAAGCATAAAGTAGAATTGTATTTCGCAGTCAACAACATAAGTAGAGTATGTTGCATCAGCCTTGAATTGTTCTACAATTGTTTGGATCAAATAAATGATAAAGGATTTTGGAATTCAGATTGATTATCCTATTGTTATTCATTGTGATAACACTAGCACTATCAACATGTAAAAGAATCTTGTGATGGATGCAAAGACAAAATACATAGAGATTAAGTATCACTTCCTAAGAGAGAAAGTGGTAGAGAAAGAAGTCAAGTTGGAGTATGTGAGTACAAAGGATCAGCTAGTAGATATATTCACAAAGCCTTTACCAAAGGATACTTTTGAGTATCTTAGGGAGAAGCTAGGAGTAATTCCCTTCCCAGATTCTAATTAGAAAAAATAGAGAGAGCATCAGTCTTGAGTGACTGATGGATGGTTGACTACTCTACTTCAGGAGTAGTACTAGAGCTTAAATTTTTGGTGCCCTTTTCCATTGATGTCAAAGGGGGAGTAGTATATAGTCATGAAAAATAGTATTAAAGGGGGAGTTCATACAAAATTAAGGAGTAATTTATAACAACAAGGGGGAGTAGTATTTAGTCATGGAAGCAATCCAGTTGAGGAAATGGATAATATTAAAGAACATTGCAGAAGATGGAGGATTCATCCTTGGGGGAGTTTTGATGAGGAAATGGAGAATGTTATAAAATAATTATTCATTTGGATTGGTGGTGTTTTTCATTCCATATGTTGCCATCAATGCCAAAGGGGGAGATTGTTGGAGATTTACCAGCAAGCCAGTGTTGATTGTATGTTTGTCATGTTGATGACAACATATGGTAAGTAACATGCATGGAAGACTCATGTAGTAAGATTTGAGTATATGAAGCATGGACATGTTATCAACATGATATCATGGATGAAGAGTTAATTGTTAGTACAAATAGTTATGTATCAGCTTATGTCAGTAGTGTTCCTAACATAGTTACAGGCAGTGTTCTATGAGTGATTGTCTGTATAGTTATCATGGAGCCTTGTTCCTTTGGATATGTGATGGAGAAATGTTAGTGTTTCTCCATTCATGGATGTAGAGTTTGATGTGCAGTAGAAGTGAAGTTATGCAGTCGCTATTCACCAGTTGTAGTTTCCTATGTTTATCCAGAAGAGACGATAGAGATTATATTGGTATAGGAGTTGCACCTATCATTTTGGTATGCATTCTTGGATTAGTGATTAGATAAGAGTTAATAATATTTGGTTAAGAGAACATGATGTAATTTAGCTTGAGGAGAAAGTATCAGTTAATTTGGTAGAGCCGAAAGTGTGTAGCGTGCATCTACATTTATTGATTTGGACAGGTCCCAATTTGTGTTGTGTGCTTAGTAGAGATGAAAGAGATGTTATTGGAGAGTGTTATTATTTCTCTTATATGATTTCAAGATGGTTCTAATAGACTGACTTGATTATATCATTTAGAGGAAAGATACTTATAGCTGGTCATTTGTGATCACTAGAAGTATGGCATGAAGATGAAAGATTAGTGAAAAGCATAGAGTGAAAAGTATTGTGTCATCAAGAAGAGGTCTATGTGATAGAGAAGATAGAGTGTTCTATTCATTGGAACTGATCAAGATAGTAGGTCTACCTCATAGTTCACCAAGATCCATATATAGTGTGTATCTATTATTTAGAAGGTTGCAACCTTCACCCCTTTGAGCAGTGAGCTCTTGGATAGTGCATCCTCACCCCTAATAGGGTTAATCATAAAAGACTCCTAATAGGGTCTGACCTTTGACCAGGTCACTGTACTTATTGCATTGTAAATATCAACTCCTAATAGGGTTGTAAGATCTTCTAACAAGGATCATTATACACTAGTGCATTTTATTAGTGGGTGTTAATTCCCATTGGGGTTTTTACCTATTTGGGTTTCCTTGTAACCAAAATATTGGTGTTTTGTTCAAGTGTTCTTTCATTGTGTTTATGATTAAAGTTTAAGTATACTTAATTGGATACAGAATTGAAACTTGTAGATAACTGATTCACCCCCCCCCCCCTCTTAGTTATCTCTTGGGACTATTCCTAACATCTTCTTCCATTGCCTTAACCAAAATTTCATCTTTTCATGCATCATCAATATCTTTAGGTTCAACTTTAGAGATAATGAAAATTTATTCTCTATTTCTAGCATGTCTACTTCTAGTCAAAACACCTTTATTCCTATCACCAATAATATGATTTTTTGAATGATCCATGCTTTCATACCTTGGAGTCTTTGAATTTCATTTTTTAGCAAACTTTTTTATTTCCACTTCTTCATCATTTGCAACTTCCTCATCCTGTTCTACTAATCCACTCTAATTATGATTCTGATTTGGTTTTTGCACAACCTAACTTTCCTCTTCTTCATCTGATTCATAACTAGATGATCTGACATGTTTCTAATAACTTTCATCAACTTTCACATTAGAACTTTTGACTATCTTTCTCAACTAATTTTTAAAACACATATGATTTTCTCTTTGTAGAATAACCAAGAAATATGCCTTCATCACATCTAGGATCAAACTTACTTGTCTTCATCTCTCTTGATATATCATTTTCTTCTAAAAATTATAAAATACTTCACTATAGGGATATGACCATATCATAGTTCATAGGGTGTCTTCGTAGTTCCTTTCTTTATCTGAACTTTGTTTAATGTATTGACTGTAGTAGTCACCACTTCTCTCCAAGAGGTCTTCAAAACATTTATTTCTATCATCATGGTCCTTATAGTGTAAAAAATAGATATGTTCCTTCACTCTACAATTCCATTCTACTGTGGGGTTCATAGAGCTGACATTTGTCTCTTTATTCAATGCTCCTTATAGTATGCATTAAATTCTCCTGAAGTAAATTATCTACCTCTATCCAATCTCAACCATTTCATCTTCAAATTGGTCGCACTCTCAACCATAGTTTATCTTGAAATTATCAAAAGACTTATATTTATCCTTCATAAATGTAACCCACATCATCCTTTAATAATCATTAGTGAACAATATGAAATATTTATTTCCATAATAGCTCCCAGTCCTAGTAGGACCACATAAATTTGTATGCACCAAATCTAACAATCCACTTGAAGAATATGTCTTCCTTTTAAAAGTAGATTTAGCTAGCTTACCCAATTGATATTCCTTATACATCACATTAGTAGGATTCAATAATCTAGACACATCTACTACGACATTTGTAGTACTTATATTCACAATATTATCAAAGTTTAAATGACAAAACCTTTTGTGCGATAACCAACTGTCATCAATTTTAGCAATCAAACATCTATTCTTTGTGCTATTTAAATAAAAAACATTACTTTTGGTATTGGTATATGATGAAATTTCATTTCTATATCTTCTTAAGATTACACACTTTTCATCCCTAAATTGTAAGTGGTATCCTATATCAACAAGCTATCAAACACTCAAAAGATTATGCTTCAAACCCTCAACATATAGAACATCATCAATATCATTTTTACCATCAAGTGTAATTGAACCTCTTCATCTAATGAAATAAGGAGTATTGTTAACAAATATAACAACACCACCATCATACTTTTCAAATTTCACAAATGTGTTCTTATCTCTAGTCATATGATGTGAATAACCACTATCTATTACCCATTCATCTTTTATTTCAATATGTGTAGCTAGGGATTTTTCCTCATCCAAGATAGTAGGTATTTCATCTCTAATATAAATGAACACAATCTCTTCATTCTTCTGAGATTCATCATCAATTACACCTTTAACAATAGATAAATAACATTTCTTATGATACTTAGGTTGAAACTTTCTAGGCTTATACTTTGGTACTCTCTTAAGACATCTAGAAGCAACATGACCAATCTTATTGCATAATGTTTTTTTAAACGTAGATACCCTTCATACTTACCTTCTCCCTTAGGAACTCTTTTTGCAATTAGGGATTCTAGCTCTTCCATCTTTCTCTCTTCTTCAATTTATTCTCATTACTTAGCATATCTAGATCTAAACTAACAAGATCTTGAAGAACTCTCACTGGAATCATATTTTTTCTTGTCCTTAGAAAAAACATCTTTAAATTTAATTTCAACTTCAGGTAAATTATCACTAAATATTGTTATTTCAAAAATAATAACTTACCAACCAATGTATCCCTTGTCATAGTAGTCACATTCCTAATTTATTCAATAGGAACAACTTTGTTATCATAAGGAGGAAATTATCTCATTATCTTTGAGATAATTTCATCTTGTTCTAGCATTCCACCAACCCATCTAATTCCATAGAAAAGTTTAGTCACTTTTGGTACATAGATATTGATATTTTCATCTTCGCTCTTCCTTAATGTTTCAATATTTTCTTTCAAACTCTATAGCTCCACTTTCTTCAAGAAGGAATCTCCATCATGTAAGATCTATAATATCATCCATACCTCATGTGTAGTCTCCAACTCCATAAAATTTGTATATTCTTCATCTCATAAGATTCTCAACAATCCTTCTTTTTCTCCCATTTTACATTCAAATTCATTCTTCTCATTAATAATAGTAGTACATAGATTTTTAAGAGGCTTGTAATCTTTCTTTGTAACTTCCCAACAATCTTCTGTGATGCATCTCAAATTTGTAGTAATTCTACCATTACATATATAGCATAGTTGGTGCTATCAAATCTCAGCTTGTCCTTCTTAAAGGCTACCATCCTAGATCACCTCAAGCAGTCAAGATTTGAGAAAGAAGATCTAGGTCCAATACCAATTGTTATAAATAAGTCAGCACACAACTAAGAGGAGGGGTGAATTAGTTGTGTCAATTAATTCTTAATCATAAAACTTAGATCTGAAAGACAAGCATTAAAGTACTGAACCAAAAATCACATGAACACATAACACTAGAAGTTTTGTATGGAAACTCCATTAAGGGAAAAACCATAGTGGGGATCAAACCCACAAGATAATGTACTATAAAAAAAACTCTACTAAAGATACACTGGGGAATGCAGATACATTTAGAGTCATTTCGTAGAGCTCACTTATCAAATACAACAAAGGGAAACAACCCTGAGATTACAACATGGGATACAACCAAAAAATTGACTACAATCCACTATGGATGACAATCCATTGAATTATGAACTGACTGATTGCATCTTTGATATGCCAATACAAATCCAATAAAATGAAAAGAAACTCTTGTTAGATTCTACTCATACCTCTTCAGATAAACATACATCCACACTATTTCCTCATAATTACAATTGATTACATCTTTATATATATTTCCATCACCTTAGAAACATGAATTAGGTTGACATCAACCTTAACTTGTCAATCCAAAAATATTTAATTAATTATAAAGCAAACAATGATGCAATCCAAGACATGTCAAAAAATAAAAAGCTAGGATCCGAATCTCCATTCATGAACATGATATGATCCATAAATCTTGCCACAAATCTTTTCAATATGTTAGCTCACCAAGTCTACCAAGAAAACTAAACATGCCTCAAGAAAATCACTGAATCCAATTGTACAAATCAATGAGATACAAAAACATGATCTAGAAACATAAGAAAGTAACATGAAATACCACATTAGTAATAGAAACATCTGTACCTCACAATTCACAACTTATCTCTATACTATTCATCAGTAACACCAAATAGGAACCTCTATCACTTTATAAAAATAGCTTACCACTATCCAAGTCATGAACCATTCAAGTTGAGGATGCAAATCCATGTCCTAAACTCATCACCAGGTTAGTAACCAAAAGTATTGCATAACCGACCCATACTGATCCAACAACTGTAATACTATCACTTCCTGAATAACTAGAAAATAATCATCTAATTGATCATGTATAATTCACTCAAATCATAATGAAAACCTATGATTCTTTAACAAGATCAAGAAAACACATCCCAAAACATATCTATAAGTGCACAACATGTGATACTCAATACAATAGCCAAGTTGATCCAAACACTTTACTGAACAAACTAGGAACACTATCAAAATATGAGAATATGTTGAATTATATGACAAAACATTAAATCTACAATAATTATACCATCCAAATAAATGCCAAACTTTGATTAGGTCAGCCAAAACAAGGGACAAGGGGTAATCCCAATAAATCATCTACAAAAATGTAATTATGGTAAAAGTGGTCCTATCTAGGAGATATAAAGGAATAAAATCATAATAACACTATATCCAATGTGATTTCCAAATATTAAACATGCTTGGTACACATCCTCCAAAGTCATAATTGGTAACTGTTACAAGTAGTGGTTGCTGTTGCACCAAAAGATCGACTTGTTAATGCATGATACAACCACTAGACTTATAGAATAATTAGAAGGAAGTTAAGCCATGTCATGAATCTTGAGGGGGGTGCTTACCATTTTTCCAACAATCTCCCCCTCAACGCTATCCAAGGGGATTTGAGCCTATGACCAAGCTCTGATACCACTTGTTACAAGTAGTGGTTGTCATTGCACCAAAAGATCAACCTGTTAATGCACGATACAACCACTAGACTTATAGAAGACACAAGAGGCAGTTAAGCCATGTCATGAATCTTGAGGGGAGCACTGACCATTTTTCCAATAGTAACATGTATAAATAATTAGTCAATCAAAAACATATTTTCAACATGTAACAACTTAAAACATATATCCACTTCATAAGGTGAGACCCAAAACAAAGTCAATACATCATAAAATATAATTAAGAACATGACATAAGAAATAGGACTAAACCTATCCACTAGATAACCTAAAAAGACCTGGTAAACCAATTCCAGACACAATGCACCACCAAAGAACCCAATTAATTCAATATAGATTACATAGATATGTCCATTAAATATTCAACATTATTCCAAAGAACATATTTAATGTTACCTCAATAATATAATTTGCTGTCACTAATCTGACAAAGAGTTCTTCATAATTAGAAGCTAAGGAAAACACAATTATGAAGCATATAATAAAAAACTTACTTTTAGTACACATATTCACTATAAAATTGAACTAACACATTTCACTTGAACATTATGGACATTCCTTCTAAGTCACCACATTGCAGACATCAATGTGGGGAATTTCATAGACTATTCCTTATAGGAAGCCAAACTGCCAAACTGCCAACATAATGCATACACCATAGATATTAGTGACAATTCTATAGACATAAATAGATAGTAGTGCAACATCCCTAAAACATACAATATATGTTCCAAAAATAAAGGCCATACCAATAAATGTAGAGGAATGCAGAGAAGTCTTCTAAGTAGCTACCAAATAATTTCTCTACATAAAAATTCTATAATAATTGAAACACCTCAATTTCTCATTACAACATCATACTTCACTCCATGCTAGTGTCATTCTTTTAATCTTCATTTTGACAATTCCATTCATCTAATCCTTATCTCAATGATGTCATCCTTCTAATCCTCATCTTAATAATGTAATCATCATGATATCACATCATAATCACAATCTCTCAATTTCAACTATGATCATCAACACAACGATAACATCTTTAACACAATGATATATGTTACTCCAACTAATTAACTGATGAGAATGAACAAGGTCAACTGAGAAATGAAAGATATGTAGAAGGATTGGATCATTTGTTATGTTGTCATTGATGTTAAGTCTATTGACTTACTAATTTCAAGTTGCCATATCAATCTGAAATATATGATATCAAGAGTAGAAATGATTGGTAAAGACATACGATGAAATAAAGAAGTAATGTTAAGTATATGAGCTTAATTGGGAAATTGTTGAATCATTCTATGACAAGGTAGTATTGATTTTATTATTTTACCTGATTTAATAAAGTGTTACAATGATGCAAAAATTAGTTATGTTGATCAGTAACAAAGGATTGAAGTTGCAAAGTAAAAAGACAAGGAAATGGTCTGTTTTATCAAGATGGAAACAATTGTCGGTAAGTAAAGATTGTGGTCAGTCACAGTTAGCTGAGTGAATGTTAACCGAGTAGAAATATTTTATCAAGTAGATGAAGTTGGTCGGTTAAACAAGGAATCAAGTAAAAGATGACATTATGTGAAGATCTAGATTGATCTAGAAGATTCTAAGGAAGGAACAAAGTTAGTTAACAAAATCAATGGATCAGAATCATTAGGTATAGATAAATGGTGAAGATTTAATGATTGGTTTGAGATCTAAGAAAATTTCTAGTTCCCAGGTGAAGATACAGCTGGAAAGAATCATAAAACATTTTACCAAGAGTCAGTTGTGATTGAATGGATGAGATTAAGAGGCGATGAGATTAAGCGGAAAAAGTTTTCTATATAAAGGATGCTCATGATGATTATGTTGCTGATGTTGTTGATGAAGTGTTGATATTCAGAGAAGAAAAATGAATTGAAAAGAAGGGTACATTGAGAAGAACAGAGTTGAAGGATTATGTGAATGAAGTGACAAAAAATGATTAGATGAAGTGTGTGTATTGATCAGCCAGAAAGGAAGAGTTTGAAGAGGATAAATGAGTAGAAAGGAGATCTGGACATGCAAAGGTAGTTGCATATTTTATCAGATCATTTCTCTATTACTTTCTAATCATTATAGCATAAAATATATTAACCAAGTGGATTTAACAGTCGTAATTTATAAATCCTTTGTAAGGTGGCATTCTAACAAATGTTCTAAAGTCCTCTAATAAGGGAACTCATTATAGGATGATAGATCTAGTTGATCTTTGGTTAAAATCCCCTGACATGGTCACATTTAGAAAATATGTTTGTAATATTTAACAAGATTAGATTTTAACTGATCTAACTTCAGAAGACTGAATTATTTTATGGGCGATGATTCCCACAGTGATTTTTCTGAAATTGGGTTTCCACATTAAATACTAGTTTCATTGTGTGATTGAATGTTTTGCATGCTATTTACTAATATCCCAATGAATAGTACTGTGGTCGGTTAAATGTTTAAATATGATTGCATAGACTATCTACCGAGAAAATTTTAATTTTGAAAATTGTTAAAGAACCTAAGATAACTGATTCTATAACTAATTCACCCCCTCTCCGAGTTACCCAATAATTGGTAGTAGAGAATCTGGTGGTTAGAAGTAGAATTTTAGAAGACTTAAGAAAAAGATCCAAAGATGTATAGGAGAGAAGTACCAAAGCTAAACAAGGAGAGTTTCTCTACATGGAAAAGTAGGATGAGGTTATAACTATCTGTAATTGGAGAATTTGTACTCAACCATTTGGAAAATGACTACACTCCACCACCTCCTAGACCCATGACACTTGATCATATGAGAGAAAAGAAGGAACATGACTCGGTATTGATTGAAATTTCTTCTTCCCTGACTGATGTTGTATTTAATGACATAAAGGACTGTATTACTACAAAAGAGATGTGGGATAATCATGCACTTGTTTATGGAGGTGATCTTCATGTACAAAAATCAAAGGTTGCTAGTCTTAGAGGGAAGTTTGATGAGATTAGAATTAAAAAAGAAGAAAATATTGCACAATATAGTTTCAAAATTAAGGAAGTGGTAAGTGCTATCAGAGGTGTTGGTGGAACATTAACTAGAGAAGAAGTGGTAAGAAAATTTCTCAGAACTCTTTCATCCAAGTATGCTATTTGAGTCTCTTCTATTTAGATACTAAGATCCATACCTAATAACATTGTTAATCTTGATGCTTTGATCAGTAACTTGACTACATTTGAGCTTAGTAATTATGATAATAGTAAGTTGATCGGTAACTTGACTGCATTTGAGCTTAGTAATTATGATAATAGTTTACCGACTATTGAATTTTTTTTTAAATCATCTTTAAGTATTGGAAGTTCAAGAAGAGAAAGACATAATCACTATAGTTCAAGTGGAAGTAATTATGATTGTATCCTAACTAAAGAAAAAGAGAAATAAAAATTGGAAGCACTTCTGGTAAAGAGGCTACTGAAAGGAAAAGGAAAGTATAAAGGTAAAATTCCTCTAAAATGTTTTAATTGCAATAAGATTGGTCATATTTCATCTAGGTGTCTTGGAAATGACATGAATGATAAGAAGGACAAGAAGGGGAACTGATACAAAATTTTTAGAGACTTCAAGGAAAAAGGAAAGAAATCATGCCACCTAGATGAGGAAGGGGTTACCGATCATGAATCTGATGACATAGAAGAATGTGAGGAAGTGGTTTATGTTTCTATGAATCATGGCTATAAAGAAGAGAGGTATGAAGATGAAAAATCCCTTATTTCTCAACTAAAACTAACCCTTGGATTATTGATAGTGTTTTCTCACATCACACGACTGGTGACATTGATAAATTTGAGAAACTAGAAGACTATAATGGAGGATTTGATAGATTTGGGAATGATGCTCCATGTTCTGTAAAAGGAAAAGGATCCATTATGCTGAATGAAAATATTAAATGTGATAATGCTTATTGGGTTAAAGGACTAAAATAAAACCTTTTGAGTGTGGTAAAATTGAATAACAATGGTCACTGACTTGAGTTTTAGAATAGAAAAGTAAAGATCTATGATGCTATTGGAGATTTGATTGGAACGGGTGAACAATCTAGAGTTAATTTATTTTATCTGAACTCTAATAAAAATGTGTCTATTTGCAAGAAATAAAGATTCTTGTTTATGGCATAAAAGACCATGTCATGAAAATTTTGATAACTTGATTAAGGTTAGTAAGAAAAATAGAGTCAGAGTTTTATTGAGATTAAGAAAACTTGATAGAGATATGTGTAAGGAATGTCAGATCAGTAAGATGACTAAACCAATTTTTTCAAGAAAATATTACTCATCTAGTTTTATATTGGAATTAGTTCATACTGATCTCTATGGGCCTATGAGATTAAAAAGATATTATGGTGATCGGTATTTTATTTTATTTTTTGATGACTACTCAAGGATGATGTAGGTAATGTTCTCAAAAGAAAATTTTGATGTATTTCAAATATTTAAATGGTATAAGGAAAGAGTTGAGAAGGAAACATGTAAGAAAATAAAGTGTTTAAGATCTTAAAGGGGATGTGAATTTATCTATGATGATTTTATTGTCTTCTGCAATGAGAATGGAATCAAAAGACAAGTCTCTATACCAAGAACTCCACAAAAAAATGGCATAGCTGAAAGAAGGAAAAAATCAATAGTTGATTGTGCTAGAACATTATTTACTGAGAAGGAGGTTGCACAAACATTTTGGAGAGAAGCCATTAGTACTCTTGTCTACACCCTCAACCAAGTACAATTGAAGAAAGGTACAAACAAAACACCTTATGAACTTTGGTATGGGCATACACCGAATGTTAGCTACTTATAAATTTTTTTGAAGTAGGTGTTATATTCTAAAATATACTAGGAATGGAAAGTTTGATTCTAAAGGAGATGAAGGTATTTTCCTAGGATACTCCACAAAGAGAAAAAGTTTATAAATGCATGGTTAAGGATACTAACAAAATTGTGAAAAGTGCAAATGTAAAGATTGATGAGTTTGTAGAAAGAAATGAAGAAAGAAAAAGGGAACCATAAGATTATCAAAGATTTGTATATGTATAGGAAGGAATTTTGTGTGCTATATCTGAGCTACAAGAAGAAACCAAGGAACTAATTAAGCCCCCACTGAGAGATGAAAATGCTAAAGAAAAGAGAATCAAGCCAGTACTAGAAAAGTATATAAAAATGAACCATTCACCGAATCAAATTATTGGATACAAGAATGTAGGAGTCATGTGACAAGAAGTAAGTTAAGAGAAAATACATGTTTGATTTATGAATTTGAGCCTAGAATAGTCAAGGATGCACTTGAAAATGAACATTGGATAAAAAAAATGAAAGACAAGATTGATCAGATTGAAAAGAACTATACTTGGTCATTATTACTGAGACCTAAGGATAATAATGTTATTGATACAAAGTGGATTTTCAGGAATAAACTAAATGAAAAATGGAGAAGTGATCATAAATAAAGCTAGACTTGTATGCAAAGGATATGCTAAAAAAGAAGGTATTGACTATGTTGAGACATTTTCTCTTGCTGCTAGACTAGAAGGTGTGAGAATTTTACTTGCATATGCTGCGCAAAAAGGTTTCAAAGTTTATCAAGTGGATGTAAAGTCTGCATTCTTGAATGAAATACTGAAAGAAGAAGTTTACATTGACCAACAAGAAGGATTTGTTGACAAAAGTCAGAAACACATGGTATGTAAACTTCACAAGGAATTATATGGTCTCAAACAAGCACCCCAAGAATGGTATGAAAGTCTCCACTCATATCTAATAAGAATAGGTTGCATCAAAACTAGTGACAAAAGTAATGTGTACTTGAAAAGTAAATATGTAGACAAGGTACTAATTGCTGAAAGTTTTGTTAATGATATCATATTTGGATGAAATGAAATAAAGTGTAGATCATTTACTGATGAAATGAGAAAGGAATTTGAAATGTAAATGATTGGAGAAATAAAAATTTTCATTGGATTACAAATTTAATAGATCAAAGAAGGTATACATAACTCAGTCAAAATACATCAAAGAGATCCTAAAAATGCTTGGGATGAAAAACTCAAAACTAGTTGGTACACCGATGATTACCAGATGTAAAATGTCAAAGGAATATGACTCTACTAAGGTAAATGAAACTCTGTATAGATCCAAGATTGGTAAGCTACAGTATGTTGTTCGTAGTATGCTAGATATTGCACATGCTATTGGAATTGTGGCTAGATTTTCTTCAAATTGTAAAGAAACACATATGATTTCTATGGAGAGAATCTTTAGACATCTAAAATGAACCAATGACTATGGTTTATGGTACAAAAATCATGGAGATTTTGAATTGAAAGTGTATACTGATGCTAATTAGGCAGGAAATGTAGATGACCGGAAAAGCACAAGTGGAGGAGCTTTCTTCTTAGGAGAAAGATTGCTGAAATGGATAAGAAAAAAGCATAGTCTACTACTGAGGTAGAATATGTTGTTGCTGCAATCAATTATTCTAATATTGTGTGGATAAAAAAACTACTTAAAGGGATACAAGAGGATATAGATGGTCTCATGACAATCTATTATGATAATACTAGTGCTATTAACATTTCAAATAATGTGGTGATGCACTCAAAGACAAAGCACATACCAATCAAGTATCACTATTTGTGAGAACAAGTACAAGAGAAACAAGGATGGAATATGTAGAATCTAAGGAACAACTTGCTAATATATTCACAAAGCCATTACCTATGGATAGGTAATGGTTTTGTGAATATGACTAATCCATTCTATGGATTAGTCATATTCACAAATATGAAATATGCCATAGAATACCAAACATCTATACTAAAACTCTATATAAATGTTGTAGCTTGGTAAGCTCTCCCTAGCTTGTACATTTTATATATTTAATCACTACATAGTATTTCAGGCAGACTCTTCTTGCAGATTTGTTCTTTTACTTCTCCGATTCTTCTCTCTATTTTTGATTCATTATCTCCCATTGGATAGGTATTTCATTAATTTTTTCTCTCCCTTTGAATGATATTTCATATAAAATATTTCTCTCCCTTTGACAAAAATGCCAAAAATAATAAATGACTCTATAATAGCCAAAATATTATCTCTGTTGTTTGGTTCAAATCAAGTACCTTCATGTACCAAAATACAGTGTTATCCGTTCTAGCTTTCACAATCTTTAGGAAACCTAAAGTGTGAGCAATATGCATCAACATTATTTGATTTTATGATATTGCATAGGTTGATGGAACCTCCTGATCACCTTAGTGACTGAAAGATAGGGGATGGACCCCTAGTCTAGTCCTCAAGTACTGAAATGTATCCTTCGGTAAGGGTTTGGTAAATATGTCTACAAGTTATTCTTTAGATTTCACAAACTCCAGTTTCACTTTCTTCTCTTGTACTTGTTCCCTCAAGTAGTGATACTTTATAGATATATGTTTTGTCTTTATATGTATCACTAGATTCTTGGAAATGTTTATAGCACTTGTGTTGTCACAATATATTATCACTGGGTCAGCGATCTCCTCATTCATTCCTTTCAATAGTTGTTTTATCCATGCAATATTTGAACAATTATCAACAACAACAACATATTATTCTTGGGTAGTTGACTAAGAAATACATGCATGTTTCTTTCTTATCCAAGTAACTAGTCTTCCTCCCAAAAATAATGCTCCATCAGTTGTGTTCTTCTGATCATCAATATTTCCAGCCCAATCTTCATCAGTAAACTTGTAGTTCAAAATTTCCCTCCTTTTTATACCATAAACCATAGTGCTCGATTTACTTCAAATATCTTAGAATTCTCTTAACAATAATCATGTGTGATTCCTTAGGATTAGCAGAAAATCTTGCTACAATTTAAACACTATGTGCAATATCAGGCCTGCTATGCACAACATACATCAACTTAGCAATCATTGATCTATATAATGTCTGATTTACCTCTATTGAATGATCATCCTTTGTTAATTTGCATCCGGTAACCATAGGTGTACCTACCAGTTTTGAATCTTCCATTCCAAAAGTCTTCAACACTTCTTTGATGTATTTTGATTGTGTAGTGAATATACCTTAACTTTGTTGTAGTATTTGCAAACCAAGAAAGAATTTAATCTCTCCAATCATTGAAATTTCAAATTCCTTTCTCATTTCAGTAGAAAATGATTTGCAAATATTATCATGACCTCCAAATATGATATCATCAAAATAATTTCAGTAATAAGAATATTGCCATCAATTTCACCTTTCAAGTATAAATTATTGTTATCACTTGTTCTAACAAATCCAATACTAATAAGATATGAATGCAGTCTCTCATACCATGCTCTCAGTGCTTTTTTCAGTCCATATAGTTCTTTGTGCAACTTATATACCATGTTCTTTTGATTTGGATCAACAAAACCTTCAGGTTGTTCAATATACACTTCTTCCTCAAGAATTCCATTAAAAAATGCAGATTTAACATCCATTTGATATACTTTAAATCGTTTGTAGGTAGCATATGGAAGTAATATTATAACTCCTTCAAGTCTTGCAACTGGTGCAAAATTTTCACCATAATCAATTACTTCTTCTTGTGCATATCTTTTACATACAAGTCTTTCTTTGTTCCTAGTGACTTCACCATTCTCATTCAACTTGTTTTTGAATATCCATTTGGTTTGAATAACATTTTTATCACTCGGTCTCAGTACCAATTTCCATGTTTTGTTTTTCTCTATCTACTCAATTTCTTCATTCATTGCTTTAATCCATTCATCATTCTCAAGTGCATCTCTAACATTCTTAGGTTCAAATTCACAAACTAAACATGTGTTTTGTCTCAACTTACTTCATGTCATCATGCCAGCTTGCTTGTTTCCAATAATCTAATTCTATGGATGGTATCTTCTCATAAATTTTGCTAACACTTGTTCTCTTCTTTGTTCATTAGTTGGTGTAGGATCAAGATCTTCCGTAGTAATATCCTCCTGATTCTTGGTTTCTATTTGCTAAAGATCAATATCTTTATCCTATCACTCAGTAGTTTCAAACTACAGCTTGGGTAGAGTGTTAGGATAATCAATGCATGCAAATCTACCATAGTCTTCTGGTTCCTTTCTGCTTTCTTCATCATCTTTCTTAGTAAATTCATCAACTCTCACATTTGCACTTTCAATCATTTTATTAGAAACCTTGTTCAAACATTTGTAAGCTTTTCTCTTAGTAGAATATCCTAAGAATATTCCTTCATCACCATTTGTATCATCTTTCAAAATTTAACATCTACTTCCAAATATTTTGAAATAACTTACATTGTGTACCCAAACCATAGCTCATAAGGTTTCTTGTTTGAATCTCTCTTCAGTTGTACTTGGTTCAATGTGTATACTGCAGTACTAACAACTTCTCTCTAGTACATTTGTGCAACATATTTTTCAATCATCAGTGTTCTAGCACAATCAACAATAGATGTATTCCCCCTTTCAATAATTCCATTCTGCTGTGGTGTTCTCGATACTTAAACTTGTCTTTTAATTCCACGCTCATTACAATAGTTAGTGAATTCATCAGAAATAAAATCACCACCTCTATCTGATCTTAAACATTTTAACTCTTTTCCACTTTCCTTTTCCACTTTATATTTATACCATTTAAACATCTTGAAAGCTTCAGATTTCTCTTTCAAAAACATAACTGTCATCATCCTAGAGTAGTCATCAACAAATAAAATAAAATATCCATCACCATAATAACTTTGATTTCTCATAGGACCACATAAGTTGGTATGAACCAATTCCAAAATAGCTTTATATGAATAGGTCTTTCTCTTGAAACTAGATTTTGACATTTTTCCCATTTGACATTGTTTGCACATGACATGGGCATGTTTAGTTAAGCTCGATAAGCCTCTAACTTTTCTCCTTTTACTAATTTTAACCATGTTGTAAAAATTCACATGACATAACCTTTTGTGCCATAACCACACATCTTCATTTCTAGCCAACAAATAAGAAGTTTTAGCATTGTCAAGATAAAATAGATTACCTTTGTATTTTTCACTAGTATCGACCAACTTTCCAGTCTCATCATAGATTTTCACCTTTCTATTTTCAAATGCAACTCGGTGACTTGAGTTAGTTAGTTGTGCTACACTCAACAAGTTGTAATTAAGTCCTTTCACCCAATATGCATTTTCAAATATGATCTTATTGTTCAACAAGATAGATCCTTTTCCTTTTACTAGACAAGGTGTATCATTTCCCATTTTCATAGATCCTTCATTATAATGTTCAAGATATTCAAATTTTCCCTCATCACTAGTCATATGATGTGTGCAACCACTATCAATAATCCATGTATCATTATTGCTAACTTGAGAAATAAGTGTTGTCTCAACATACCTTTCTTAGGAGGTTCTTTTCAATCTTCTTTCAAAGATATGAATACCACCTCAATGTCTTCATTAGTATCAGTGTTGGTGTCATCATCATCGTATCCAACTAGGTAACATGCCTTCTTTCCTTTGTAGTCTTGGTTGTTTCTCCTATCATACTGTCAATTTCTTCTATGTACTCAGTTATATCTTTTGTCATACTTTCTATCACCAAATGGATCATTGTCTTTGTCATCATTTTTTCTATTAGGAGACCTAGCTACAATGTGAGCGATCTCTTTACAGTTAAAACATGCTAAAGGTAATTTACCTTTGTACCTTCCTTTACCTTTCTGTAGTCTTCTAGCCATTAGTTCTTCAAGCTCATTAAGTTAATCTTCATCACTTTCATTGTCACTCTCATTTCTTATCATGTGTTGACTACTTGATTTACCAATTTTCAAAGATGACATAAATGCAGACTCAACACTCAGTATAATACTATTATTGAATAGAGGTAAAATTGAATCACCTCTATTTATAATGTGTGTGTTGTATGATGTGTGGGGGAAATATGAGATACACTCCTAAATCCAAATTCCCAAAGGAGAGATCCAATTTGATCAACCAAAAGGTTAATGCACAATCAGATCGATCTATGGAGAATATGAAAGAGAGACAAAAACACTATATTTCCTTATGGTAGAATTGAAGTGTTTAGAATTTGAAATAATTGAAATGCAAGTACTAACTTCAAATTAGGGAAAATCTAGAAAATGCCAAATTTTGATGTCTATGTGTACTTTTGGGAAAATTTGCAACCTCTTTCGGACTAGAAATGCTGAGATGGAGAAAACCAAGAAATATTTTTCCAAGATGAGCTCAGGTCAACTTTGACCCTTATAAAAGGTCAAAGGCTAGATTCTTTATTTGAAGGTCGATTCAGATGTTGTTCATAGATCTCGAAAGTTCACTCAAAAGGGTATCCAAATCCTCTCTCAAATCCAAAATCTCGCACCTGTACCTATAAGAAAATGGGGGTTTTTGTTTGTATGGGGGGGTTTCCTTGGTCAAACCCAAATTTAGGGATTAACCTTGAAATTGAATTGAAATGTAGTGTGCATAAACAAAGTAATTGGAACAAATCACCTCTCTTATGTTGAAGTCCTTGTAGAGGATTCGAATCCTCAAATCCACAAGTAGGAATGCTTCAATGGATGTAGGATGTCTCCAATCAATAGCATTTGATCTTCAACACCAATCTTGAATTGATCTTTTCATATGAGGAGGCTTGGATGAATGTAGAAGGATGGATCATCAAGGGGGCTCCAAAGAGATTGAATCCTTCAATGGCTAACAATGGATCTCCTTGATGGATGGATGCTTGAACACTTGAATGCTTGAAGACTTGATTGAATGCTTGAATTATTGCTTGCACTTGAGAGATTGAGAGAGAACTTAATTTCCAAAACTTGATGATGAAATTGAGAGAGGAAGGCCTCCTTTTATAGTGAACTAGGGCACAATCCTCTAGAGGGGCCACCTTGGAGAATTAAATCCCAATTAGGTCCTAACCTTTAGAAAATATATCTAGATTAAATGCAATTAGAGGATTTACCATTCCAAAACTTGAAATAGCCAACTTGGAGGTGGGAAAATAAATATCCCCAAAACCCGATACCCGAAAATCAAGGAATTTAGAGATTTTGAAAGAGGGGGGAAAAATTGAGGTTGGGACTAACCTAGTCAGTTTCAAGTTTGATCATGACCTAGTCAGGTTTGAGCTTGATCCTGAGCTATTCAAGTTTGAACTTGATCCTAAGCTAGTTAGGATCAACCTTGAATTTGACCCTGGGCCCAGATCCAATCACAATTAGGACAGGAGGTCTCGGGGATGCCTAGAGACCTAGAAATGATATCAGAATAGAAAAGAATGCCAGGTATAGGCAAAAAATCATATGATGACTATGATGAAGGCTAGGAGGACCTATTTCTAAGTCCTACCTAGAAAATAGAGCCATGGAAGAGGGAAATTAAGGAGAATCCTCAGGATCCTAACCCTAATTCCACCTAGAATGAAGCAGAAAAGAAATGGAAAGAAGGAAGAAAGCCAAATACATGCAAAGACCCAATCAAGGAACTTAACATGACCATAGACCACTTACTCAAAGGGATAAATGATCTTATCATGGAAGTGCTTCCATTTTAAGATGATACATTAAGCCCCCACTTTAGCAAGAGTATGGACTCGATGCAAAATCTTGGTAAAGGAGATCAGAATGAAAAGATAATCTTATTGTAATCCAAGGGACAAAGAGAAACCTTAAGCCCTTAGGGAATCAAGTCTTCATTGAATCCTAGATCACAATAAGAGAGACATCTCTAGAGAGAGAAAGAAGGTGTGATTACCTCGCCCAATGAGAACTTATGTCCCATTGTGAACCACACAAGAGAACAATGCAACTAGAAAGATGGAATTGAACCACCTAGTGAATGTGGCTACTCACTAGTCAAACCATCAAGGATTCACCCTTAGGAATATCCTATTCCATAAGAATAAAACCAAAAAAAACAAAAAAGAGATCCAGTCTTAAGGACACCTCTGACATTAAGAGATCACAAAATATATGTATAATTGAAACTAGAGGGATCAAGAGATCCTAAAATATAAATTCATGCTTTAAGGATCAGTCACTAATCCAAAAAGGGAGAAAAGGTATCTTGAAAAAAATATGTTGTGCAATAGGTGAGCAGAGCGTATGCCCCTACATTAAAGTCATTGCTGACACTTTAACAAGAGCAATGGCTTTAACAGAAACATAAACAACTCCACTGATTATGTTTCCATGTCGAGATGCCCCCAGATGAAGACAAATCAAGGGAAATATCATAGAAACATATAGATAACATAGAAGGGATCTACCTACCATGGTGTTAGTATGATCATAAGATAATATATATATGATATTATTGAAAATGAATTGACATCATTCCCCAAAGAAAGTAGAACTATGATCACAAAGGAGGAAAGATCACATAAGATAAATGAAGGAAAATCTTTTAGGACCATGACATGGAGACCAAAAAGAATTAGTGCTATGATATCTTGAATCCAAGCAGATTACACAAGGAAACATTTATGAACAATAACACAATTACAACAAACATTGAACAACACATAGAAGAATAGAGATACATATGAAGAATTCAAAAAATAGTTTCGATTCCTTCACCACCTTGCACCAAATGAGTAACAAGGATCGTATAAAATAATCTAACAACATTTAGCAAACACATTATGGGAGAAACATAGTACAACATGAAAACACACAAAAAATCTACCATGAAGGACAAGCCAATCAAGCGTGCCACCTACTCTCCCCATCTCATTGTATATCATTTAGGGAAGGTGGGTAACTCACAAGAGGGACTATATCCAACACAGTAGGAATGATAGCCAGTTCCAAATAAGGATCCTCTTGAGAATCACAATGTTCGACACTAGGTGTAAGAGTTAATTGTGATGAAAGCATATTAGGTAAATCAATATCAATGTCAATAGTCTCATATTCATCATTAACATCATCAGTATCATCAAGAGTATCTTCTTCATCCAAATTAATCAAAATAGGATCTAAGATATGAATAGAATCATCAGAATCATGCATATGAACATCATTATTAGTAACAACCTCTTCTAACACATCATGCATAGGTTTATTTGAGGAAGGTAGAGATCCTTGAAGAATAGAATTATGAGCTTTAGCATGAGCATGAGGCTTTTTACGATGTTCATTAGCAGATTGATTATGTTTTGATTTATTTGAAATAGGTTGAGAACTAGGAGGAGAAATTGCAAGATCCTTCAAAGGTTCTTTAGGAAGATCAATAGGATTATTAACAATAGGAGAAACAATCATAGGATCTTTGATAGGTTCGATAGAAGGAACTTGATTAACAAAACTAGAAGTCATAGGTAAAGGAGGTATAAAAGGTGTAGGTAAAAGACCATGATTAAGATCCATGGGAGGAATTCTTAATTCAAGAATCTTACAATGTTTATAGGCTTGATATGAATGGAAAAGATTATCAGGTCGAGGACAACATGTATTAGGTAATGAAGGCCAAAAGAAATCAAGAGCAACACAATCTCTAGGCCTGGAAGGTTGATATAAACTATAATTAATCATCTTTATTTCTTCATCATGAATGAACTTAAGACACTTATGAATAGGTGAAGCAATAGCATGCATGGTATTCAACCAAGGAAAACCTAGCTTAACTTGAAATTGATTAGAAGTAGGAATCACAACAAAGGTAGTGCTCACAATTTTTCCACAGAGTTCAACTGGTAAAGTAATAGAACCAAACGATGGATAAACAAAACCATTACAAGTTTGAATCCACACATCTGATGTATCATAAGAATCAAATTGTAACCTTTTCATAAAAAGATTTTCTTTAGTAATAACATTGACTAAGGATGTAGGATCAACAAGACAACCACAAGTAGGTATTTGAGAAATCCTGGTAGTAATGTAAAGGGGACCATCAGGAGCCTTAATAGTCTCAGAGTCATCAAAGGTAATCAAAAGTTCCTGAGGTCTTTTATTCTTAGGTTGTTGTCAAGGTTTAGGTTGAATTTTTAGTTTAGGTTTAGGTTTTGGTCGAGGTTCAGATTGAACTTGAGGTTGAATCTGAGGTTGAGGTTGAGGTGGAGATATAGATTGACCAACATGCTCCACTTGATTAACAACATGATTGAGATCATCCATCTTTGAATCATACACTATTTCCATATCAAATGGTTGAGCAATGGTATTAGTATCATGCATAGGTAAAGGAATCATATAGATTTGAAGGTTTTGATTAGGAGGAGAGACAAATTTGTTCCCAATACCATCAAGATTATCAACAAATAAAGCCTTAGAATCAATTAAATCTTGAACCTTATGTTTTAAAGAATAACACCTCTTAGTATCATGACCATTCTGACAATGATATTGACAAAAAGCATTTTGATCAAAAGATTTAGATGCAATTGTAATAGGTAAAAGAGGTCGAATAGCAGGTAAATTAATCATACTAGCAGCTAACAACCTATTCATAATAGCATGTAAAGACTCAGAAAGAGGAGTAAACATATGATTTAGTCAAAAAGTAGTGGATGCAGAAGTGACATTGTGAGATGCAACAACAACTTGATCAACAACTGCATTCGTTTGTTTTTTTATCTTGACATAGTTGTTGAATTTTTGAAATTTGTTTGGATTAGGAGTAGCATCACTCTTATCAACTAGAACAGGAGCCATTGGAGTGTTTCTCTCAAATTGACTCACTTGTAATTGATAATGATGAAGCGCTGGACAAAGTTGTTGAAAAGAGATAAATTCAATAAGTAGAATCTTATCTCTAATATCCTTTTGCAAATTTGAAATAAACATACATTGAATATTAATACAAGGAATAGGATAGGAAATCTGAGCATACAAATGCTTAAATCTACCAATAAATTTAGTCAATTTCTCTTTAGCACTTTGTTTACAATGCATCAAATTAGTCAAAGACACTTACGAGCCAATATTGTTTTGAAATTGTTGAATAAAGGCATTAGCAAGTTGTGGGAAGGAATCAATGGAATAAGGAGGCAAGGAACAATACCATTGTAAGGCCTTGTCATGGAAGGTTCTAGCAAACAGTTTGGCTAAAATCCTATGGTCATGAGCATAATCACTAAAAAGGATTTGGAATGTTTTAACATGATGAAGAGGATCTCCTTTTCCATTATAATTCTCAAGATGAGGCATCTCACCTGTTGGCATTAAGCAGGATTGTGACTAGTGACAACACTTATTTGCATCCTGAGTGCAAACTAAGCAGGATAGTGCAAACTGAGCAGGACAGTGTAAACCGAGTGACATTATGTCTACCGAGTCACAAGTATTTACCAAGTTTGAAACTTACCAAGTGGTTAGTATGAACCAAGCCTTCACTTCTACCGAGTGCATGACAATGCAGAGTAATGCAGTGGATGCCGAGTATTAGAAAGTCACCGAGTTAGTTTGTAGGAACCGTGTAACCATACTTGGGCTGACTTAGTAGCACTTATGTTTATTTGTTAAGCCAACTTTGTAATTGTAATTAATTGTTTAGACTTGTATATAAACAATGTTGTACAAATACCAAGTAGTATGAATGTGAAAAAAAAAAGAAGAGATAAAAAAGGCAGAAACTAGTAAATTACAAAGGGCTACTATACATAAGGAGTAGCAGAGACAAATTCATCACAGAAGGTGATCAGTACATCAGAAAATCTCATTCAGCAATCCAGTTGCAAAGTAAGAGATCTACTGTTTCATCCTAACAGGTGAATCAACTTGAAATCCTTTAACCAGGTAGACTTAACAGTCTTTGTAAAATCTCTTAACCGAGTGCATACTTCTTTTGTAAGTTTGTAAAAATCCTTTAACAGGGTGGATTTAGCAATCCTTATTGCTCCTAGTAGGGAAAATCATCAGAAGTGATCAATGTAAGCCTTAACCGGCCAACCTTATACTACAGTATTAAAGCTTTGTGGGTTTCATCCCCACCCCAGTTTTACTTTCTTTTGGAAGGTTTCTGGGTAACCAAATCTATGTGTCATTGTTGTGAATGCTTTTATGTTTCATGCTTTCTATATGCAAAAGGATAAAGTGAACTATATGTTAATACATCTGATATTGAATATTTTTTTTGAAGTTACTGATTCACCCCTCCCCTCTCAGTAACTTGGTTAATTCTTGAATATTTCCAACAATTGGTATCAGAGTTGTATTGGTTCTCAAGATAAAGCTTAACTAGCTTGAGCAAAGATCCAGGACAATGGAGGTATTCAAACTGAACAAGGTGATTAAAAATGAAAAGCTAGATCTGGAAATGGCCATAGCTAAACTTAAAGAAGCAAAAGGACATCTTTCCCAATCCCTAAGAAGAAGGAAGGAACTTGCAAATCAGATGAATGATCATAATTACATTGAAGAAAAGATTGAAGATCTTTTTCCCTCAAATAGCTCAGATGAAGCAAAAAATGTTGTCAAAGAACTCCTAGAAAAGAATGGGTCTCTGCAGGAAGAAGTGAGAAAATTAAAAAGAGAACAAGAACTACAATCAACAAGATTTTGTGAGATCTTAGAACAAAGAAACAAGTTGAAAGATGAATTAGATGGAAGGAACAATGAAGTCCAAAATAAAACCCTTCAGCTAGAAAACCTAATTGATCAGATCTCCCATACAAATGAGGAAATTCTGACTCTAAGATTAGAAATAGAAAGAACAAGAGAAGAACTAAGATCTGAAAAGCAAATCAATCTAAGATTGGTGGATGACCTAAACACCAAAAAACAAATCAATGAAAGAATGCTGAAGAGCCAAGAAGACTTAAATTAGCTGCATGATCAAAATCTTCATAGGCAAAAAGGAAAAGCAGGACTTGGATACAAAGGAGAAGGTGAATCTTCTAAGCAAGGTACTCAAAGGAATCAAAAACCTACTTGTAATCATTGTGGAAAAATAGGACATACTTCAAATAAATGTTGGAGCAATGAAAAAGCAGAATTCAATGGAAAATGTTACAACTGCAATCAGCATGGTCACAAAGCAAATGAATGCAAGGAAAAACCAAGATTCAAAGGTAATTGTCACAAATGCAACAAACAAGGTCACAAGGCATCCGAGTGTAGATCCAAAACATTCAATCCAGCAGAACAAATTATGAAAGCAATGTTTGGATGGGATTACAACACTTGGTGTAGATGTCATTACTGTGGAGAATATGGACACATTGGGATGAACTGCATAAAACATCATCTAAGGAAAATAGATACTACCATAAGATGTTTCAAATGCACTAAACTTGGTCATATAGCCAAAAATTGCATGAATGCTAGTGAAGTTGAAGATGGAAAGAAGAATGAAGCAACTAAGATCAGGAAATAGATGAGACAATAGTGGATTCCCAAATCTACCAAGCAAACTAGTCAAAGTAATGGAATGGGTGGCTCTACCGACTCAAACTAAATTCCCAAGAAAGCACTGGAACTGTATTCTCATAGACAAATTTCAAGCAGTTCCAGAACTGAATTAAAAGAAAGATCTAAATCGACATACAAGATGTAATAAGATCACAGGAAGGTCGGTATCAGTTTTCACCAAGCAAGGTCAGGAGCTATCTAATATGATTACCAAGCGAGGTCAGAGCAATATGAATTCTCAAGTTCACTGAGTTGTGAAGTCTTTACCGAGCAATTAATTCATAGTGGGTGACAGTCTGTCATAATTCATACCCTAATTTCTACTAAGCATTAATGACAGAGTTGTAAACAAAAGGTAAGAAATCAAACTCATTCTTCACCGCGAACTTTAGCATTTTGAGAGAAGAAAATTTCCAAAGCAATCAAGCGATTCAAATACTTTTGCGAAAAGAATTCTCTGTGAGCTACCATGGCATCATCTAGCGCTTCAGTGAAGAAAGGAATAGAAATGATAATCCAAGGGGAATGGAGAGCACCAGATTTCAAACTCGTGCCCGCAATTGCAGCAACCCTAGACCCGAACGGAGCTCAATCTTAGATTCCTCCTAAGGTACTACTTGTTAACAATATTTGCAATCATTTCAATTGTGCAATTCAAGAGATGGGAAACCTAGAGCTAGATATTGTGCATGAGGAACTGTGTGTGAATGGTGTTCTAAAACCAGAGCACAAACATCTGGAAGACAAGGGATTAGTTCACATTACACATTTACCTTGAAACTTTCAGGAGAAATGGGTTAGATACATTCTTAGCTGTGTACACGAAGGCAAGATTTGGCTTGAGCAACCCATAGAGATCACTAAGAAGATGATTCACTGAATCACCGGTCTTCCCATGTTAAATAAAGTTAAATCTACCAAAACCCTAGGTCGGCCGGAGCTGGAGAAGAAAACCCTAGCTGAGTGGGATGGTAGAGGCATGAAAGTAAGCAGCATTACTGATGCTAAACTGAAGTTTGGAACACACATCATTGCTCATAAAATATACAGTTCAAGTCAGCAAAATAGTGTTCCCTGCGAAGCCATAGACCTAGCATACAAAGTGGTAAAGAATAATTTATCATTTGAACTTGCAGATTTGTTGTTAAAATAGTTTAACAAGAACATGGAAAGCATTCAAACTTCCAAAAACAATCCATGTAAGTTTGGATCTCTACTGGTCTGTTTATTTTTCAATGTTCAGAAATTCTTCCCTTCCAAAGGAAAAGTAGTATGGAGAAAGGATGTGCCAATTCTTTATGAGATAAATGAATATATTTCAGAAATGGGTGAAAATTTTGAGAACATCATGGATAGTTATTTTGAGTCTTTCAAGGAGAAAATGAACGATAGATTTCAGATTCCACAAAAGTTGGTGGACGATTATAAGGATGATATTTATTTCATGGTGGACTATGACAAAGTATACATTCAAGCAGCTAAACCAAGGATTGTACATGTGAAACCTCTTCCTTATGAGGTAAACATTGATGAAACAAAGAATATCATTGAAGCCCTCCTTAATCAGCCTGTTGGTCCCAAAGCTCCATATTTTGGGACATATGAAGAAGCAAAAGTGAGAATTGAATTAAGTATAAAGCTTCCACAGGTAGTAAATAAAGGAAAAAAGAGGATAGACAAAATGCAAATGCTAACCAAGGACAGAGGAGAAGACATTGAAGAAGAAGAGAAAAAGGATGAGAAAATAGAGGAACCAGAACCTGCAAAGAAGAAAGGAAAGGTATTCATCACCAAGGTACCTAAGCCTCCCACTACTATATTTACAAGGAGAAGTGCAAAGGGTAAGGCAGACAAAAAGGACAAAGATATAATATTCAAAAAGCCTCCTCTAACCCTTCAAGAGAAGATCAAACTTTTGAGAGAAGGATTTGGAGTAAGTAGTATAAAATCTTTAAAATATGAAATAAGATCAGAAACAGAACAAAAGGAGATTGAAGATGCTATCATTGAAAAGATGGGGCAGTGGAAATACTCTCCTGATGAAATAGCCCAACAGATTCCAGGAGCTTTATTAGATCAAGTAAAAATGAGATGGGCCAATGCAAGGCAAACTGTAAAAGACATATTTGATCAAACCCTGAAACAGTTAATGCCGAGCTTGAAAAATGATGAAATAAAGAAGGCATTGAAGGAGAATGAAAATAAGATGACACTGAAGTTCAATACTTGTTTAATTCTGATTAACAATATTGAATCAGTTGTAAAGAGTGCAAATGCCACATGGAAGAACATATACCATCTTCACCAACCGAGTACTGAATCAGTTATAATAAAAGACATTGAAGATGACAGTGATGAACAGGAAGAAGCCATTGAGGTAGATGATACCGTGAGGATAGCGGCAGAAGTCATTGCATCACTTCCTACCTCTCCAGCAAAAGTTACTACATCTAGCCCGGAGACATCTTCAAGCATGGTTGTGACAACTTCAACATTTGTCCAATCACCTATAGCAACAACAGAAGTAACTACCATTTCTTCTACCGAGTTGCAGTCTCCTATTTCATCAAGTTTTCTAGTAGTAAGTATTCCAATTTTTGATTCTACAAGTGTAAATACTTCAGCTTTAAGTTCTCCAGTAGATAGTATACCATTCTTTATAGCCAGTCCTACTATGTCTACTATCACTACTACTAAGGCATTAAGTATAGATAAGCCTAAGGCTCAACCAAGTATAAGATTTTTGGGCAAGAATATAGTAGAGGATATAGACCTAGATGAGGAAATAGAGATTCCAACATTGAATTTTGCAAATTTATCAGCGGATCAAATGCAAAATATAGGTGAACTCTTCCAAAGGAAAGCGAAGCAAAAGAAGCTTAAAGAGGAGAGAGACAAGGAATATAAAATCATTAAGGATGCTAAGGACATTTTGTCAGAAGCATTAGGTATTGAAGTAGACTCCTCTCAACATGTTTTGTTACAATTAGCAGAAGCAGTAAATAAGTACAATGAGGATTCATCTGGGACAGACAAGTTAGTTGAAAAAGCCGAGAAGAAATTCAACAATAAAGTGCTTGAGCACATTGCTCAGCACATAGCTATTAATCAAGCAGAATTATCTTCAGTTTTGACAAACATTGAATCTTCCTATTCGAATGTTACCTCTCTTTTGGCCAAACTATGCAATGTTGCCGAGTTCACCAAGGATGTCAAGGATAAAATGAATAAAATTGATGAGGATTTGAAGATTAGCATACAGAAGCTACAACTTAAACCAAGTTTAAACTTTTCTCATCACATGAAAATCTCATTCCTATCAAATATGTAGTCAGAACTACTGAAAGAAGACACAAGGATCCGGTCCACACTACTAGACATTCAGAACATGATCCTTCCCATCATGAATACAATGTATAAGCACATTGAACATTCCAAAACATTAATTCATGACAATCAGTTCTCAATAGTAGATCACATGATTGCACTCTCTACAGAAGTCCAAATTGCAATCCAAACATGCAAGATTTTGCAAGAAAATTGGGACAGAACCCTAGCACTGATAATGAAGGTACATTCTATTTTTCTATCAAATTTTGGATTCTCCCTGTAAAACACTTGTATATACACCTTTGGCATTATCATCAAAAAGGGGGAGATATGTATAGAAGAAAAAGTTAGTGCATTCAAAGGGGGAGATAATTTATAAAGCCCTATGTCAAAGACAAATTTTGAAAAATCAAAATAAATCTCAGCATGGTTCATGTATATAAGTTTTGGGCAATAAGTGTTTTTGTCACAAATGCCAAAGGGGGAGATTGTTGGCATTAAGCAGGATTGCCACTAGTGACAACACTTATTTGCATCCTGAGTGCAAACTGAGCAGGACAGTGCAAACCGAGAAGGATAGTGTAAATCGAGTGACATTATGTCTACCGAGTCACAAGTATTTACCAAGTTTGAAACTTACCGAGTGGTTAGTATGAACCGAGCCTTCACTTCTACCGAGTGCATGATGATGCCGAGTAATGCAGTGGATGCTGAGTATCAGAAAGTCACCGAGTTAGTTTGCAGGAACCATGTAACCATACTTGGGCTGACTTAGTAGCACTTATGTTTATTTGTTAAGCCGACTTTGTAATTGTAATTAATTATTTAGACTTGTATATAAACAATGTTGTACAAATACCAAGTAGTATGAATGTGAAAAAAAAAGAAGAGATAAAAAAGGCAAAAACTAGTAAATTACAAAGGGCTACTATACATAAGGAGTAGCAGAGACAAATTCATCACAGAAGGTGATCAGTACATCAGCAAATCTCATTCAGCAATCCAGTTGCAAAGTAAGAGATCTACTGTTTCATCCTAATAGGTGAATCAGCTTGAAATCCTTTAACCAGGTAGACTTAACAGTCTTTGTAAAATCTCTTAACCGAGTGCATACTTCTTTTGTAAGTTTGTAAAAATCCTTTAACAGGGTGGATTTAGCAATCCTTATTGCTCCTAGCAGGGTAGATCATCCGAAGTGATCAATGTAAGCCTTAACCGGCCAACTTTATACTACAGTATTAAAGCTTTGTGGGTTTCATCCCCACCCCAGTTTTACTTTCTTTTGGAAGGTTTCTGGGTAACCAAATCTATGTGTCATTGTTGTGAATGCTTTTATGTTTCATGCTTTCTATATGCAAAAGGATAAAGTGAACTATATGTTAATACATCTGATATTGAAATTTTTTTTTGAAGTTACTGATTCACCCCTCCCCTCTCAGTAACTTGGTTAATTCTTGAATATTTCCAACATCACCTTTCTGAGGAACAAGAGTACAAATAATGTCTCGGGACAAGGGACTTCCCATGTCACATGTAGGAATTTACAAAACTTTTTTTGAGTTAAGGAAGCAAGTTGTTGTTGTAAGGATGACACAGTCTAAGCCAAACTAATGATTGTTGAATCATTAGAAGAAATAGGAGGAGTAGCAACATTAGACACACTAGGTAAAGTGTAAGAAGCTATAGGAATAGAAGACACAACTGGAGGAACACTAGGAACTACAGTTGGAAGCGGATTGCAATAAGTAAAAGGAACATTATGATATGAAGGTTGTGATGTAGGAAGGGACACAAGAGGGACACTCACAGGAACAGAGGGAACCATCAAAGTCACCAAAGAAGGAGTATAGGTAGGAATACTAGGTAAAGGATTAGAAGGAGGTTCAACACTAGTGATAGGAGGAATCAACCCTAAATCTTGAGCTTCTTGAGCTAAAGGTTTATCATTTGAATACACAAGGTGAGTAATACCATACAAGAGGTTAACACCTTGATCACTATCACAGAGAACTTTCTTAAGACCTTCTATAGCTTGAATGGAATCTTGATTACGGTTTTCTTGAATAAGAAAATTACCTATTTTATCAAGTTCAGTTGAAAGTTTTTGGACTTGTTTAGGAGG
Organism: Chamaecyparis obtusa; assembly: GCA_027943335.1. Lineage (NCBI taxonomy): Eukaryota > Viridiplantae > Streptophyta > Pinopsida > Cupressales > Cupressaceae > Chamaecyparis > Chamaecyparis obtusa. The sequence goes on from BSBK01002552.1 coordinate 1,645,076, forward strand.
AACTCTTAAAGTGTCATCCTCATCATGAGATGAGTGAGAAGAGTTTTGCTCCATTGTAGGATTAGAATCATGAAGAATCAAGTTATCATCCAGGATCCTAAGGAAAGGAGAGGAAGATTCAGGATCAAAGGCACCCATGAGTCTATGACTTCTTCTAACTGGAATATTATAAGCAGGCCTAGTGGTAGTAAAGCTCATAAACCAATGTAATGAAAATGAACTAAACTAAGAAAAAGCATGAATATTTTTGTATTTTTGAAATCTAATTAGCATGCAAGAACTAAGACAAAGGAAAAATCTCATACTAACAAGATAAAAGGAAAGCATAATAAGGCATCCAATTCCACAAAAGAAAAGAGAGTAAGTATGTCGGGTTCACCAAAATGAATAGAGGTAAAATTGAATCACCTCTATTTATAATGTGTGTGTTGTATGATGTGTGGGGAAAATATGAGATCCACTCCTAAATCCAAATTCCCAAAGGAGAGATCCACTTTGATCAACCAAAAGGTTAATGCACAATCGAATCAATCTATGGAGAATATGAAAGAGAGAGAGAAACCCTATATTTCCTTATGGTAGAATTGAAGTGTTTAGAATTTGAAATAATTGAAATGCAAGTATTAACCTCAAATTAGGGAAAATATAGAAAATGCCAAATTTTGATGTCTATGTGTACTTTCAAGAAAATGTGCAACCTCTTTCAGACTGGAAATGTCAAGATGGAGAAAACCCATAAATCTTTTTCCAAGATGAGCTCAGGTCAACTTTGACCCTCATAAAAGGTCAAAGGCTAGATTCTTTATTTGAAGGTCGATTCTGATTTTGTTCACAGATCTAGGAATTTCACCAAAAAGGGTATCCAAATCTTCTCTTAGATCTAAAATCTCACACCTGTACTTGCAATAAAATGGGAGTTTTTGTTTGTATGGGGGGTTTGCCTTGGTCAAACCCCAATTTAGGAATTAACTTTGAAATTGAATTGAAATGTAGTGTGCATAAACAAAGTAATTGGAACAAATCACCTCGCTTATGTTGAAGTCCTTGTAGAGGATTCAAATCCTCAAATCCACAAGTAGGAATGCTTCAATGGATGTAGGATGTCTCCAATCAATGGAATTTGATCTTCAACACTAATCTTGAGTTGATCTTTGCATATGAGGATGTTTGGATGAATGTAGAAGGATGGATCATCAAGGGGGCTCCAAAGAGATTGAATCCTTCAATGGCTAACAATGGATCTCCTTGATGGATGGATGCTTGAACACTTGAATGCTTTAATTCTTTCTTGTACTTGAGAGCTTGAGAGAGAACTTGATTTCCAAAACTTGATGATGAAATTGAGAGAGGAAGGCCTCTTTTTTATAGTGAACTAGGGCACAATCCTCTAGAGGGGACACCTTGGAGAATTAAATCCCAATTAGGTCCTAAAATTTAGAAAATATAACTAGATTAAATGCAATTAGAGGATTTACCATTTTGAAACGTGAAATAGTGAACCCGAAGGCGGGAAAATAAATATCCCAGAAACCCAATACCCAAAAATCAAGGAATTTAGAGATTTTGAAAGAGGGGGAAAAAATCAAGGTTGGGATTGACCTAGTCAAGTTCAAGTTTGATCCTAACCTAGTCAGGTTTGAGCTCGATCTTTCCCTAGTTAGTATCAACCTCAAATTTTACCTTGGGCCCAGATCCAGTCAGAATCAGGACAGGAGGTCTCGGGGATGCTCGAAGACCTAGAAATGATATCAGCATAGAATAGAATAGAATGCTAGGGATAGGCACAAAATCCTATGATGAATATGATGAAGGCTAGGAGGACCTATTTCTAATTCCTACCTAGAAAATAGATCCATGGAAGATGGAAATTAAGGAGAATCCTCAGGATCCTAACCCTAATTCCACCTAGAATGAAGTAGAAAAGAAGTGGAAAGTGGGGAGAAAGCCAAATACATGAAAAGACTTGATCAAGGCACTTAGCATGACCCTAGACCACTTACTCAGAGGGATAAATTCTCTTATCATGGAAGTGCTTCCATTTTAAGATGATACAGTTATCATAGTTTTTTAACTCAAAAGTAATCAATTTACCGATTAGGCTATCAAGTGTAAGAATATTACCCAATGCAGATCTCATTTCATGGATTGCAATGATTCTAATAGCATAGATAGGTAGCGGGGTTCTAAGAATTTTACAAGTACAATAATATTTTTATCAATAATACCTCCTACTCCTCTTATAGCAATGACAACCTCCTTGATTCTATTACTGTACTGTGAAATGTTTTATTCTTTCTGTTAGAATAACTAAGAGGGGGGTGAATTAGTTATCTAGTGTCCCATAAAAAAATGTATAATCCAAAACAAATTCTTCAACTTCTGCTACTCAGTAAACATAAAATACTTTCACTGTCTGTGTTTTTACCAATTGTCAGTTTAAACTTTATAATAGTTACCAATTAAATCTAACATGTAATATGAAAAGTATGATAACAAACAAATATCACAATCAACACATAACACAAGAGATTTAATGTGGAAACCCTGTGAAGGGAAAAACCACCTGGGACCGGAAACCAAAAATTGTTCACTCTTCTGAAGTGAGGTCGGTGAAGACCCAACCCTATTAAAGGTTACAAACACACTGTTAGGTGTGACCTTGTTAGAGGATTTTAGACCAGAAGTTATCGTCCAATGAGCAGTCACTCTAGGGTTGACAAGATAACAATGTTCACTCTATGAATGAAACATCAAAAGACTTTCATAGTCCACTCAGTTAAGAGATTTGACTATGTACAATGGTTAAATATGTAACAATAGATGATCTGCCTTGAAACAACTTCAATTTTTAGTTTACAGATCAATGTTCAGCTCATTCAAATATTTCTGATCAATATAACACTTTAGATTCAATACTATATCAACTTACTATCCATTAGTAATTACTCTTTGTAGCTCGATAATTGTTCTGTAGCTCGGTTCTTATTAACTAGTATGAGCAGAATGCATGAAAAATTCTTCATGTGATAATTCTGCAGTCTCTTCTTCTTTCATCTCTCTTTCAATAATGAAACCAATTTCTCTTATATAGACGAGTAAATCATTTTTTTTTCCTCCATTAGATTTTTTCGCTTAATCATATTCATAGATTTTGCCGCTTTAAGCTTCCTTAGCTGATGTGTCAGTAACACATTTCAATTTGCTCCATTAGATCCTTTTTTATTTATGTTAGCTATCAATCTTCATAACAAACCTTATTTGTTATCTCAATTTCATACACTTTACAACTCATCACTTTATCGACTAAACTGATCATTTAATTCCTTTCTATTTTGTTTAGTTAACAAAGAAATGCATCGGTGAACACAAGCTCGGTTAACACTATGCTCAGTATACACTACATTTCTTGATGTATACTTAAATGCTTTATTTACTGACAACACTGCTTTGTGTCTTTCAGCTCTATTCTTCATCATAGATGAATGCAACGTAATAAAGTCAATTTCATCAAGTCATAGACTCATCAACAAGTTACTCAGTGTATTCCTTATCCTCATCTATCATGTACATCTTCCTCATGTAGATATTTTTGTTCTTCATCTCTTTCACCTTTCTTCAGATGTGTTGGCATAGTAACTTACAAGATAAGTATTGTCAATCTAGTTGACATCAATGACAACATAATACTGATTTAATCATCTTGCATATCTAATCATCAACTTCTCAGTAATCTTGAATTATAGATTCTTCATTCAGGTTCTAAATCAGTTTTAGTTCATCACTTTCATCTTCATGTCATCAAACCTTCCTCTAAGACTTTCACCTCTTGCCCTCAACACATTTACATCTCCTCCATGAACTAGTGCAAGTTTTTCCCACATTGCTTTAGCATTTGTACATGTCTTAACATCTTCAAATTTATCATATGATAAGGAAACAATAATCTCTATAATTGTCATGTTATGCTCATGTCTATCTCTCAATTGATCAATAGTCAAAGGTCCTATTGTTAGTTGTATGTAATAATTAGTTAGGTAGAATAATGTAGATTCACCAATTCAAGATATATGCAACTTTATTATGCTTTTCCATGTTGAGAAGTTATATTTGTTCAACTTAGGCACCTCTCTTTTATACATCTTGTGATCTTTAGCTCAAGTCCTTAAAAATTTCTTTGAAGAAACCAATACGCTTTGATACCAATTGTTAGAAAACTGAGAGGGGGGGTGAATCAGTTAGGTTCAGTTATCCTACAATCCCAATCTCTCAAATGTATATATTCAAACTTTTTCAACCAAATAATCAACTCAGTAAGATTGCAACAATATATTTCTCTTCATTCACTGATTGACAGTAAATTCAATACCATGTTTACTGATTAGCCCAAATATGAAATATGTAAATTGAGATAATAATCCAATCACATCAAATACACATAACATAAATTTTTAACGTGGAAAACCCGTTACGGGAAAAACCACCTAGGACCGGTAACCCAAAATAATTCACTCTTGTGAAGTGATCTCGGTTAGGAGCCAACCCTATTAAAGGTTTAAAAACACATTGTGAGGTGTGACCTTGTTAGATGATTTATCACTAACAGTTATCCCTTGACCAACATTCACTATGGAGTCAACAAGAAAACCAACAACATTCCTTGAATGTCATATTGAAATAAAAAAAGACTGTTAAGTAAACTCGGTTAAGAGATTTTACTGTAACAATGGTTAAATGTTAGAAAAAGAGAATACTAAGAGGGGGGGTGAATTAGTATTCTACAATCTTTATCTTTTGACCAATTATGGATATAACAGATTATCTTTGTACATGCATAACATAAGAAACTAAAAAACATGCATAACAATAAAGAACTCATAACACATTATTTGTTCTCGAGGAAACCCTGGCCAAGGGAAAACCCTGGTGGGGATGGCACCCAAAAAGATCCACTAATCAAAAGTATCCTATTAAGGATGTTGACCCTATTAGGAGTCTATTTCAAGAATATAGTGTATCAGTCCTGATTAAGGGACTATAGGCCTTGTTAGAAGCCTCAAACCTATTAGGAGTTGTAGTACAAAATGTGATTACTAGATGAGCCCACTGCCCCAACAAGTAATGTACAGTATACACTGATTACAAAATAGGTTAAGGTACATAACCTTATACTTCTTGCATCAATATCACTTCACTGCTCTTTCACTATCGCTATTACATATGCTTCATATACTTCGCATCAGATCACTTGTCCTTCTTTTTCAATAATACTACTTATTGCTGCTCTTACAATTAAAATTACATTTAAATTTATACCAATAGATTTATCCAAGAGTTAACATCTAGGATGTTTTCCCTTTATATTGTTAAGTCATTATTTTGATAAACAAAATAATCCCTTAACTCTTTACTAGTTCTATCTTCATATTCTGTCCTGTCAGCTTCACACTGTCTTCGGTAAAACTATCATAACTTCTTTTGTACATGTTGTACTGACTTGTGATTTGAGATGGGTGATTAATAGACATCATAGAGTCTATGTTCAAGTGATCAAGCACTGAAATTACTCTATTCGACATCGCAAACAAAAACTATATCCAGGTTCACTGGTAAAACACTGTCTCACACAAACAAATTTGCAATGCGCTCTGTCATACTTGCTCTCTGACCTGTGCAATCTTCATGTGGATCATATGTTTCCATAATGGAAACATCTATGTAATAAACTCAGCCAAATTTCCAACAATCTCCCCCTTTGTCATTGGTAGCAACATATGAGAAAATTGGCTAAGTGTACAACTCAAAATCTCAAAATTGTTCAAAACTATGGCCATAGTATAAAATACATACTATCCTTATAACTCCTCAAAAAATTATTTCCTCTAATATAGTGCTCCCCCTAAGAGTAACAACCCTTATCATATACTATCAATTTTCTTCTATATATCTCTCCCCCTTTGACAACAATGACAAAATAAGGTAGGGAGGGTCACAAAATTGTATCACAAAAAGTTATACCTCAATTTATTTATTGCAAAGCTGGCAGGCTTGCAACATAATCTGCAAAAATCTATCTTCATGGCTTCTATCTCCTTCTCCCATTATTTCTTAATGGAATCTGCCACATTAAGTAGTGCGCTCAGTCCATAAGAAGCAATTTCACATGCTTGGAGGTTTTCAAAGTTAAATTTTTGAAAAGATGTCTTTGCTGAAAGACAATCTTCCAACTGTTCTTCAATTATGCTCAACTTCATAGAAACATGCTCTCTCAAAAGAGTGTGTCTTCTCAATTTCCTATCTTTCTCATCTTGTACAGCTCTGATTTCATCATAAAGTTTTCTAACTTTCTTCTCAACATCACAGACCTCCACATTGGGGTTAGACTGAAGGTTTGTTTCATTTAGAATCTCTACTTCCTTTAACTTTATCTTCTGATCTTCCTCAGCTATCAAAGTTTTTGATTTTGTACACTGTATGTACAAATATTTTCCTATTTCCAAATGCTTCCTCAAATCCTTGATATAGATATCAAGAGTATTGATATCATTGCTGATATACTGATTGCTGTTCAAAAGCATTCTAGCCTCATAGTCTGCTTGTGCTTTTACTTTTGCAATATCAACTAGGTTTGTAAATTCATTATCAAAGGTACTCATTACCTTCTTTGCTTTCTCCATAGGGTCTTCTTCTAAAATTTGTGTAGTCACAGTACTTTGTAACTTCTCAGTTAGTTCCTTCAGACACCCTTCAAGATTCTTCACCTTCTTATTCTTACCAATTATTTTTTTCAAGGATGTAATCAGTTCCAACTAATCATCATCATCTACTTCTTTTCCCAAATGCTTAATCATAGAGCCAATTTGAGTCTTCTTTCCAGTCTCAGGAGTAAGATTGATATCTTCTTTGGTGGGAAGGGGAACTTGTTCTTCTACAACTAGTGGTTCCACAATAGTGGTCTTTGTCATCTCTTCTTCTTTTGTAGCTTCTTGTTCCTCAAAGGCCGAATTGTCAACAATGTTCTCCAAATTATTGAATACATTTTCATTAGTATCCAAGGTGATTTGTGTACCTTCTACATTCATTGTTTCATCTTTAATATTAATAGCTGGAGAAGAGGGAATGTCCTCTTGTACTTTCTCACCTGCTTGCTCTGCTGCAACTGATGATTCTCCAACATATTCTACCATAACCTTGATAATTGCCTTTCAGTCTTAGAATTTACTTCTTCATACCTGCCTCCCATAATCTGAATTGTTCTCCTTTTGGTTCTCAAGTGGGTGCTTAGGGATTTCATGATCTGATTGAATTGAGCTTCATCTCTTATCTCACAAAGCTTCCTCACAAGCTTTTCTCTGATAGCTATCTCTTCATTTGATGCTCTCTTCTTCCTATTCAGAAGTTTGTTGTAAAGATCATCAGGTATCTATCCTTGAATAGTATTAAACTTCTTTCCAGTCAAGATCACATGCTTCACAACTACATTCTCTAGATTAAGTCTATCTATATAATCATAAAGATCATAATATTTGTTCATTCTTGATAAGTCACCATTCTCAATAATCTGTTCATTAAGCTTTTCAACTTTTGGTTTCCAAGCTTTCTTCTTTGTAGTGACATCATCTTTAACCTCTGCAATCTTTCTTGGAATAGGTTGCACTAGAGTTTTATGCCTCTTTCCTAGTCTAGTGGCACTTTCCTTAACTATTTCTCTAGGGGTGGAGGAAGTGGATCTAGTAGACATCTTTGTTTCTATGTCCTTCTCAGGTACTTCCACTTTCACCTTTACTTGTGGTTCCTCCTATGGCACTGCAATTGATGATAAAGGAGGGATATACAAAACTTCCTTTTGTCCACTTTCTTTGATTGCTGCTATTGTCTTCTTTGCTACCAAAAACTCTCTCTCTATCATTCCTGTATCTTTTAAGATTTTCTTAATAGTTCTCTCAACTCTCTTCTTAGACTATTTCTCTTTAATTATAATATTTGTGGAGTTGTAGTTCTCCTCATAGATTCCAAACCTATTACACTAAGTGTCCAACTTACACTTCAGTAGTCTGCTAACATACTCTTTAGTCTCTACCTTAGATATTTCATAGCCAAGAGGGTCTATGAACTCTGTTCTAGGCTCTATTGCTTCAATATAGGTAAGGTTAGTATGCACCATAAAACATATATCATCTTTATATTTTTCAACAAGAGACTTAGGGATCCTTGATCTACTAGACACAACATTCTAAAATGTCTTAATAACAAGTACTGCACTGTCATTAACACTGTTAATAACATTCTTTCTATATACTACATTAATCCTTTCCATTGTAGTTTGTCCATCATTCCAATCATTTCCTATGGTGTAAGGAAATCTCCTCAAAAGATGAAAGAACATATATGTGATTAGGGATGAAAACCTAAACTGTGTATACTTAGTTTTCTTGATCTTCTCCAAGTTCTCAAATAATTGAATTCTAAGAATTTCACACATATCAACTGGTACCCTGTCAACACACATAAGATAAGCTGCATGTACCATTCTAGCTGCCATGTCATCTTCTCTTGAATTAGGACAAAACTTAGTAGTTAGGATCTTGCATATGTATCTCACATCAACTTGTTTGATCTTGCTAATCACAATTCCTCTACCATTATAGGATGAATTTGTGTTGTCAATAACTATTTTTCTCATTAAAAGGAATAGCTCTAGTCTTAGATAATCCAATGACTTCATGAACCAAATCAGCTGTAATATCTATCACTCTATCCTCTAGCCAAAACTTTCCATTATGAATTCTACTCAAAATAATCTTAGTGCATTCTTCATTATCAAATTCATACTATAATCCATATTTGACAATTTCATTATGTTCCAAGTATTCAAAACCTTGTTTCAGTGTCATATCCTAATTGTACATCATCTGATATTCATCTGTGAAATCACTATCATTTACTATCTCTAGTTTGCATCCAAGATAACTTTTGACATTCTCTAAATGTAATACTCAGTCTGGTACAGATGATAATGCAAACCTAGGGTCTTCTTCTAAGGGTTCTACTAGTTCCCTTTTCAATTTAGGTCTATTCTTATCTCTGACATTGTGTATTAACAAAAGATCCATGATTTCTTCAAATGCCTTTACTGATTCAAAGATTTGTCAAGTAAAATACCTCAATTTTGCAATTTTAGGGCTTGTGTAGGTTTGGCACAAAATTCTTCTCCAAATCCTTGCAAAATGCTTTCAATCACTTCTCTTTGATCTCCTTGATACTTGAATTCACTTTGATGATCAAATAATACCAATCATAACCTTTTATTAATTCAATCTCACTTAGATCTGACATCGCGTTCACTTCTTTTGCCACTTCTTTCCAAAAAGTTGTCTTTGCTAACCTGCAAAACTTAAAACTTCTTGCAATCTTGCAAAACATAATATTTTTCTTTGAGCTCTTAACCATAGCATTAGAACATCATAAACTACCTTGCATTAACTACACAAGACTCAGTTCATCATATATCTACTTCTATACTAAATCTATGTTCCTATTCTACTGCAATTTACATGAATTAAGTACTTTGAGATAGGTCAGGTAAAGATTCATTCTTACCTCTCAATACTTCACCTTCTAGATTACCTTTAATGTTGAATATGTCTCCTTGATTTGTGCTTTTGATAAACTTCACTTCATCTAAATTACTACAACATCCTTTTTGACTGTTACTAGCATCTTGATTTCTTCTTGCATGATTCTTGGGGTTAGGATTAGGATGAAAAACTCTATTGTTCATTTTGCAAGACCTTGCTATATGTCCAATCTTGTTGCATATCTAACAAACAATTCCATTGTTTCCATATCTTGGTCCAGGTTGATTGATTTGTGATCTGCAGTTTCTAGCAATGTGTCCAACCTTGTTGCATCTATAACATACTACTCCACTTCTTCTGTTCATATCTTTATTAGGTTTCTTATCTGCATTGTTAGTATTCCTAAACATTCTACTACCATCATTATTCTTAATAAATTTAGGTTTCCTACAATCAATAGCTCTATGTCCAAAACCATGACAATTGTAACAATAACCATTAAGAGGTTTAAATTATTTACCTGTGCAATCTCTCTTCATATGACCAATAGTATTACAAGCAAAACATCTACCTTTGAATTCTCTTTGCATATGTTTGGGTGATTCCTCTTGCTTTGGTGATTCTTCTTTAGATGTATCTTTAGATTTGTTGATCTCATCAGGCTTCTTCTCATCCATGCTTTTAGATATCTTTAGATCTAGTTCCTTGCCTTCATCATTTGCTTTGAAAGTGTTGAATCCAAGACTAGTCTTATCATAGAATGGTTTTTGATAAGATATTTGTTCATCAATCTTCTCACTAGTTGAATATAGCCTTTCAAGTTGTTGTTTGGATTGAGTCAGTTCACCTTTCACAATCTTATTGTATTTCTCAAGTTCATCATACTGCAAATTGACTTTCTCAAGTTCAAATGTTACTTTAGAAAGTTTAGATTTTAGTCCTTCATTTTTAGTCTTTAGACTTTCATTCTTAGATTTTATATTTGCTTCATTCTTTCCATTTCTATCTTTCAAAGTAAGCTTCAAATTTTCTATCTTCAACTCATGCTTAAGGATCTCATTTTCTTTTTCCATATTGTCATCACAATCTTCAATAAAAACTTTAGATTCTTTTTCAGATCTCAGATCTTCTAATTTGTTTTTTAGTTTCTCAATGAGGTTCTTTGCATCATCATACTTTCTTTTCAAAGTATCTTTTTCAATGGTAAGCAAGTCAATCTATTCAAGAGCTTCTTCAAGATTCTTCTGTAGTTGATCCATATCCATATAGATCTTACTCAAGCTACTAGGCTTTTCTTGAATGATTCTTTTCCAAGTAACTAAGCTTTGATACCAATTGTTAGAAATAGGGAATACTAAGAGGGGGGGGGGGGTGAATCAGTATTCTACAATCTTTATACATGCATAACATAAGAAACTAAACAACATGCATAACAATAAAGAACTGATAACACATTATTTGTTCTTGAGGAAACCGCGGCCAAGGGAAAACCCTGGTGGGGATGGTACCCACAAAGATCCACTAATCAAAAGTATCATGTTAAGGATGTTGACCCTGTTAGGATTCTATTACAAGCATATAGTGTATCAGTCCTGATTAAGGGACTATAGGCCTTGTTAGAAGCCTCAACCCTGTTAGGAGTTGAAGTACAAAATATGATTACCAGATGAGCCCACTGCCCAAACAAGTAATGTATAGTATACACTGATTAAAAAATAGGTTAAGGTACATAACCTTATACTTCTTGCATCAATATCACTTTGTTTCTCTTTCACTATCACTATTACATATGCTTCATATACTTCACACCATATCACTTGTCCTTCTTTTTCAATAATACTACTTACTGATGCTCTTACAATTACAATTAAATTTACATTTATACCAATAGCTTTATCCAAGAACATCTAGGATGTCATTCCTTTATATTGTTAAGTCATTATTTTGATAAACAAAATAATCCCTTAACTCTTTACTAGTTCTGTCTTCATATTCTATCCTATCAGCTTCACACTGTCTTCGATAAAATTGTCATAACTTCTTCTGTACATGTCGTACTAACTTGTGCTATAAGATGGGTGATCAATACACATCATAGAGTCTATGTTCAAGTGTGCAAGCACTGAACTTACTCCAGTTTACATCGCAAACAAAAAATGTATCCAGGTTCACTGGTAAAACACTGTCTCACACTTAGACAAATTTGCAATGCACTCTGTCATACTTTCTCTTTGACTTGTGTGATCTTCATGTGGATCATATGTTGCCATAATGACAACATCTATGTAATCAAATCAGCCAAATTGCCAACATTAAACTGATATAGTAATGATCTAATTCAAATACAACTAATATTTGCAGATTTTCAGATCTATGCTAAGCTCAAGTACCTCCTCTGATGAATATTCAATTCAATCCTTTATATCCTCCAGCTTGTTCAGCTCATTGTATGATTCTTTGATGCTCGGTAATGCCTACAGTTCAACTTGGTTCTATCTGCAACTAGTTTGATCAGTAGTGCATGAAAAATTTCCTTCACAAAAATTCTCCTACAATCTTCAATTTACCAAGATTCAATAATGAATCTCATGTCTCTTTAAATATATTCCATAAACTATTTTCTTATCATCCATTATCTTTTTCTTCTTAATATCCATCATTCATTTTCCCACTTCAAGCTTCCTTAGTAGTTGTGTCAATAACACATTTCATCCTTCTCCATTCGATCATTCATTAATTTTTCTAGCCGTTGGATCTCCATAAAAAAATCTATCTTTTACCTCGAAATCATAAGCATTTGCCAACTCATCAATTTAGGTAGTTGTTCTAAACTTTATTTATTTCTCTCACTTGATTAATATAGAATGTGTCGGTGATAAATAGTTTGGTTATTATTGTTACTCGGTGTACACTACACTAGCTTGGTGTATACATAAATCTTCATTTACCGATCACATAGGCTTGTTCAGTTCTGATCTTCAATACATAACTAATTCATGTAATACAATCAAGTCAACACTATGATTCCATAAAATCATCAATAAGTTATCCAATGCATACCTTAGCCATATCTTCCATATCCATCTCATCTTCATATAGACATCTCATTCCTTTATCATTTTCCTTCTTCAGATGTTTATAACCATCATGATAAGTGTAGTCAAAACTAGTTGACATCAATGACAACATATTGACTGATTTAATCATGTTACATATCACTTTAGTAGCTTGGTGATCTCTAATCACTATCTTTCACTTGTCCATTTAGTTCATCAAGATATTCAATTAGTTGTAGGTTATGAAAAGATGTAGGTTGCATCAATTCATGCTTTATCAAATTATCTATTTGTGAGTTGGTGCAGATGTTCACTCTTTTGGAACAACCTAAAGTTGTGAGAAATATGTGAAGAAACATAAGTAATTGATACAAGAAAGGTACATGGTACAACTACAAGGTCATTCAAGTTTAAGAATTAGGTATAGTAGGTACCTTTGGCATTGTTGTCAAAGTGAGAGAGAAAAACAAAGAGAGAGTAACTGATATTAATATTTGGGATAATGATAGAGAATAGATTTGGAAAAATTGACTAAGGGGAGAGAATGATAAAGGAAGAGGAACATATTGTAAAAAAAATGAAGATTACTAGTATTCGATGGTATATTTCAGATACGAGATGAGATATATAAATTATGTTGCCATCAATGCCAAAGGGGGAGACTGTTACTCTAACTGATGAGATTGTCGACTAATGATAATGAGCAAGGTTAATTGAGAAATGAAAGGTATGTAGAAGGATTGGATCAGTTGTTATGTTGTCATTGATGTCAAGTCTATTGACTTATAGATTTCAAGTTTCCATATCAATTTGATATGATGTTGAGAGAAGAAATGATTGGTAAAGATATAAGATGAAATAAAGAAGTAATGTTAAGTATATGAGTTTAATTGGGAAATTGTTGAATCATTCCATGAAAAGGTAATATTGATTTTATTGTTTTACATGATTTAATAAAGTGTTACAATGATGCAAAAATTAGTTATGTTGATTGGTAACAAAGGATTGAAGTTGCAACATGAAAAGACAAGGAAACAATGTGTTTTATCAAGCTGGAAATAGTTGTTGGTAAGTAAATATTGTGGTCGATCATAGTTAATCAAGTAGAAATACTTAACTGAATAGATGAATTTGGTTAGTTAAACAAGGAATCAAGTAAAAGATGACATGGTGTGAAGATCTAGATTGATCTAGAATATTCTAAGGAAGGAACAAATTTAGTTAATTAAATCAACACATTAGAATCATTAGGTACAGATAAATGGTGAAATTTTAATGATTGGTTTGAGATCCAAGAAAAGTTCAAGTTCTAGGGTGAAGATACAACTGGAAAGAATCATAAAATTTTTTACTAAGATTCAGTTTTGATCAAATGGATGAGATTAAGAGGTGATAGTATTAAGAGGAAAAAGTAATCTATATAAAGTATGATCACGATGATTATGTTGCTGATGTTGATATTGTTTTTTTTGATGAAGTGTTGATATCAGAGCATAAAAATAAATTGAAAAGAAGGATACACTGCACATAATAGAGTTGAAGGATTATGTGAATGAAGTGAAGAAAAATGATGAGATGAAGTGTGTGTATTGATCAGACAGAAAGGAAGAGTTTGAAGAGTACAAATGAGAAGAAAGAAGATCTAAATAGGAAAATGTAGTTGCATACTTTATTAGATCATTTCATTGTTTCTTTCTAATCATTGTAATAGAAAAATTCTTAGCTGAGTGGATTTAACAATCCTAATTTATAAATCCTTTGTAAGGTGGAATTATAAAAAATATTCTAAAGTCCTCTGATAAGGCCACTCATTATAGGGTGACAGATCTAGTTGATCTTTGGTGAAAATCCCCTAACAAGGTCACATCTAGAAAATGTGTTTGTAATATTTAATAAGATTGGATTTAAATTGAGCTCACTTCAGAAGAGTGAATTATTTTGTGGGTGACAATTCCTATAGTGGTTTTTCCCAAATTGGGTTTCCACATTAAATACTGGTGTCATTGTGTGATTGAATCTTTTTCATGCTATTTACTGATATTCTGGTGAATAATGTTGTGGTTGGTTAAATGTTTAAATATGATTGTGTAGATTATCTACAAAGAATATTTTAAGATTGAAAATTGTTAAGGGACCTAAGATAATTGATTCTATAACTGATTCACCCCCCCTCTTAGTTATCCAACAATATAGACATCAAAACCAAGTAGGAAGACATCCAAAAAATAACATACTCAGCCATCAGTCACCATCAGTCATCTAACACCAACACAGGCTTTTACATTCTACAACATACCAATACTAGAGAAAAAAAACATCTAGTATACATTTGGCCTTTAGTAAACTCTCCACATATTCACAACCATATTAGCAAATGGATAGTATCAAAAACATCAATGAAAACATCTCATCTTGAATAATATTACAACCATAGTAATACACTAAGTAGAGGGTTGGCACAAAATGTCAATACCATAGATACATATCAAAAATATCTCAATACCAAGAAAAAAATGGTTGACATAAATGACAACACAAACTTCCAACAAGTCTTGGTAGACTAGCACCCCTAGCATCATGGTCCTTCCAAAAGGGGTCTAAATTTGAATAGTTTTGAAGTGTTGGCTTCCACCATTCATGACTTGACCCAAATATTTGATATGATTATTGGAAGTCAGCTTAAATTGAAAAATATCTTAAAAGCCCTATATGAAGGCATGGTCTCCAATTCATTTTATTATATAGAAATTTCATAATTCCAATTCAAGAGCAATTATTATTTCATTGCAGAGTAGATCTCAAGAAAATAAGAAAAAAAGTTATAACTACTTATTTTCAAATATATTTTCATGATTTATTTATTTTATGATTTATCATATTATTGCATCAATACTTGGAGGACTTATCTAATAGCATGGCATCAATAATATTATCAATCTTAGGGTGACATAATTTATATTCAATATTTCATTCTAGATTTAGCCTCTTCCCTACTATGGATAAGAAATCTTTTCTAATAAACCATTATTGTAGTGGAGTTCAATACCTACCTAAGGTTTGACTTAGGAAAACCCCTTTGAAATAAAAATATTTTTTCTTCTTCTTTATGTGCAGGATATATATCTTAAAGTAAAAAGTTTCATATTTGTAAGGAAAAAACTTAGACATATAGTTCAATATTTTGAATAAGAAAAAACCTGTAGTATATGCCAATTTGCACATGTGACCAACACTTTTGGATGAATTTTGGAGTAAATAATCTATAGAGAACCATGATTAAAATTCCAATATTTTAATTGATAGAAACACCTAGAGGTCTAGTGCTCCTATCACCCTTGACCAATACTTTCAGGCTCAAATTTTAGGGATAGATTTCTTTCTATATCTTATTTCCATATATGTACTTCTATGTTATCTGTTAGTTCTATTTTTTAATGTTTATGCTAAATATTGTAAATTATGCACTATTTCACTAGTCAGTACACATTCGCATCAAATTATATTGAACACTTAAAGAGGAAATAATCATACACAACATTCAAATCTCCTTTAGTACTAAAATTAGATAGTGGTGGTTATTTTTGTAGTTGTTGATGAAAGAACCATAGTACCAAGAATTATCTACAAGTGAAGCACCTATCACATAAAAGATATCAAGGAAATATAATATGAAAGTTGATGAAACAACCACATGAGACAAGAATCATCTACAAGAAAAATATATATCACATGAAATAAATCAAGAAAATATAATATGCTCTCTTACAACTCTAAGGTGATGTATTGATTGTAAAAATAATATTGGAGAGATACAAATTTACAATAAATGAGTAATTTTCTTTATAGAAAGCAAGAGATCCCCTAATCCTAAATTTAGGAGAACTAAAGAAATGAAAATTAAGAGATAAATTAAGCTTAACTATAATTGAAATAAATCTAGAAAAGAAAACTCTAGTTGAATAAATAACCTAATTTTAGCTTATGTGAGAAAAAAATGTAAGGACCTAATTAATAGATAATTAGATAATATC
The DNA here is from genome assembly GCA_027943335.1 of Chamaecyparis obtusa. Classification (NCBI taxonomy): domain Eukaryota; kingdom Viridiplantae; phylum Streptophyta; class Pinopsida; order Cupressales; family Cupressaceae; genus Chamaecyparis; species Chamaecyparis obtusa. The sequence continues at coordinate 1,661,738 of BSBK01002552.1, forward strand.
TTCTAATTATTTGAAAACCCCTCTTAAGATAAACCTAGGGAGAAGCCAAAAAATTAATTATGAATGAAAAAATTTAGCATGTATGAGTCCCAATAATGGAGGCCTAATTAGGTACTGATGTAGAAACTGATGCAACTCAAACTAATTAGGTCTCTCTAAACAGAGAAAAGGAGAAAAACCACATAGGAAAAAACTCATCCCAAAAAGTGAGAGATGCAATGAAAATAAAGTACATGTTACAAGAATGAAAGACTCAAGTTTTTCCCCCAAGTACTAAATCTATCACAATAGTACAATTAATATATCCCCCCATAAGAGAGAAAATGAGGATAAGAATCCTCCCAATGAAGAAGTAGCTCTTGCTCGGATGATGAATACCTAAAAATGGAACATGATCCATTCCCTACAAACTACATGTCTCCCCTTTGGAAGAAACCAATCCACTAGAGATAGGAGAAACCATTCCCATAAAATGGAAGATGTAGGAATCAGAATCCAAATTCTATGTTTTTATGGAAAATAATCATATGTTTCTCTATCCGTGATAGATGATGATGCCTCAAACCAATTATTTATATGCCCAATCAATGTAGGAGGTAACAATTTAGGACTCTATAAAAGTTGATGAAGAACAAGATCCATGCGTAATAAAGATAAATTGAAAAAATTGATGTGACTATTATAAAAGAGGAGATGAATATCCTTGAAATAATCCTCTAGATATGTAGCATAAGATTCTACAAATAAGGATGATATGTCTGAAAGATAAAAATCACAAGTAGCTATGCCTAGAAGAATAATTTTTGTCGTACTGTATCAATGAGTCAATGAGGCCTAGGCATGAACCAATGTTAATATGATCATGAATAATTTAGAAGATGAAGATGATTGAGATGGAATCTCAATGTTAGGAGTATGAATGTGAAGATAGGCCTTTGATCCATTGAAACATGCAAGACATTTGATCTACTCAAGCTCCTCTATAGTATCATTAGCAAAGGGTATGAAATCTTCATGTGCAAGGAGAAGAAGATAATCTAATATAAGATACTATAGGAATAGAGAGATTTGGGGATCTTAATGCATATCCCAAAGTTGGGTCCAAAGTATGAAAGGACACTCAAGGTTTGATATAGAAAACATCGTGTCATAATCAACTTTAGAACAAATAACAGCTACAACATGGTATGTGAGATTACCCCAAGCTGATTTACCCCATACAGTTGTTGGTTTAGGTATGATTCCATACAAATACAAAACATATCTAGCCACCTAAGATGTATTAGGATAGCATGTCGCTACAACTCATAATTTCCCTTTTCTAGTCTGATAATAGAAGAGTGAACAAAAAAACCCATGATACCTCATACAATGAATTTATTAGACCCCAAGAATCTTAGAACATGTAGAGAACATAAAATAAAATCCTCTCCAAAAAAGATATCCATCCCAAGTTTCTTAAACACCCAAGTAATTGAGAAGGTAATGAAAACAAAAAAATATTAATAAAATATACTTGGAAGAAAAATGAGAAAATTTGACTACAAAATTGGGTAGAGGACTCTAAGAGATTTTTGTAAAAAAATAATTTTTTTTGTTTACTCAAGTTATGGCCCCAAAAATGCAAAAATAGAGGATGAAATTGGAGGAATAGTATGTAAAATTGGTATATAATCTGATGAAATCACTACCATGAGTAGATTGGTGCAAGAACTAGCTCTCCAATGATATATTTGTTATCCAATTTTGAACCCGTATGACCAAGTTATGGGTAAAAATTAGAAGGTAGGCCAATTAGGGTTTGAAAGCCAAAAAGAGGAGCTTTGCTAAATTTAGAAGAGCCAAAATTCAATGGTGCACCAAAAGAAGATGACACCGTGTTGATGATGTTAGCACTCTTGCAACAAAGGTACTATTTTTTAGAAGTAGATATATGCCTCCCCACTTTTTGACTATGTTTTTCATTTCAAAAATTTGAAATAATTCTAGTTCAACGACACACCTCTAAAATTTTCCTTTTGAGTACTATTTTTTTATAGATTACTTATGTTTGCAAGGTATAGTCTATACAAATATGTATAGATTATATTGAGGTGCTTTGATATGCTTGCCACCACTCAAAATACTCTCCTAATTTTCACTGTCTCCTATTACGATGAATTAATAGATGATTTTAAGATTTTTGGGCCTTTTGAGTGTGATGGTGACCTCTATTTTTCTCCGAAGTGCTCAAATTTTTGAGCTACTACCATATTTTTCCTTTTTGTGTCCTTAACGAATTTGACCCAATTATTTAACTACTCAAATTTTGATAAAACTATAGCTGACCTTAGGATTTTTTGATGTTGCAGAGATGATGAAAACCTTTGTTTCAACTAAATATACACAAAAAATATACCCAAGCTTGGATCCCTCAAGCATGCAGATAGGAACTTAATAGATCATAAGCTTTGATACTATGTAGGAGTTGATGAAATGACCATAGGAGCCAAGAATCATCTGTAAGAAAAATACCTATCATGCAAAAAGAGATCAAGAAAAAATAACATTCTCTATAATAGGGTAAGTGCACCAAGATAGTGTGCAAAAATGGGGGTGTAAGTGGCCACTTTATTTTTGAAATCAAGTAAACCTGAATTAGGAAGAGAAATTTGAGAGTCATGTAGTTAAAATTAGATAATGGTAAGAGGGTCAAATCCTTTGCGCATGAAAAATTGTTCTTGATTTTTTTGGAAAAATATATAACTAATAGTAATGTTGAAGATTAATTATATGATGGAGTTGATGATGAAGTCTAACCAAGATAAGAGGAATACATGATAGTAGAAACATTAGATCAGTTATTGTCTTGTCATTGATGTTAAGCAATTGATTTCTAGCTTATATTATGTTGCCATATCATTCAGTATATGATATAAGGTGAATGAGTTAAAGAGTAAAAGAAATGAGATGTGAAGTTGAAGAAATTCATTGAGAAACTGATACATATTGAAAAATAATAAAATTGCATGTTGATATAATTGTTTTCTACTTAAGATATGACTATGTTAAGTTGGTAAAGCATGGTGATGAATATTTTTCATTTCGGTAAGTTAAGTTGTTTTGGCTACCAAGAAAGAAAATTCACTTAGTAAGGTAAATGTAAAATGAAGGTCACTTGGTAAAGAGAAAGGAACTCAAGGTACTGAGTGATGTAATCAAAATTCAAATGAAGAACACCGAGCAAGGAACATATATTAAATAAGGATTGAATCAAAATTTAATGATTAGCTATGACAAGCTCGATGATCACGATGATGAGGAAAGTTAGTTATAAGAGATATACAAATAGGAAAATTCAAGGTGAAGATCTACAAAAAGATTTAAGTGGAAAATAGAGATGGAACAAGTTTCAAGAAAAGTTCAAGTTCCTAGGTGAAAAGAAAATGTGTTACCGAGATCTAGATTTGAGGTATAATGAATTGGATGGTTAAGATTGATCAAAGAAAAATTTAATAGAGGAGATTAAGAGGAAAAAGTTATCTATATAAAGGATGATTTTGTATGGACACATGGCTGGAAAACTGAATATTTGAAGGGTTACCGACTATTGCAGTGAAGAAGGAACAAAAAGATTTTGAGTGGAAAAGAAGGATTTGATGAAGTGTTGAAGCCAGTAGATAATGAAGAATTGAAGTGAAGACAAAAGATCACATAAGGATATGATTGAGAAAATAAATTTTAAAATCTACAGGTCATTTTATTTACTATTGCTTACTAGCGTTTGTAACAGAGAAATCTCATAACAAAGTAGACTTAACACTCTTATTGTAAAATTCTTGAAAAAGGTGACATTCTAAAGAGTGTTTGAAGCCCTCTAACAAGGTGAATATCCTAATAGATCTAAGGTAAATTCCTTGATTGGGTCACACCTAACAGTGTGTATTGTAATCTTTAACTAGAGTGGCTCTTAACCAGACATACTTCAGAAGAGTATTTTCTTAGTGGGTGATAATTCCCACAATGGTTTTTCCCAAAGCTAGGTTTCCATGTTAAATATTGGTGTTAAATGTTGTGAATCATTTGTGTGAATGATTTAATGATTGTTATAGTTTAATTAATTTTATTAGTAAAAAGTGAACTGTGTATTATTGAGTTAATCAGAGAAAGGTTGTTAAGGTATTTGGGATCATGGATTATTGATTCACCCCCCTCCCCATAATCCAAAAAGATTTAGTATTTTGAAAAAACCCTTTGGTGGAAAGATATATAAGAGTGAGAGCTAGAAGTTGTGTATTTTTTTTGTATTTTTTGTTGAGCATTATTTTAAATAAGTTTTGGAAGTGGGTACATCCTGAAAATTAGGTGCATGTTCATGCGCAATACATAACTTGCACCAAAATTATTAATAATTTTTTTTAAAAAAATGTTAAGAATCAAGTGCAAAATTATATATAGATATATATATTTGGTCAAGTCAATCAAAATGTTTTAGGAAAATGAAACAGGTATGTCTCTGACAATTATGGAGACACTAGTAAAGAAATTTTAGCTTTAATATGTTAATTTTGTCCAAAAATATTAAAAATATATGGTTAGAAATCTCATAATACATGTGAAATTATGTTGATAATTTTACAAATACGCAATTAATGACATGTAAACTTGATGAAGGCGAATTTGATAAACTAGTCTGGAAGAATAAAATACATGAAGAAGAAGGGAAATGGAGGGAAATGAAGCTTCCAAGCTTCAAGGTCATTACTGAAGCCTATTACCTAAGCATAATTCGGTCAAGTTTTAAAACATTTAAAAATCCAATAATGTTTTTAATGTTTAAAAATGAAATCATTTTTTTAATGCTTAAAAACATGATCTTGTTTTTTAAGTTTAAAAACTTGATGGGGTTTTTAAACATTACAAACATAAAGCCACACACATATGAGCATATATATGTAGATTTAATATGTGTATACATATGTACATATATAATACATGTATATAAATATTTATATATATGTATATATATGTATATATGTATGTTTATATATATATATCTATATATATATATATATATGTATGTATGTATGTATGAATGTATGTTTCTACATATCTATATATATATATATATATATATATATATATATATATATATATATATATATATATATATATGTATGTATGTATATGTGTATATATGTATAAACATACATACATACATACATACATACATACATACATATATATATATATATATGTATGTATGTATGTATGTATGTATGTATGTTTATACATATATACACGTATACATACATACATACATACATACACACACACACACATATATATATATATATATATAGATATGTATGTATGTATATATATATATATATTTATCTATATATATATATATATATATATATATATGTATATACATGTATATATGTATAAACATACATACATACATATATCTATATAAAACTATATATATATATATATATATATATATATATATATATATGTTTATACATATATACATGTATATATATATATGTATGTTTAAACATACATACATACATACATACATACATACATACATACATACATATATATATATATATATGTATATATATATATATATATATACACATGTATATATGTATATTTATATATATACATGTATATATATATATACATGTATATATATATATACATGTATATATATATATATATATATATACATATATACATGTATATATATATATATACATGTATATATGTATATATATATATATACATGTATATATATATATACATGTATATATATATATATACATGTATATATGTATAAACATACACACTCACACACACACACACATATATATATATTTAAGTATATACTTATGTATATAAAATAAATGTGTATGTATGTGTGTGTGTGTGTGTGAACAGATATTTCTTTAAATTTTATCTATTGTCAATTAGGAAATCTAGGTCACCATATTTAGTTGGAGATGAAGTTTCAGAATTGGGAAACTACTTTGAAATAGGTATAACTATTGGAAAACCTCATCCACTTGGAAAAAAAAGTGCACTTGAGTTTTTTATGAGTAACACACTCAAGGAGCAGTGGACATTCCCAAGATAAACCCACCCTCTCTTTCTCTCTCTCTCACCATCTCTTCCCCCTAATTATACTTTATCTCTACTTCATGTCTCTCACTCTCCCCTCTTTCTCTTACTCTATCTCTCATATCTCTCCCCCCTGATTAACCTTTGTTAGAATAACTAAGAGGGGGGTGAATCAATTATCTAGTGTCCCAAAAAAAAATGTATAATTCAAAACAACTTCTATTTTTTCTCCTCGATAAACAATAGTTACTTTCATTGTCTGTGCTTTTACCGATTACCAGTCAAATACTATAATAGTTACCAATCAAATCCAACATGTAACATGCAAAGTATGATAACAAAAAAATATCACAATCAACACATAACACAAGAGATTTAACATGGAAACCCTATAAAGGGAAAAACCATCTGGGACCAACAAACCAAAATTGTTTGCTCTTCTGAAGTGAGGTCGGTTAAGACCCAACCCTATTAAAGGTTTACAAACACACTATCAAGTGTAACCTTGTTAGAGGATTTTAGACTAGAAGTTATCATCCAACTAGCATTCACTATGGGGTTGACAGGATAACAATGTTCATTCTATCAATGATACATCATAGGACTTTCAGAGTCCACTCGGTAAAGAGATTTTGACTATATACAATGGTTAAATATGTAACAGTAAATGACCTACCTTAATACAACTTTATTTGTAGATTATAGATCAATATTCAGTCCTAACAAATCCTTTTGATCAATATTTCACATCAGATTCAATACTATATCAACTTACTGTCCATCGGTAATTGCTCTCTGTAGCTCAGTAATTGTTCTGCAGCTCGGTTCTTACTTAACCAGTATGATCAAAATGCATGACAACCTTGTTCATGCTATATTCCTATAGTTTCTACTTCTTCTAGCTTCTTTCATAATAAAATTCTATTCTCTTATATAGGCGGGTAAATCATTTTCTTGTCCACCATCAGATTTTTCCGCTTAACCACATTCATAGATTTTGCCACTTCAAACTTTCTCAGCTGACGTGTCAGTAACATGTTTCAATTTGCTCCATGAGATCTTCCTTTAATTTTGTTAGCCGTCGATCTTTATAACAAACATTATCTGTTATTACTGAAATCGAGGTACTTTACAGCTCATCAATCTTATCAGCTAAACTAATCATTTAGTTCATTCTGTTCCACTTAGTTAACAAAGAAATATGTCGGTGAACACTGCTCAGTTAATACTATAATTGGTATACACTCCCACTCTGTCGGTGTATACTAGAAATGCTTCATTTATCGACAACACTGCTTTGTGTCTTTTATCTCTATACTTCATCATAGATGAATGCAACATAATAAAGTCAATATCATCAAGTCATAGACTCATCAACAAGTTACTCAATGTGTTCCTTATTCTCATCTGTCATGTACATCTTTCCCCATGTAGATTTCTATGTTCTTCATCTCTTTCACCTTTCTTCAAATGTCTCAGTATAGTAACTTACAAGATAAGTGTTGTCAAACTACTTGACATCAATGACAGCACAATACTGATTTAATCATATTACATATCTAATCAGCAACTCCTCAGTGATCTTTAATCACAAATTCTTCAATCAGATTCCAAATCAGTTGTAGTCCAACATTCTCTCCCTTTGGCATTGATGGCAACTCAAGTAATATGAAATGTACCATACACATACCAAACATATTATTAGCACATTGTAAAAATTTCATGGCTTTAGCCCTTTTCTTCTAGTCTTTGCAGTTGTTTTTAGGTCTCTGGCATTAGCCCTTAGTTCAAATTTTTGAAAAACCCTTTGTATTGCCCTGGCCCTATTCTAATTTCAAAGTTACCTTTTTGGGTCACTTAAAGGTCCTAATTCACATGTGCTTTAATATTTTGTCACCTTGCGGGGTCGATTGTTAAATTTTCCTAAGTCTCTAGCACCTGGCGGGCTTTAATATTTCCTAAGTCCTAATGATTTAATTCTTCCTAAGTCATTGCATTAATTTTTCCTAATGTTCTGGCTTAATAATTTTTTGGGCCCGGCTCTTTGACACCATCTTAATCCTATGGTTGTCATAAGTTCACAAGGGTTTTGTCAGAGGCTTGCGATCTTACGACGATCATTGATTTCATATCTTGTCAGAGGGTTGTCAGGGTGGGGTAAGATTCTTCATCTGATGGTTGTCTTATGATCTGAAGGAATCTGGGAGGTCTATGTGAAGATGAGACAACTGTCAATTTTCTTGATGCAGGCCCAGTAAGGTTTCTCAGTCTTTTTGGTGGTCTAGACAAGGTTTTGGTGGCCTGAAAAATTTCAAAGGGGTTTCGCTTGTTCATTGAATAAAATTGGCGGTGTTCTAAAAGGCCGGTGATTCAACAAACACTGTGTTCACGTAATCGCTAAACTATCTAGTGGTAGTATAAAGTTTTCTGCAAATGGCCGATTCCCTTCAGTCGCCAGTTTGCTAAATGTGATTGAGGTCATATTAAAAGGTAAAGACATTAAACCCATGAAATAAAAGGATCCGATGGTCACAATATAAAGTTGACCTAAATTCAAATGTAGACCGCTGATTTGCTGCTGGCACCTAGGAAATGATCGTTGCAGTTTGAATTCAAATTTTGAGAGGGTTTCCAGCGATAGGAAGTACCAAAATTTATGGTTTTTGGAGCTGATTTTGATTGGTTTGGTGGTGCTGGTTGTTGCCGACTGATTCAAGGGTCTCTGTGGTCAGTGGCATGATGTTTTTAAACTAGGAGAAGTATGGTTTTATTGCTCAAGGCATGTTGCAAGTAGCTAAAAGGACTAACTGACATAGAATTCCATGATTTGCAATACTTTCTCAGAGATGTATCATAAGTGCAAATCTTTCTCAGGCATGCCTGATGGGTTTTCATCCCCTGTAATAAATTCTTGACTATTTCAGTTGGTTTAGTGGGTGAAACCCTAACCCTAGTCATCTGTAGCTTGTTGCAAGCTATTTTGGGTTTCCAAGATGACTAGGGGGTATATATTGTAGCTTTTTTGAGTTGGAGAGGGTTCCAAAACTTTCTTTTTGGTCCCTGGTTGTTGATGGTATTATACTGAACAAGGAGAACTTGGATTTAGGGTTTTGTTTCTCTTTGCACTATGTTAGCTTGGTAATGTATTGATTCTAAAAGTTAATGAGAATACACTTGAATTCCTATCTCAAACTATTGATTGTCACATATATGTTAAGGTCACAAAGTAGATTAACATATGGTAAACAAAGAGTATTGTGAGATCAGCTTGGAGTTCCTAACAAAGTTAGGATTAAAGCCTTTAGGGTGATTTCAATGAGTTCATTGTTAGATTGGAATTTGATGATTAGGTTTGGGAGTGAGGGGAGTAATAGGCAAAGCACTTAATTTGAGTTCATGTGTGTTTGAGTTAAGGTTTTAGTTGATATATGTTATCAAGTGACTCTTTGCCTAGGGTTAAGGCACTGATCTATTCTTTGGAAGAAGTCCATCATCATCAATCACACACACATTTAAATGATAAAATCTTTCAATCAATTAGTAAGGGGTATAGTTGTATATTGTTTTGAGACTCCTTTGGAGAAGTGAGTCAAGGGTACACCCACCTGAGCATTAAGGCTCAAAGTGTAGGATGATATCATTGTTGATCCTTGTTAATTGGCCCTCTTCCTTGTAGACTTTTCAGTGGTGATAGATTCAAAGTATCATTATAGTTATCCATCAAAGTATAAATCTACAAGTTGAAGATCAAAGGGAACTCCCAACAAAATGGCAACTCTACTGGGGAGAACAACAATGAAGAAGTATATCTGTTAGGGTCTCTAGTTGGGGTTATATTGTTATATTCAAAATCTTTTATTAACCAGATTGATTTACCCATCTGAGTCACCAACAAAATGGCAACTCTGCTAGGGAGAGTCTAGAGATAAAAGTTTGCAAAGTGCACTCTTGTTTTCCTATTGTATTCAGTTAAAGATTTCCCACTTTGGTGGGTGGTGACTCAAAAGGGTTAAAACCAGTGTCATACTACAAATCATGGATAAAAGGATGAATACTAGGTCCTTTGATAGAAAAAATCTAGAGGTCACTTTGGAACAATTACCTAGACAAGAGAAGAAGAGTTGGATCAGGAGGAATGGTGAGTCTACTACTGCTCCCATAAGAGAACAAAGAAATGCTAGAAATAGGAAATACTGAGAGGGGGGGTTGAATTAGTATTTCACAAACTTTTACTTTTTCCCACTTATGGATATAACAGATTACTTTAGTGCATACAAAGATTATCAAGCTAATTAATAGACATAGCAGTAAATAGAAAGAACTTATAACACATGATATGTTCTCGAGGAACCCCTAGCCAAGGGAAAACCCTGGTGGGGATGGTACCCACAAAGATCACTAATCAAAAGTATCCTGTTAGGGATATTGGACCCTGTTAAGACTCTGTTTACAATGTATAGTAGATCTGTCCTGGTTAAAGGACTTTAGGCCTTGTTAGAAGCCTTAACCCTGTTAGGAGTTTAGATTACAAAACCTGATCACCAGCTGAGCTCACTACCCAAATAGGTAATAAAAAATGTTTCTGACTATAATATGGTACTACTTACAACTTCGCATCAATAGCCTTTGCTGCTATCACAATATACAACTTTCGCAAGTTATCCTTTTCTTTCTTTTCACAAAAAACATCATACTCATTACATTTCAAGTATGCCTAATAAATGAGTTATTAGAGCTAATAAATTCATATGGTTAGCTTCCAAAATATTTATCCAAGGGTAAACATCTAGGATGTCATCCCTTCATAATGTTAAGTCATTATTTTGACAAGCAAAATAATCCCTTAACTCTTTCGCTAATATTGTCTCCAAAACTATTCTGTCTGCAAAACTATCTTCGGTAAACTTCAAATAACTTCATCCATACTGCTCCAAACTACATGCACACTAAGATGGGGTATCCTCATACTTTGTAGAAGCTTTAGTTAATTGTGCAAACAAAAATATTGCTCCAGTGGGTGTCGCCAACTAAATCTTCATTGGGTGCTCTGTCAGGATCACTATATCCATACTTAGACAATTTCTTCCTTCAACTTGCATTCCAGATTTTGTGCTCTCAGTAGAGATCATATGTTTCCATAATGACAACATCTATGCATCTACATTAGCCAAATTTCCAACAATCTCTCCCTTTGTCATTGGTGGCAACATATGGGAAAATTGGCTAAGTGTGCAAACAAAACTTCAAAACACTTACACAAAATTGTGGCCAAATGTTATACAAAACATATACAATATTATAATCCATAGAATAGCTCCCCATATGAGTATCCTTCCTCAACATATTATCAATTTTCTGCTATCTCTCCCTCTTTGACAACAATGACAAAGATAGGGTGTACAAAAATTTCAAAAAGAAACTTGATACCTTGTTGTCAGCTATTGCAAAGCCAGTAGGCTTGCAACATAGTCGCCGAACTCTGACTTCCATGTTTCAAAATCTTTCTCCCATATCTTCTTGATGGATTCAGCAACATTGAGTAAAGTGCTCAATCTGTATGCTACTATCTGACAAGCTTGCAGGGAATTAAAGCTAAACTTCTGAAAAGATGTCTTTACTGAAAGACACTCCTTAATTTGGTCTTCAACAATTGAGGTCTTGATTGAGACATGCTCTCTCAAGATGTTAATCCTGATCATCTTTCTATTCTTCTCCTCTGCTAATATTCTGATTTCATCATTTAACTTCCTTATGTTCTTCTCCACATAACTTATCTTTACATTAGGGCTTGTCAAGGTGTTTGTCTCAGTTGTAATTGCATCTATCTTCTCTCTGATCTTCTTATCTTCTTCAACTGTTAGGATTTCTGATTTTGTGCATTGTATATACAAACTCTTTCCAGTCTCAAAATGTTTCCTCAAATTCTTTATACATACATCCAAATTACCAATATCATTTCGAATATTTACACTTATATTTTGTTGCATTTTTGCTTCATAAGCTTCCTGAGCTTTTATTCTAGCAATATCCTTCAAGTTAGAAAATTCAGAGTCAAAAGAGTTCATTACCATTTTAGCTTTCTCAAGTGGATCCGAGTCAAATACCTTAGTTTTGATCACGCTCTCAAGTTTCTCTGTCAAAACTCTAACTTTTCCTTCAAGGTGCTTCACCTTCTTATTCTTTCCAATAATTTTATTAAGAGATGTGATGAACTCAAGCTGATCATCATCTTCAACCTCTTTTCCAAGGTCTTCAAAAATTGAACCAATTTGTTTCTTCTTATTGTCAGGTGTGCTAATGTCTTCAACTGGTATAGAAGGTACACTAGAGGTAGTGACCTCTGTCAAAATTTGTTTACCTTTAACTGTTTTCTCTACTGGAACTGATTCTGATACAGTTGGTGCTTCGTCTACCTCTATATCCTTTTCTAATTCTGTAACCTTCTCTTGCTCTCCTAAAGCCAAATTGTCAACAATGTTTCCTAGATCACAAAATGCTACATCATCTGACTCTAGTGTCACTTTGGTGCCTTCAATGTCCATTGATTCTTTGCCAATATTGATATGTGAAGAAGATGGGACTTCTTCAATACCAACTTCCTCTGCATGCTATTCCTCTAATTGCTTCTTTTATTTTGAACTTTTTGCAGAGTTGAAATTCTCTTCATAGGTTCCAAACCTATTTGCATGACCATCCAACTCACACTTTAACAGTCTATTCACATATCCTACTATTTCTGCTTCAAATACTTCATAGCCAAGAGGGTCTATGAATTCCATTCTAGACTCAACTGCTTCAATGTAGGTGAAATCAATGTCTACCATAAAACAAATGTCATCTTTATGCTTTTCAACTAAGGATTGAGGAATCCTTGATCTGTTCTTAACAATATTCTGAAAAGTCTTCAATACAAGCTTCACACTGTCATTGACTTTATCAATTAGGTGCTTCATGTAGACTGAGTTTATTCTTTCCATTGTGTTCACATTGTCACTCCAGCCAACTGTGTAAGGAAATATTCTCAAAATGTGGAAAAACATATAGGTTATCAGAGATGAAAACCTAAACTGTGTGTACTTAGCCTTCTTAATCTTTTCTAAGTTCTCAAACAACTGAATTCTTAGAATTTCACATAGGTCTACTTGTTTCTTCTCAATACACATAAGATAAGCTACATGAACCATTCTTGTAGCCATGTCATCTTCCCTTGAACTACCACATAATTTAGTTGTTAGGATCTTGCAAAGGTACCTAACATCATCTTGCTTAATGTTACTTATCACAATTCCTCTACCATTATAACTAGATCCAGTGTTGTCTAAGACAATCTTTCTCATGTTCTTTTCATTTAGTGGAATCTCTCCAACTTTTGATAATCTAGTAACATCATGAATTAGGTTGGCAGTTATATCAATAACTCTATCCTCCATCCAGAATTTCCCATTGTGGATTCTACTTAAAATGATCTTGGTACATTCCTCATCATCAAATTCATACTTCATGGAATAATTGATAATTTCATTGTTCTCTAAGTGCCCATAAGCTGGTTTAACTGACATGTCTTGATTATACAATTTCCTATAATCATCATTAAAATCTGCATCTCCCAAGGTTTCAAACTTGCAACCTAAATATCCTTTAACATTCTCAATGTGTAATACTCCGTCTGGTACGGATGATAGTGCTAGTCTGTCATCAATTTCAGCTGGTTCTACTAGTTCTTTCTTAATCTTAGGTCTATTCTTATCCTTAACATTATGAACCATAGAAATATTCATCTTATCAACTGATTAAATATTGAAAAATACCTCAACTTTGCAAATCTAGGGTTTCAGTATGATCAGCGCTGCAAACTGCTTCCAAACTTCTTCAAATCATCCTCAACTCACTTTTTCTTCTTTCAAATATCTTTTCAATCACTTTGAAATTGTAATAACTTCAATTTTGACCTAATAACACTTCACATTAACTTGATCTGACATCACATTCATTCATTTTGCCACTAAAACCTCAAAAAGCTGATTCTGCAAACCTGCAACCATAAAACTTTTTGCGACCTCGCAAAACACAATATTTTCTTTTGCACACTTAACCATAGCATTAGTACAACATAAAAAACCTATATCTAACTACAAAAAACTTAACTCATTCAAATTCCTAAACTACACTAATCCTAAGTCCTAAACTATAGAAACTTACATAATTTAAGTACTTAAAGAAGGATTAGGTAAAGATTCATCCTTACCATCAGATACATTACCTTCCTGACTACTTTTAGTGCTGAATATACCTCCTTGATCTGTGCCTTTATCAAATTTTACTTCATCTTTATTGCTACAACAACCTTTCTCTTTGTTTCCTACATTTTCATTCCTTCTTGCATTGTTCCTAGGGTTAGGGTTATGATGATAACCTCCATTGTTCATTTTGAAAACTCTTGCTATGTGTCCAAACTTGTTGCATATCTAACAAATGATTCCATTGTTTCCAAATCTCTATCCTTGCTGGTTAATCTGTGACCTACAATTTCTAGCAATATTTCCTACTTTGTTGCATCTAAAACATACTACCACTTTTCTTTTATTCATTTCTTCAATAGATCTCTTATCTGCATTGTTAGTATTCCCAATCATTCTATTATCATAATTATTCAAAATTACTTTAGGTCTTCTACATTCATTAGCTCTATGTCCAAAACCATGACAATTATAACAATGTCCATTAAGAGGTTTAAATTGCTTACCTGTGCAATCTCTCTTCATGTGCCCAATAGTATTACAAGCAAAACATCTACCTTTGAATTCTCTTTGCATACCTTTAGATGATTCTTCCTATTTTTATTCTTCTTTCTCTCTAGGTGGTTCTTCTTTAGGTGGATCTTCCAATGTGTTCTCATCTAGCTTCATTTCCTCCATACTTTTAGATGTCTTCAGATCTAGCTTCTTACTTTCATGATTTGTTCTAAACATACTAAATCCAAATCCAGTCTTATCAAAGAATGGTTCTCCAAAAGAAATTTGTTATTCAATCCTATCACCATTAGAATATAGCCTTTCAAGTTGTTGTTTAGATTGAGTCAATTCACCTTTCACAATTTTATTATACTTCTCAAGTTCTGCATACTGCACTTTTACTTTTTCAGATTTAGATGTTACCTTTTCAAGTCTTGATCTCAGATCTTCATTCTCAATTTTCAATATTTCATTATCAGATCTCAAATTTCCATCTTTCATACTAAGCTTCAGATTTACTATCTTTAGTTCATGCTTAAGGATCTCATTTTCTTTTTCTAATTCATCATAATCTTCAACAAGAATATCAGATTCCTTTTCAGATTTTAGATCTTCAATCTTACCTTTTAATTTGTCAATAACATTCTTTACATCTTCATACTTTATTTTTAAGGAGTTTCTTTCATCAGTAAGCATATCAATCTATTCAAGAGCTTCTTCAAGATTCTTCTGAAGTTGATCCATATCCATAGAGATCTTACTCAAGCTGCTAAGCTTTCCTTGAATGTTCCTTCTCCGAGTAACTGAGCTCTGATACCAATTGTTAGAAATAGGGAATACTGAGACAAGGGGGTGAATCAATATTTCACAAACTTTTACTTTTGCCCACTTATGGATATAACAGATTACTTTAGTGCATACAAAGATTATCAAGCTAATTAATAGACATAGCAGTAAATAGAAAGAACTCATAACACATGATATGTTCTCAAGGAAACCATGGCCAAGGGAAAACCCTGGTGGGGATGGTACCCACAAAGATCACTAATCAAAAGTATCTTGTTAGGGATATTGGACCCTGTTAAGACTTTGTTTACAATGTATAGTAGATCTGTCCTGGTTAAAGGACTTTAGGCCTTGTTAGAAGCCTTAACCCTGCTAGGAGTTTAGATTAAAAAACCTGATCACCAGCTGAGCTCACTACCCAAATAGGTAATAAAAAATGTTTCTGACTATAATATGGTACTTCTTACAACTTCACATCAATAGCCTTTGCTACTATCACAATATACAACTTTCGCAAGTTATCCTTTTCTTTCTTTTCACAAAAAACATCATACTCATTACATTTCAAGTATGCCTAATATATGAGTTATTAGAGCTAATAACTTCATATGGTTAGCTTCCAAAATATTTATCCAAGGGTAAACATCTAGGATGTCATCCCTTCATAATGTTCAGTCATTATTTTGACAAGCAAAATAATCCCTTAGCTCTTTCGCTAATACTGTCTCCAAAACTGTTTTGTCTGCAAAACTATCTTCGGTAAACTTTGAATAACTTCATCCGTACTGCTCCAAACTTTATGCACACTGAGATGGGGTATCCTCATACTCTGTAGAAGCTTCATTTAACTACACAAACAAAAATATTTCTCTAGTGGACGTCACCAACTAAATCTTCATTGGGTGCTCTGTCAGGATCACTGTATCCATACCTAGACAATTTCTTCCTTCAACTTGCCATACTTGCATTCCAGATTCTGTGCTCTTAGTAGAGATCATATGTTTCCATAATGACAACATCTATGCATCCACATTAGCCAAATTTCCAACAAGAAATACCAGAGGTAGAGCACCACATGTTTCCTCAAGTGAGGAAGGTTCATAAGATAGAGTTTCTAGATCAGATGGTGGTCACTTTGAAGATAAATTTTATGATACCCCAGAGGCTGTATTTCAAGACAAGGGTTCATTGCTTGCAAGTCAGGATGAACAAGCTAGAGAGATGGGTTTTGAGATTGATTTAGATCTTGATGAAGATAATTTCAGAAGGGAACCCATGAGACCAAGGCAAGTCCATTTCCCATATCAAAATCTCACTGATATGGATGTGTCATCAGGTTTTGATGACATTATGATAGACCTAGATGATTTAAATGCACTATGGTTGTAGTTGGTAGAGTAGGATGCCATACATAAGAGGTTACAAGAGGAGAGAGAAGCTAAAAAAGTGAATGCTCTAATAGAAAGATAGTCTCTCCTTAGAAAGATTAATGAAATGAAGGAGAGAAATAAGATGCTTGCTTCTTCTCCTAAGGTGTTGCAGCATGATGTTTTTGGTGATCTTGAAGCTCTAAGGAGTGAGAAAGAATGCTTGTTGCAAGACCATGAGTTTGATGAAGAGGGCCGTGTGATTAGACAAGTGAAAAGTTATGCTCCATTGCCTAAGGGTAAGAATGGACATGAGATCACTAGGCCTACTATAGTTATTAATGAAAAAGGAAAGCAGAAGATGGTGGGTGTCCAAATAAGAAAACTAGTGACAATACCAGGGATCCCACCACCTAAATCAAATAGGGAAACAAAGATAGAAAGAAAAAGAAATGAGGATGAAGCTCTAGCTCAAGAGTTGGAAAGAGCTAAAGTTGATGATGCTATTGCAAAGAAAAGAAGAAAGATCCAGTTCTTGAAGGCTTCATCAGCTAATGTTCATGGCCCTTCTACTACTGAACTATGTATGTCATCGATGAACACTACTGTTCCACTTAGCAATGCTACTACTAGTAATCTAATTCCTAATGTATCTACCAAATCATTTGTTGATCCTAATAGATAGTCAAATGTGCAAGTGGGTGGGAGTGTTGATAAAAATAATAATTCTAGTGGGAACACTAGTTTAGGATTTCAAAGAAGACCTATGCAATTAGATGGCTATAGGAAAATTAGTTTTGATGGGATACTAGGCTACCCAAATGCTTTTCCAAATGATATAAGAGATAAGGTACCTAAGTTTTCTGGTAATAATGCTATTAGTTGTGAGGAGCATCTTAGGTTATTTGTTGATATGCTTAATGATTATGAGGTTGAGCATGAGGATGTAGTCATGAAATTATTTTTTCAATCTCTAATGGAGGATGCTAGAGATTGGTTTAAGAGACTTCCTGATAAATGTATTGATACTTGGGATTCCTTTGAGAGATGTTTTAAAGAGCAGTATGGTGATAGGCCTAATTCTAGTTTCATGTTGAATGAATTCAATACCATAAGGAAAAATCAGAATGAGTCTGCAGCTGAATTCAATATGAGATTTCAGAAGGGTATGCATAAGTTGTTCCAAGTTATGCGATTAGATGGTAGTGTTTGTCTAACTCATAATTCAATGCATTTGATGGAAAAATGGGATATTTGTTGAGGGACAAAGAACCAAGAACCCTTAGAGATGCTTTTAGGATTGCTGTCAATATTGAGAACAATATGAAGATATCAAGGAAGTTGGGTGGGAAAAGAGATGACCCTAAGTTGTTTGGGGACAAGAAATACAAAAAAGAAAATGATAGGAATGTTGGAACTAGGAGGCAAGAAGAAGATAAATTGGATAAGGTGCTCAATGCATTGAAGGATTTGAAGGCACCTACAAATAGGAACATCAGTGCTCCTACCAATGAAAGGCCTCAGTTCAACAACAATTTCAATAAGAAGAATAGATTGCAAAACTACCCCTACAACACCGAATGGAAGGATGGAAAGCTTGTTGTCCCTATTGCAAGAGGAAACAATGATAGAGGTGTCCTTGACCCTCTACAAAAGGCTTCAATAAATGTCATGGAGGACATACCTTGGTGTGTTGTATGCCAGTCCCCTCATTCTGCAGAGCATTGTGTGGTTGCACATTCTATGGCTGCAAATCAAGATTGTGGCAATGAGGAGATAGATCAAGAAGAAGATCAAGATGATGTTGGATGCAACATGGCTACTTCATATCTAGGATATGAAGATGATTCTGATTTTGATGAAGAAGTAGATATAAATGTGAAGAGACACAATCAGGCCCTTTTTCATCAAGAGGTTTTTTCTGATAGTGAAGACATAGATAAGAAGACATGTAACATGAACTCTTCTTCTAAGCCAATAAATTTAAGAAGACCTTCTAGAGAAGAGATGGATAGGATTACTATAGAAATGATTGCCCAAGTGCAAACTAGGGGCATGGTGGCAAGGAATACAAATGAAAAAGTTGCAGGAATGTTTATAAAGAGTACCAACTCTAGAGAGCCTAATGAGAAAAAATCAAAAGGTGATCACATGGTGAAATTCAAGAATGTAAAAGGTAAGAATTGTGAGCCTAAGGGAGTTGGAGTTGAAAGATTTTCTAGTGAGATTGAGAAGCTAGTTAACACAATGGCTAAGATTGAAAAAATATGGGTGGCCAATACACCTAATGTATCAGATAAGCAAAAGGATACTAAGGCTATGCAAATTGAGATTCCTTCCTCTTCTCCTATTGATATTTTATCTGTATTGTCCCAAATTACAGTGAAGGTTCCATTGTTAGAATTGTTGAGGATCCCTGAACACAAAGACAGAGCTATTACATGGGTAGATAATGTTCATAACAATGATGTTTCATGCAATGGATCTCAGGATAAAACTTTGAAAGGTGTGGCTACTTAGGGAATTGTATCTCAAATTCCTCCTATATATTTGGATAGTTCTGTCAATGCTAGCCTTGAAAACATTGATCCATTCTTTCTAAGTGTCCTTGTGATTGGAATGAAACTAAGAAATTGAATGATTGATAGTGGTGCCTCTAATACTATTATGCCTTTTAAGATTATGGAAAATTTGGGCCTTAAAGTTGATACAGTTCAAGGCAGACGTTGTGCAATGGATCAAAGGGAGGTACCAGTCATTGGGACTATTAGTGCAATGCCATATAGGCTAGCAGCATATCCAGAGAAAGAGTTAATAATGAGTGTTTTGGTGGTGGACATCCCTCCTCATTATGGGATGCTTCTATCTAGAAGGTGGAGTGTGATTTGTCCTATGCCACTTTCAAGATTGATGATCAGTTTTTCAAGATTGAGCAAGAACCAAGAGTTAGCCACATGATTGAGAGAAGTATTTATAATGAAACTACATGTTTTGTGGATACTGATATTAATCCTTTTAGGGAAAAGATCCCTGTACTTGAGAAGGAACCTATTTTGTCACCTATCTTTATTGAGGTAAGTGTTAATTCTATGAGAGGTGATTTGTGGGTAATGTACTTTGATGGTGCAAATTGCAAAGATGTTGCAGGAGCAGGTATTTTACTTATTTCTCCTAATGGAAACACCTACAAATTTTATTTCACATTGAATTTCTTTTGTACCAACAATATAGCAGAATATGAGGCATTTTTGTTAGGACTAAGGTTGGCACAAAAACATGGTATTAAGTGCTTAAGTGTTATTGGTGATTCTGAGTTGGTGGTGTCCCAAGTCAGGTCAGTATATGCTTCCAAGAAAAAAAGGTTAAAACAATATAGAAGTGCAGTTTGGGATTTGATTGAACATTTTGATGCCTTCAATATTGAGTGGATGGATAGGAGTAACAATAAGATGGCTGACTTGTTAGCCAATATAGCAATCAATCCCAATGATATTACTTTTGCTGGTCTCTCTAAAGTTGAAGTTCAAACTAGACCTAGTGTACCAGACAATATTGAAAATTGGCAAGTTTTTGATGATGATAATGATATCTTGAAGTTTATGAGTTGTGAAGATTAGTATCATGGTCAAGAATTTGATTGTTTAGCCTTGGTTGAGTCAGTAGAAGGAAAAGTGGTTGTCTTTGGTAATGAAGTTATTCAGCTTAGAACTAACAAGGTAACCAAGGGGCTTGTTGTTTTGGAGACTGTCTTTGATAACTAGGATAGAGTTCAAAAGAATATCAAAAGAGATGATCATGCTGATCTAGATGAGATAAATCTTGGAACACATGAGGCACCTAAGAAGGTATACATTGGTAGGGACATGTCTCACAATGTGAGAAAATCTCTGATTGAATTAATAAGAAAATTCAGGCATGTTTTTGCATGGTCATATGATGACCTAAAGGTTTATAGAGAAGATTTGTTTCAACATATTATTCAATTGAAAGAAGATGCTAAACCTTTCTGGCAAAAACAAAGGCCTATCAATCCTATTTTGGCACCCAAGATGCAAGAAGAATTGATGAAGTTAAGAGATGTTGGAATTATCAAGCCTATAAGGCATTCTTCTTGGGTGTCAAATCTTGTCCCTATCAGAAAGAAGAATGGTGACATTAGACTTTGTGTGGACTTCAGGAATTTGAACATCAGCTCATTAAAAAATAACTATTGTCTACCCAATATGGAGGCTATGTTGTAGAGAGTAACTGGATTTGAATTGATGTCTATGATGGATGGTTTCTCTGGTTACAATCAGGTAATTGTCAAAGAATTAGAGCAATTCAAGATAGCTTTTACAACACCTTGGGGGACATATGTTTATGTGAGAATGCCTTTTGGTCTCACAAATTCTAGTGCTACTTTTCAAAGAGCAATGGATGTTGCTTTTGTAGATTTTATCAATGATTTCCTTGTTGTTTATCAAGATGATTTAACTGCCTATTCAAAGAAGGAAGAATACCATTGTACTCATTTAGGGAAAATATTTGTGAGGGATTTGGAATATGGCATTTCATTAAACCCAAGGAAATGTGCATTTGGTGTCACTGAAGGTAAGTTGCTTGGCCACTTAGTTGGGAAGCAAGGAGTTAGGATTAACCCAAAGAGGGTAGCAGCTATTGATAAAATTCAGAGACCAAAGAATGTTAAAGGGATTCAGTCCTTCTTTTGTCAGGTCAATTTCTTAAGGAGGTTTGTGAAAATTTTTGTAGAGGTTACTAGACCTATTTATAAGATGTTTAAGAAGGGATCTACAATCAATTGGGAGGGTGAGCCTGATGAGGATTTAAAAAATATTAAGCAGGCCATTAAAGATGCACCTATGCTTAAGGCACCTGATTATAGTATCCCAATGCATATCTTCTCTTTTGCATCTTTTCACACTATTGCTATAGTTTTGTTACAAAAGAATAAGGATGGTTTTGAGCAGCCTATTGCATTCTTCAGTAAATCTTTGTAGGCTGCTGAATTGAAGTATGACATAAATGAGAAACAAGCATATGCACTTGTGAAGACAGTCAAGGCTTTTAGGTGTTACTTGATGGGGGTAGTTGTGATTGCTTTTGTGCCAAGTGCAGTTGTGAAGGATATTTTCTCACAGCAAGAGGTGTCTAGGAGAAGATGCAGATGGATCAATAGGATTCAAGAATTCAACATTGATATCCAAATTACTAAATTGGTTAGAGGACAAGGATTGACAAAACTGATGGCTCAATCCAATCTTGATGCAAATCAGATAAATCAAGCTGAAATTGATTATACATGTGACATGGATGATTGTGTCTGGTATCAAGATATCATCTATTACTTGAGAAATATGAGATGTCTACTAGGAATGAATGATAATCAAAGGAGGACATTAAAATTAAAGGCCATCAAGTATGTAATTGTGGAATGTAAATTGTATAGAAAGAATTTAGATTGCATACTTTTGAAATGTGTTGATGAGGATCAAGCTAACAAGTTGTTAAAGGATATGAATGAGGGGGTTTGTGGTGGGCATTATATGGGTAAAAAAACTACTCATAAAATCTTGAGAGCAAGATTCTGGTGGCCCACAATCTTCAAGGATGTAAAATAGTTGGTAAGGAGGTTTGATGCTTGTCAAAGGTTCTCTAGTAAGCTTAAATTTTTAGGTAACATGCCATTAAGGCTAGTAGAAGTACAGGCTCCTTTCCAACAATGGGGAATTGATTTCATTAGGGAGATACCAAACAAGTCAAGTGGAGGACACTCATGGATCTTAGTTGCCACTGATTACTTTACTAAGTGGGTAGAGGCTATACCTACAAGAAATGCAACCAGCAGGGTGGTAACTGATTTCTGATTGAATAATATTGTTACAAGGTTTGGGTGCCTTGAGAGAATAGTAAGTGATAATGCCATGTGCTTCAGGTCTACAGAATATAAGGACTTTGGCAAAGGTTTAGGAATTCAGATTTCTTATTCCTTACCTTATCATCCACAAGGAAATGGTCAAGCAGAATCTACTAATAAGAGTTTGATTAAGATCCTCAAGAGGATTCTTAAAAAGAATAAGAGGGTGTGGAATTCAAAACTTCCATTAGCTATATGGGCTGATAGGGTAACTGTGAAGAGGGCAATTGGTTGTGCACCATTTGACTTAGTATATGGAATACATGCAAGAATGCCTCAAAATAACTTATTGGAAATGTATAAATTTGTGCAATTATATGATGATGATATAGATGATGATATAGATGATGAGATGCAGTTGACAATTGAGGACCTCATTAGGCTGGATGAGACTAGAAGAGAATCAGTTGCAAGAAATGCCATACTGCAGTTACAGGCTAAGAATTTGTATGATAGGAAGGCTATGGAGAGGAAGTTTGAGCCTGATGACCTAGTATTAATTTGGAATGCCAGACTGGAGGATAAGGGAAAACATGGAAAGTTTGATCCCATCTAGCTAGGGCCATATCTAATTCATGAGAAATGGGGCCAAAATTCATACATTGTGAAAGAGTTAAATGGTGAAGTTCAAGAATTGCCAGTTCATGGACAATTCTTGAAGAGATACTTCAATTGAAGGTATTCTATTTTCCATGAATAGTAGTTAGGTCTGTACATTCTATAATTTTTGTAAATTTTCTTGCCCCTATCCTATTTTTTCCTAGTCTGTAGGGTTTTGGTCCTGTTGCTCTTTGTTGTCAGTTTTTCTAGTGGGATGGTCTGCTTTAACCAATGATTCTAAGTCCTTGCTATGCCTGTAGGAGGCATACATCCCCAAACAGAGCCACTGTTAGCACCTTAAAAAAATTTCATGGTTTTATCCCTTTTCTTCTGGTCTTTGCAGGTGTTTTTAGGTCTCTGGCATTAGCCCTTAGTTCAAATTTTTGAAAAACTAGCCGTTACTTTGAAAAACCCTTTGTATTGCCCTGGCCTTGTTCTAATTTCAAAATTACCTTTTTGGGTCACTTAAAGGTCCTAATTCACATGTGCTTTAATATTTTTTCACTTTGCAGGGTCGGTTGTTAAATTTTCCTAAGTCTCTAGCACCCGACAGGCTTTAATATTTCCTAAGTCCTAATGATTTAATTCTTCCTAAGTCCCTGCGTTAATTTTTCCTAAGTTTTTGTTTAATATTTTCCTGGGCCTAGCTCTCTGACACCATCTTAATCCTATGGTTGTCATAAGTTCACAAGGTTTTTGTCAGAAGCTTGTGATCTTATGATGATCGTTGATTCTCCTTTATGGCAGAGCTTCTCAAACAGGTGGGTCCATTGACATGTATGCACAAATGGTGGTTCCTCATTGGTCGAGAGAAATGATGATATGGTAGGGTTGTTAGAGGGACCTGTGAATGAAGGAAAAGTTGCATGTCTGCTTGCTAGATATTGCAACGTGGTAGCTTGTGATTCATTAAAATGGCTTATGCGGTAGGGTGGGGTCAGGTTGTTAGTCGCTTGAAGATCCGGTGGTTGTCGCATGATCGCAAGAAATTTTCTTCCCCTTTGCAATCATGCGACAGCCATCGATTTGGATTCTAATGTAAAGGCTGTCGGTGGGTCCAAATTGACATGTAGGTATAGTTGGCAATCTGTGATTGGTCCACAAGGTAATGACTTGGTGCCTATCAGTGGGACCTAGTTTTCAACTTATTAGAGGGTCCTGACATATGCAGAGCATCAACAATAGGTGTATGATCTTATGGGATGTGTCAAAGGTTTAAGATCTAGCACCAGTCATTGATTTCATATCTTGTTATAGGGTTGTCAGGGCGGGGTAAGATTCTTCATCTGATAGTTGTCTTATGATCTGAAGGAATCTGGGAGGTCTATGTGAAGATGAGAGAACTGTCGATTTTCTTGATGCGGGCCTAGTAAGGTTTCTTGGTCTTTTTGGTGGTCTGGACAAGGTTTTGGTGGCCTGATAAATTTGAAAGGGGTTTCGCTTGTTCATTGAATAAAATTGGCAGTGTTCTAAAAGGCTAGTGATTCAGCGAACACTGTGTTCATGTAATCACTAAACTATCTAGCGTTAGTATAAAGTTTTCCGCGAATGGCCGATTCCCTTCAATCACCAGTTCTCTAAATGTGACTAAGGTCATATTAAAAGGTAAAGACATTAAACCCATGAAATAAAAGGATCTGATGGTCATGATATAAAGTTGACCTAAATTCAAATGTAGACCACTGATTTCCTACTGGCACCTTGGAAATGACCGTTGCAGTTTGAATTCAAATTTTGAGAGGGTTTCCAGTGACAGGAAGTACCAAAATTTATGGTTTTTGGAGCTGATTTCGATTGGTTTGGTGGTGCTAGTTGTTTCTAACTGATCCAAGGGTCTTTGTGGTTAGTGGCATGATGTTTTTGTACCAGGAGAAGTATGGTTTTGTTGCTCAAGGCATGTTGCAGGCAGCTAAAAGGACTAATTGACATAGAATTCCATGATTTGCATTACTTTCTTAGAGATCTATCATAAGTGCAAATCATTCTTAGGCATGCCCAATGGGTTTTCATCCCCTGTAATAAATTCTTGACCATTTTAGTTGGTTTAGTGGGTGAAACCCTAACCCTAGTCATTCGTAGCTTGTTGCAACCTATTTTGGGTTTCCAAGATGACTAGGGGGTATATATTGTAGCTTTTTTGACTTAGAGAGGGTTCCAAAACTTTCTTTTTTGTCCCTAGTTGTTGATGGTATTATTCTAAACAAGGAGAACTTGGATTTGGGGTTTTGTTTCTCTTTGCACTCTATTGCCTTGGTAATGTATTGATTCTAAAAGTTAATGAAAATACACTTGAATTCCTGTCTCAAACTTTTGATTGTCTTCTTGTTCTGATTGTGGATTCATATATGTTAAGGTCACAAAGTGGATTAGCATATGGTAAACAAAGAGTATTGTGAGACCAGCTTGGATTTCCTAACAAAGTTAGGATTAAAGCCTTTAGGGTGATTTCAGTGAGTTCATTGTTAGATTGGAATTTGATGATCAGGTTTGGGAGTGAGGGGAGTAATAGGCAAAGCACTTAATTTGAGTTCATGTGTGTTTGAGTTAAGGTTTTAGTTGATATATGTTATCAAGTGACTCTTTGCCTAGGGTTAAGGCACTGATCTATTCTTTGGAAGTAGTCCTTCATCATCAATCACACACATTTAAATGATAAAATCTTTCAATCAATTAGTAAGGGGTATAGTTGTATATTGTTTTGAGACTCCTTTGGAGAAGTGAGTCAAGGGTACACTCACTTGAGAATTAAGGTGCAAAGTGTAGGAGGATCTCATTGTTGATCCTTGTTAATTGGCCCTCTTCCTTGTAGACTTTGGAGTGGTGATAGAGTCAAAGTATCATTATAGTTATCCATCAAAGTATAAATCTACAAGTTGAAGATCAAAGGGAACTCCGAACACATATATTCTACAAATTTGTGAACAAAATGTTGTAAGTTGAATAGAATTAATATGTTTAATCACTACATTACTAAACATCATTAGATAATATAGGTTTATGATTATGTAGTTGTGATCTTCTTTTAAGTTCTCTTGTTCCCACTTCTGTTCTTTGTAACTGATCGTCAATACTCTATCTCATTTAGATTGTCTCTCCCTTAGATAATTCTCATCAGTGCTTGTCCCTTTTCATATTATTTATCTCTCCCTTTGATAGAAATGCCAAAGAAACAAATAAACAAGCAATTATGTCATCCTCTATATCTCTATATATTGATATTCCAATAGGTTCAAGTTCTCCAAACTTAATCATAACCTTGAACATGATTCAAAGTGTGAACTATGCTACATCAACATGAATGATCTTCTGATAAAAGTAGGCTGATGCAACAACTAGATCACCTTAGTGACTGATAGATAGGGGATGGACCCTAAGTCTAGTCCTCAAGTATTCAAATGTGTCCTTCGGTAGAGGCTTTGTAAAAATATATGTAAGTTGTTCTTTAGATGTGACAAATTCTAACTTCACTTGCTTCTCTTGCACTTGTTCTCTTAAGTAATGATACTTAATAGATGTATTCTTTTCTTAGAGTGCATCACAGGATTTTTTGAAATATTAATAGCACTAATGTTGTCACAATATATAATCACCGGGTCAATGATTACCTCATTCATCCCTTCCAAAACTTGTTTGATATATGCAATATTTGAATAGTTAGTAGCAGCAACAACATACTTTTCTTTAGCTGTAGACTGAGAAATACAAGCTTTCTTTTTACTTGTCTAGGTTACAAGTCTTTCACCAAAGAAAAATGCTCCTTTGGTGGAGCTTTTTCTATCATCCACATTTCTAGCCCAATTAGCATCGGTGTAAACTTTTAGTTCAAACTTCCCTTCCTTAGGATACCATAATCCATAATTCTCTATTTTCTTTAGGTATCTTAAGATCCTTTTTATAGCTATCATGTGTGATTCTCTAGGATTAGCAGAAAATCTTTCAACAATACTCACAACATGTGCTATATCTGGTCTACTGTGAACTACATACATTAACTTACCAATCATGGATCGGTAAAGTGTCTAGTTTACCTCTGTAGTTTCATCCTCCTTTGTTAATTTGCTTTTAGTAGCCATTAGTATTCCCAAAAGTTTAGCATCTTCCATGCCAAATGTCTTCAGTACTTCCTTTATGTATTTAGATTGTGTGATGAATATTCCATCACTCTGCTGAATCACTTGTAGTCCAAGAAATAAATTAATCTCTCTGAACATAGAAATTTCAAATTTCTTTTGCATTTCATCAGAAAACATCTTGCAGACAAGATCTAATCCTCCAAAAATAATATCATCAACAAATATTTTTGCAATGAGAATGATATCATCAGTATCACCTTTCATATAGAGATTGCTATTTTCACTTGTTCTAACAAATCCAATACTTAACAAGTAAGTATGTAGTCTTTCATACCATGCTCTAGGTGCTTGCTTCAAACCATATAAAGCTTTATGTAATCTACATACCATGTCTCTATTGTCAGGATCAACAAATCCTTCAGGTTGTTCGATGTAGACTTCTTCTTCAAGTATACCATTCAGAAATGCTGACTTCACATCCATTTGATAGACTTCAAATTTATTGTGTGCAGCTTATGCAAGTAGCATTCTAACTCCATCCAATCTAGCAATAGGTGAAAATGTTTCACCATATTCAATGCCTTCTTCTTGTGCATATCCCTTGCATACCAATCTAGCTTTATTTCTTGTGACTTCACCATTTTCATTCAGTTTATTCTTGAATATCCACTTAGTACTGATAACTTTCTTATCTTTAGGTTAGGGTACTAAGGACCAAGTTTTGTTCTTCTCTATTTTCTCTATTTCCTCCTTCATTGCATTAACCCATTCTTCATTCTCTAGTGCAACTTTCACATTTCTAGGTTCAAATTCACAAACTAGACATATACCTTGTCTTGTTTTTCTTCTAGTTTGCATTCTAGCATGTTTGTCTCCAATGATTTGTGTCTTAGGATGATGTCTTCTAACAAAACTAGCCAGAACTTGATTTCTCCTTTCTTGTTCATCTTGTTCAGGGTCATTTCCTTGCTTAGTAGCTCCATCTTGTTCATCGGTTTGTGTTGCCTGTTGTCTTGTATTGTTTCCCTACTGATCAATTGTCACAGCTTGCGACGTTGGTAGATACTCTAGATGTTCAATGTAAGTGAATCTACCATAGTCTTCGGGTTCCTTTGTACTTTCCTCTATGTACTTGTCATCAAAATCATCAACACGAACATAGTACTTTCAACTATCTTATTTGTAACCTTATTCAAACATTTATATGTTTTACTTGTATAGGAATATCCTAGAAATATCACTTCATCTCCTTTAGAATCAAATTTTCCATTTCTCTCATCTTTCAAAATAAAGCATTTACTTTTAAAAATCTTGAAATAACTTACAGTAGGTTTGTGTCCAAACCATAGCTCATAAGGTGTTTGGTTGGTGTCCTTCACTTGTACTCAGTTAAGAACATACACAACTATACTGACAGCTTCCGTCCAATATGTCTGAGCAACAATCTTCTGTATCATCAATGTTCTAGCATAGTCAATTATAGACCTATTCCTTCTTTTAGCAATGCCATTTTGCTGAGGAGTCCTCAGTGTAGAGACCTATCTTTTAATTTCATGCTCATTAAAGAAATTAGTAAATTCATCAGAGATAAATTCACCTCCTCTATTAGATCTTAAACATTTTATTTCTTTTCCAGTCTCTTTCTCTACCTTAGCTTTATACCACTTAAACATTTTAAAGGCTTCAAATTTCTCTTTCAGGAACATAATAGTCATCAGTCTAGTATAGTCATCAACAAAAAGAATAAAATATCTATCACTAGAATAGCTCTAAGTTCTCATAGGACCACATAGGTCAGTATGAACCAACTCAAGTATCTTCTTTGTTGAGTAGTCTTTACATTTAAAACTAGACTTAGTCATCTTACCTTTTTGACATTCATGGCACATGGCATGATCATGTTTTGTCAAGTTAGGCAATCCTCTAACTCTTTTCTTTTTACTAATCTTGATCATGTTGTCAAAGTTCACATGGCATAACCTTTTGTGCCACAACCAAGCATCTTCATCCTTTATTAACAAACAACAAGAGTGATCCATATCAAGATAAAATAAGTTAACTCTGGATTATGTACCAGTTATGACAAGTCTTCCTTCATCATCATAGATCTTCACCTTTTTGCTCTCAAAAGCCAGTCGATGGCCTAAATTGTTCAGCTGAGCCACACTTAATAGATTATAGTTCAATCCATTAACCCAGTATGCATTTTCACATTGTATTATGTTATTGATCATCAATGAACCTTTAGCTCTCACCATACAAGGTGCATCATTTCCCATTCTCACAAATCCTCCATTATATTCAACAAGATGATAAAACTTCTCTACATCACCTATCATATGATGTGTACAGCCACTGTCTATGATCCATGTATCATTTCTACTTACTTTAGATATCAGTGTTGTCTCTTCATGTTTCTCTTCTTCCTCTGAGTCATCTTTCATAGCAACAAATACAACTTCTTTGTCATCATTAGAATCAGATTCAGTTTCAATATCTTTGGCTATGTAACATACCTTTTTGCCTTTATCATCTCGGTTGTCTCTATTGTTGTGTCAGTAGCCTCTGTTGACTCTTCTCCCATAGCTTCCTTCAAATCAGTCTTTGAATCTATCATCATCTTTCTTCTGAGGACATCTAGCAGAGATGTGACTGACTTCTTTATAGTTAAAACATGCCAAAGGTAGCTTACCTCTATACCTTCCTTTTCCTTTGGACAATCTTTTGGCTATAAGAGCTTCAAGCTCATCAAGTTCATCATCAGTATTGCTATCACTATCATAATTCTTATTATTCCTACTAGACTTTCCAATCTTCAAAGAAGACATGAAAGAAGATTCAAAAAAAGAAAAAAAACTGTTATCAAAGTTGTTTAATTCAAAGGTTGTAAGTTTACCAATCAGAGTGTCAAGAGTAAGGTAGGATGTAGCTCTTGTTTCATGAATTGCAGAGACCCTGATTACATAAACTGGTAGCAAAGTTCTAAAAATCTTGCTTATCACTGTTTCATCATCAATCACTCCATCAAATGCTCTAATAGTATGTACCACCTCTTTTATTCTATTTGACTATTGTACAATGTTCTCACCTTCTTTCATTCTCATATCATCAAATCTGCCTCTTAGGCTTTTAGCTCGGGCTCTTTTAACATTTAGATCTCCACTGTATATTAGATTTAACTTGTCCCACAGATTCTTAGCAGTATCACAACCCTTGATGTCTTCAAATTCAGCATCAGTACAGGCAGCAACAAGTTCCATCATAGTGATATTGTGTTCATGCCTATCCTTCAGTTGATTAAGAGTTAAGGGACCAGTGGGTGGTTGTATGTAGCCATTCTCCAACAGATCTAGTGCAGAATTCCCAATTCCAGATATGTGCAGCTTCATCTAGATTTTCCATACTACAAAGTTCTCTTTGTTCAACTTTGGCACTTCCCTCTTATACATCTTGAGACCTTTGTGCTTAAGTCCTTAAAACTCTATTCTAAGCAACCACAACTCTGATACCAATTGTTAGAATAACTGAGAGGGGGATGAATCAGTTATCCAGTGTCCCAAAACAAAATGTATAATTCAAAACAATTTCTTCCATTTCTGCTCCTCGGTAAACAATAATTACTTTCACTATCTGTGCTTTTACCGATTACCAGTTAAATACTATAATAGTTACTGATCAAATCTAACATGTAACATGCAAAGTATGATAACAAAAAAATATCACAATCAACACATAACACAATAAATTTAACGTGGAAACCCTATAAAGGGAAAAACCACCTGGGACTGGCAACCCAAAACTATTCACTCTTCTAAAGTGAGGTTGGTTAAGACCCACCCCTGTTAAAGGTTTAAAAACACACTGTCAGTTGTGACCTTGTTAGAGGATTTTAGACTAGAAGTTATCATCCAACCAGCATTCACTATGGGGTTGATAGGATAACAATGTTCATTCTATGAATGATACATCATAAGACTTTCAGAGTCCACTCAGTAAAGAGATTTTGACTATATACAATGGTTAAATATGTAACAGTAAATGACCTACCTTAATACAAATTTATTTGTAGATTACAGATCAATATTCAGTCCTAACAAATCCTTCTCATCAATATTTCACTTTAGATTCAATACTATATCAACTTACTATCCATCGGTAATTTCTCTCTGTAGCTCAGTAATTATTCTATAGCTTGGTTCTTACTTAACTAGTATGATCAGAATGCATGAAAACCTTGTTCGCACTATATTCCTACAGTTTCTACTTCTTCTGGCTTCTTTCATAATGAAATTCTATTCTCTTATATAGGCGGGTAAATCATTTTCTTCTCCACCATCAGATTTTTCCGCTTAACCAAATTCATAGATTTTTTCGGTTCAAACTTATCGGTTGACATGTCAGTAACACATTTCAATCTACTCTGTTAGATCTTCCTTTAATTTTGTTAGCCGTCGAGCTTTATAACAAACATTATCTATTATCACTGAAATTGAGGTACTTTACAGCTCATCAATCTTATCGGCTAAACTAATCATTTAGTTCATTTTGTTCTTCTCGATTAACAAAGAAATTCATTGGTGAACACTGATCGGTTAATACTACGATTGGTATACAGTAGACTCCATCGGTGTATACTAGAAATGCTTCATTTACTGACAACATTGCTTTGTGTCTTTCAGCTCTATACTTCGTCATAGATGAATGCAACATAATAAAGTCAATATCATCAAGTCATAGACTCATCAACAAGTTACTCAATGTGTTCCTTATTCTCATCTATCATGTACATCTTTCCCCATGTAGATTTCTATGTTCTTCATCTCTTTCACCTTTCTTTAGATGTCTTGGTATAGTAACTTACAAGATAAGTGTTGTTAAACTAGTTGACATAAATGAAAACATAATACTGATTTAATCATATTACATATCTAATCAAAAACTCCTCAGTGATCTTTAATCATAGATTCTTTAATCAGATTCCAAATTAGTTGTAGTCCAACAACCTCATTCTCACTCTCTTCCCTCTCTCAGCCTCTCAATATCCCATACCTTCCCCCCTCTAACCATCTCCATAAACTGTCTGTTTTCTCTTAGGTTGCTTCCCCATCTTTCCATCTCTTCCCACCTAATTCTTGAAACTTAGACTTTAAGACATCTTAAGACTCATTACCTATTAGGAATACTTATGGAACCTATGACTCATTAAGACATCCTAGGAACCCTTACAAAGACATCTTAGGACACCTAAGGACCAAATATGACACCTAGTGCCCCTTAAGTCATCCTAGGACTCATTAGTGTATCCTAGGTCCCCTTATGATCTCTTAAGGAACTTAGGACCCCTTAACACCTCTTAAGACTCCTACAAAACATTTATGTATACTAGGTCCCCTTATGACCCATTAATGTATCCCAAAACCCATTTATGTATCCTAGAAAAATTAATACATGTATAGAGAGACCTTAGGATCCCTTAAGACATCTAAAACTCCTTAAGACATCCTAGCACTCTCTAATATATCTTAGGCCACTTTATGACCACTTAAGACATCGTAGGAACCATTAGAATATCCTAGGAACCCTTAGGACCTCTTAAGACACATAGGACCTCTTAGTACCCCTTAAGACTCCTATGAACCATTAATGTATCAGAGAAACCCTTAGGACCCATTAATATATCCCAAAAACCATTGATATATCCCAAGACCCATTAATACATGTATGAGGAGACCTTAGGATCTCTTAAGACATATAGGATCACTCATGACATATAGGACCCCTTATGACATCATATGAACCATTAATGTATTTTAGGTGATTTTAGGAAAACTTAAGACATCCTAGGACCCCTTAGGATCTCTTAAGATACCTAGGATTACTTAGGACCTCTAAAGACTCTTACAAACCATTAATGTACCCTAGGACCCCGTAGGACCCATTAATGTATCTTAGGCCCCTTTAGAACCACTTATGGCATCTAGGATCCCTTAAGACATTCTAGGACCCCTTAATGTATCCTAGGACCCCTTTGGAACACTTAAGACACCTAGGATTTCTTAGGATAACTTAGGGTCCATTAATGTATCCTAGGACCCCTTATGACCACTTAAGAGACTTGGGACCCCTTAAGACATCCCAAGAACCCTTAGAATCATTTATGAAATCTAGGTCCCCTTAAGACATTCTAGGACCCATTAATGTATCTTAGGACCACTTAGAACTTGTTAAGACAACTAGGACTCCTTAGGACCTCCATGACCCATTAATGTATCCTAATATGTCTTGAGACCCATGAATATATCCCAATACCCATTAATGTATCATGGGACCTATTAATACATACATACATGGAACCTTAGGATCCCTTAAGATACTCAAGATCCCTTAAGATATCCTAGGACCCATTAATGTACCCTAGGACCCTTTAGGATTAGTTAATACACCTAGTACCCCTTAAGAAATCCTAGGAAAAATTAACGTAATTATGTATCCTCAGACCACTTATGAAACCTAGGACTCCTTAAGATATCCTACAACCCATTAATATATCCCAGGACACCTTAATACATCAATGAACCCATTGGTGTATCATAGAATTCATTTTGACCCTTCTGTTAGAATAACTAAGAGGGGGGTGAATCAGTTATCCACAGTCCCAATCACAAAATGTATATCCAAAAATAATTTACTAAAACTTTTGTAGCTCGGTAAACTAAAATAGTATTATGTCTGTGCTTTTACCAATTACCAGTTAATAACATATAATGATCACCAATCAAATCCAATATGCAACATGTAAAGTATGACAACAAAAAATCATCACAATCAACACATAACACAAGAGATTTGACGTGGAAACCCTGTGAAGGGAAAAACCACCTGGGACCGGAAACCCAAAAATTGTTCACTCTTCTGAAGTGAGGTCAGTGAAGACCCAACCCTATTAAAGGTTACAAACACACTGTGAGGTGTGACCTTGTTAGAGGATTTTAGACCAACCGTTATCATCCAACCAACATTCACTATGGGGTTGACAGGATAACAAATGTACATTCTATGAATGACAGTACAAGACTTTCTAGTCCACTCTATTAAGAGATTTATCTGTTTACAATGGTTAAAATGTAATAGTAGTTGATCTGATTACAACACAACTTCAATTGTAGATTATCAGATCTATGTTAAGCTCATTCAAATCCTCTAATCAATATTTCAATTATGTTTCTATCAATATTCAGTAACTTATTGTCACTCAGTAATAGCTTTCTAACACTTGGTAATCTTTGCAATTCAGTTCTCCTTAACCAGTCTAATCAAGAATGCATGAAGCTTGTTCACATGATCTCTACAGTCTTCTTCTTCTAGCATGATTTCATCATGAAATCTTGGTCTCTTAAATAGATGAGTAAACCATTTTAATTTGATCCATCAAATTTTGTCGCTTAATCTCCTTTGTTGATTTTTTCACTTAAACCTTCCTTGACTGATGTGTCAGTAACACATTTTGTTTCAATCCATTAGATCTTCTTCAAATTATGTTAGCCATTGATCTTTGTAACAAACATTATCTTCATCTCTAATTTTGAGGTACTTTACAACTCATCAACTTCCATTGGCTAAACTAGTCATTTAGTTCTTTTCTTCTACTTGATTAACAAAGAAATGTGTTGGTGAACACAAGCTCAGTTTATACTATGATTGGTATACACTACACCACATCGATGTATACTAAAATGGTTCTTTAATCGACAATAATGATTTTTGCATTTGTCTCTTATCCTTCATCATAGATGAATGCAACATAATCAAGTCAATAACATAAGGTCATAGACTCATTCATAAGCTACCCAATGTATTCCTTATCCTTATCTATCATCTCCATCTTCCTCATGTAGATATATTCTATTCTTCATCTCTTTTCTTCTTCTTTCTATAGATGTTTGGGTATAGTAACTTACAAGATAAGTACTATCAAGACTAGTTGACATCAATGACAACATATTACTGATTTAATCATCTTACATATCTAATCAACAACTCAGTAATCTAAAATCATAGATCTTCAAGTTATACAATGTATTCAAATCAGTTGCAGTTCATCAATCTCTCCCTTTGGCATTGATGGCAACACAAGCAATATGAAATATACCATACACATACCAAACATGTATTCTACAACTCTACCAATAAATGTTGTAATGGTACAAGCTCTCCCTACCTTAATATGTTTAATCACTACGTTACATAAAAATGTTTGTAAGTGCAGACTAGGTTCTGTAGATATGATCTTTTCAGTTCCCTTTTATGTATCTCTTTCTCTATCTTTGGCTTCATATTCTTCTCATATTCTTCATATTGATCTATCTCCCTTTGACAAAAATGCCAAAGAGCAATAAACATACAGCTCTATAGTAGCCATGTAACTCTCTATTGTTCGGTGCATTCTCTATATCTTGGTATACTATTATGCAAATCTGTTCCAGTACTTCAAACTTTCACAACCTTAGATAGAAGTCCAAAGTGTGAACTTTGCTGCATCAACATGTATGATCTTCTGATAAGATTAGGCTGATGCAACCTCTAGATCACCTTAGTGACCGGTAGACAGGGGATGGACCCCAAGTCTAGTCCTCAAGTATTCATATGTATCCTTTGGTAGAGGCTTTGTAAATATGTTAGCAAGTTGTTCTTTTGATGTAACAAATTCCAGCTTCACTTTCTTCTCCTGTACTTGTTCCCTTAAGTAGTGATACTTAATTGATATATGCTTTGTTTTAGAGTGCATCACTGGATTCTTTGAAATATTAATAACACTAGTGTTATCACAATATATAATCACTGACTCAGTGATTACTTCATTCATACCTTCTAAAACTTGCTTGATATATGCAATATTTGAATAGTTAGTAGCACTAGAAACATAATCTGCTTTAGCTGTAGACTAAGAAATGCAAGCCTATTTCTTACTTGTCCATGTAACAAGTCTTTCACCAAAGAAGAATGCTCCTATGGTGGTACTCTTTCTATCATCCACATTTCCAGCCCAATCAGCATCGGTGTATACCTTCAGCTCAAACTTTTCTTTCTTAGGATACCATAGTCCGCAATCTTCAGTTTTCTTTAGGTATCTTAAGATTCTCTTTTTAGAAATCATGTGTGACTCTCTAGGGTTTGTAGAAAATATAGCAGCTATTCTAGCAACATGTGCTATTTCAAGTCTATTGTGAACTACATACATTAACTTACCAATCATGGATTGGTACAGTATCTGGTTTACCTCATTAGTTCCATCTTCTTTAGTTAGTTTAAATCTAGTAGTCATCGGTGTTCCCACAGGTTTAGCATCTTCCATGCCAAATGTCTTCAAGACTTCCTTTATATATTTAGATTGTGTGATGAATATACCATCATTCTGCTGAATCACTTGTAAGCCTAGAAAGAACTTAATTGCTCCAAACATAAACATTTCAAATTCACTTTTCATTACATCAACAAATGACTTAAAAATTTGATCTTGTCCTCCAAATATTATGTCATCCACAAATATCTCAGCAATCAAGATAGTATCATCAAAATTTCCTTTCATGTATAAATTACTGTTCTCACTTGTTCTAACAAATCCAATACTTAGTAAATAGTTATGCAGCCTCTCATACCAGGCTCTTGGTGCTTACTTCAAACCATATAAAGATTTATGTAATCTACATACCATATCTTTATTTTCTGGATCAACGAACCCTTCAAGTTGTTCTATGTAGACTTCTTCTTCGAGTATCCCATTTAGAAAAGTAGATTTAACATCCATTTGGTAAACTTTGAACTTTTTGTGTCTAACATATGCAAGTAACATTCCGACTCCTAATCTAGTAATAGGTGAAAAAGTCTCACCATAATCTATTCCTTCCTCCTGTGCATATCCCTTGCATACTAATCTAGCTTTGTTCCTTGTTACCTCTCCATTCTCATTAAGCTTGTTTTTGAATATCCACTTAGTACCTATAACATTCTTTTCCTTAGGTCTAGGTACTAAAATCCAAGTTTTTTTCTTCTTTATCTGTTCTATTCCCTCTTTCATTTCATTAACCCATTCATCATTTTCTAATGCAATTTTTACATTCTTCGGTTCCTATTCACAAACTAGACATGTACCTTGTCTTGCTTTACTTCTTGTTTTTATGCCAGCTTATCTATTTCCAATGATTTTTGTCTCAGGATGATGTCTTCTAACAAATCTTACTAGTATCCGATCTCTTCTTTCTTGTTCATCCTGTGCAGGTTCATTTTCTTGCTCAGTGGGTGCTTCCTGCTCATCGGTTTGTTTTTCCTATTCCTCAGTATTGTTTTCCTATAGACTGGCTGTCACTATCTACTACGTTGGTAGGTACTCTGGTTGTTCAATGTAACTAAATCTACCATAGTCTTCTGGTTCCTTTGTGCTTTCCTCAACATTCTTATCATCAAACTCATCAACTCAAACATTAGTAATTTCAATCATTTTATTAGTTACTTTGTTAAGACAATTGTATGCTTTACTTTTAGTGGAATATCCCAGAAATATCCCTTCATTACCTTTTGAGTCAAACTTCCCATTTCTTTCATCTTTCAGAATAAAGCATTTACTTCCAAAACTCCTGAAATAAATTATAGTGGGTTTGTGACCAAACCATAACTCATAGGGTGTCTTATTAGTGTCCTTCAGTTGTACTCAATTTAGAACATAAATAGCTATGCTGATAGCTTCTGTCCAGTATGTCTGAGCAACATTCTTTTGCAACATCAGTGTCCTTGTACAGTCAATGATTGACCTATTCTTCCTTTTAGCTATTCCATTTTGTTGTGGTGTCCTCGGTGTATAGACCTATCTTTTAATACCATGCTCTTTACAAAAATTAGTAAATTTATCAGAAATAAATTCACCACCTTGGTCAGATCTTAAGCATTTCAATTCTTTACCAGTCTCTTTCTCAACTTTTTCTTTATACCACTTGAACATCTTAAATGCCTCTAATTTTTCCTTCAAGAAAATGACTACCATTAATCTAGTATAATCATCAACAAAAAGAATAAAATATTTGTCTCCATAGTAACTTTGAGTTCTCATATGACCACATAGGTCGGTATGCACTAAATCAAGTAGTTTCTTTGTTGAATAATCTTTTCTTTTGAAACTAGACTTTGTCATTTTACCTTTCTGACATTCATGACACATAACATGATTAGGGTTAGATAAGTTAGGCAGAACTCTAACCATTTTCTTTTTACTGATCTTAATCATGTTATCAAAATTCACATGACATAACCTCTTATGCCACAACCATGCATCTTCATCTTTCATCATTAAACAAGAAGACTGATCATTATCAAGATAAAATAGATTACCTCTTGATTGTGTTCTAGATCCAATAAGTCTTCCTCCATCATTATATATCTTCACTTTCTTTCTCTCAAAAGAAACTCGGTGGCCTGAATTGTTCAGCTATGCCACAATTAGCAAATTATAGTTTAGACCTTTTACCCAATAAGCATTATCACATCTTATTTTATCATTTATCATTAGGGATCCTTTTCCTCTAACCATATAGGGTGCTTCATTACCCATTCTAACAGATCCTCCATTGTGCTCTTAAAGATGATCAAATTTCTCTTCATCACTAGTCATGTGATGTGTACAGCCACTATCTATAATCCATGTATCATTCTTATTAACCTTAGAGATAAGTGTTGTCTCTACATACCTTTCATCTTCTTTTGATTCATCCTTCATTGCAATAAATACTACCTCCACATCTTCATCAGTGTCAGTATCAGTGACATCTTCTTCTACAATGTAGCACACCTTCTTGCCTTTATCATTATTGTCTCAGCTGTCTCTATTGTAGTGTCGGTAACTTCTGTTGGCTCTTCTTCCATATCTTCCTTCACTAGATCGGTCTTTGTTTCTGTCATCATCTTTCCTGTGTGGACATCTAGCAGCAATATGACCAACCTATTTACAATTAAAGCATGCTAAAGGTAATTTATCTCTATACCTTCCTTTACCTTTAGGTAACTTTCTGGCCATAAGAGCTTCAAGTTCATCAAGCTCATCATCAGTATTGCTATCACTATCATCATTCTTATTTATGATACTAGACTTACCAATCTTCGGAGAAGACATAAAATAAGATTCAAAAGATAGTACAACACTGTTATCAAATTTATTTAGTTCAAAGGTTGTAAGCTTACCAATTAGATTATCAAGAGTAAGGTTGTTACTAGATGCAGACCTTTTTTCATGAATTGCAGATATTCTGATTGCATAAATTGACAATAAGGTTCTGAGAACTTTTCTTACCATTGTCTCTTCATCAATAATACCATCAGATGCTCTAATAGCATGTAATACCTCTTTTAGTCTATTTGTGTACTGCACAATATTTTTACTTTCCTTCATCTTCATATCATCAAATCTACCCCTTAAGCTTTCAGCTCTAGCTCTTTTGACATTCACAACACCACTATAAACTTGAGCAAGTTTATCCCACGTATCTTTATCAGTAGTTTAATTTTTAATATCTTCAAATTTGGCATCAATACAAGTAGAAGCAATATCCATCATAGTAACATTATGTTCATGTCCGTCTCTTAGTTGATCAAGGGTCAGGGGACCAGTGGGTGGTGCAATGTAGCCATTCTCCATTAGTGTAAGGGCAGAATTCCCAATTCCAGATACATGCAGCTTCATTCAGCTCTGCCATACTATGAAGTTATCTTTGTTCAGCTTTGGCACTTCCCTCTTATACATTTTGAGATCTTTGTGCTAAAGTCCTTAAAAATCTATTCCAAGCAACCAACGATCTGATACCAATTGTTAGAATAACTAAGAGGGGGGTGAATCAGTTATCCATAGTCCCAACCACAAAATGTATATCCAAAAACAATTTACTAAAACTTTTGCAGCTCGGTAAACTAAAATAGTATTATGTCTATGCTTTTACCAATTACCAGTTAATAACATATAATGATTATCGATCAAATCCAATATGCAACATTTAAAGTATGATAACAAAAAATCATCACAATCAACACATAACACAAGAGATTTAATGTGGAAACCCTGTGAAGGGAAAAACCACTTGGGACCGGCAACCCAAAAATTGTTCACTCTTTTGAAGTGAGGTCAGTGAAGACCCAACCCTATTAAAGGTTACAAACACACTATGAGGTGTGACCTTGTCAGAGGATTTTAGACCAACCATTATCGTCCAACCAACATTCACTATGGGGTTGATAGGATAACAAATTTACACTTTATGAATGACATTACAAGACTTTCTAGTCCACTCTATTAAGAGATTTATCTGTTTACAATGGTTAAAATGTAACAATAGTTGATTTGATTACAACACAACTTCAATTGTAGATTATCAGATCTATGTTAAGCTCATTCAAATCCTCTGATCAATATTTCAATTATGTTTCTATCAATATTCAGTAACTTATTGTCACTCGATAATAGCTTTCTGACGCTCGATAATCTCTACAGTTTGGTTCTCCTTAACCAGTTTGATCAGGCATGCATGAAGATTGTTCACATGATATCTCTGCTATCTCCTTCTTCCGGCATGATTTCATCATGAAATCCTCATCTCTTAAATAGATGAGTAAACCATTTTAATTCCATCCATCAGATTTTGCAGCTTAATCTCCTTTGTTGATTTTTCCACTTAAACCTTCCTCGACTGATGTGTCAATAACATATTTTGTTTCAATCCATTAGATCTTCTTTGAATTATTTTAGCCATCGATCTTTGTAACAAACATTATCTTCATCTTTGATTTTGAGGTACTTTACAGCTCATCAACTTCCATTGGCTAAACTTGTCATTTAGTTCTTTTCTTCTACTCGGTTAACAAAGAAATGTGTTGGTGAACACAAGCTCAGTTTATACTATGATCGGTATACACTACACTGCATCAGTGTATACTAAAATGGTTCTTTAACTGACAACACTGCTTTGTGCATTTTTCTATTATCCTTCATCATAGATGACTACAACATAATCAAGTCAATAACATAAGGTCATAGACTCATTCATAAGTTACCCAATGTATTCCTTATCATTATCTGTCATCTCCATCTTCCTCATGTAGATATATTATGTTCTTCATCTCTTTTCTTCTTCTTTCTACAGATGTTTGGGTATAGTAACTTACAAGATAAGTACTGTCAAGACTAGTTGACATCAATGACAACATATTACTGATTTAATCATCTTACATATCTAATCAGCAACACAATGATCTAAAATCACAGATCTTCAAGTTATACAATGTATTCAAATCAGTTGTAGTTCATCACCTTCAATATGTCATAGGACTCTTTCATACCCATCATGCATCTTAGAATCCCCTAGAACCTATTAATGTCTCCTAGGACCTATTCATATACCCATGAACCATTAATACATATGAAAACCCCTTAGGACCATTGAAGGAACCTAGGACTCACTAAGAGATCCTAGGACCATCTCCATATCATCTCTCTCCCTGTAATTATTTCCATATCTCAGTCTCTCCCATCCCTTATCTCACCATCCCATCATATCTCTCTCTCTAGATATCTACTATAATTACCCTCTTTCTCACTCTCTCCACTCCCTCATCTAACCATCCCATCTCTCTCTCCCTCTCTCTCTCTCTCAATTTATTCCCCCTTAATTACCATCATTCTCTCTCAACCCCTTTTGTCTCTCTACCTCATCTCTCTCTCATCTCCCTTGTCTCCCTTCTATCTCCTCCCTTCCTTTGCTTACTTTTTAGGACTTATTTTAGGGACAAATAACCCACACAAGTTTTATAAGATTAAAATTTGTACAAGTTTCTAACAAAATGAAAAATACTTTTATTTATTAAAAATGTGATAGCATTTTGGTTATATTAAAAACTTGATTGTGTTTTGGTATATTAAAGATCCAATCAGGTTATTTGAATCTACAATTTGTAACTATCAAACCATAACATGATTAGGTTATTTGAATTAAAAGAAACCTAATTAGGGTATTGGTGTTTTAAGGTTTTTCTAAGTGGGTGGCCCCTTTTTGTACACCATCTTGGTGCACTTACCCAAAAACCCTAGAATTATGTATTGATTGCAAAAATAATATTGGAGATATACATTTACAATGAATGAATGACTTTATTTATAGAAATAAAGAGATTCCCTTATCCTAAATTTATGAGAACTAAAACACTACAAAGTAGGAGCTAATGTTAGCTCAACTTCAATTGAAGTCTAGCTAGAAAATAAAACTTTAGTTTAATAAAGCACCTAAGTGTAGCTTAAGTGAAAAAGAAATTTAAGGATCTAATTAATAAATAATTATATTATATCTCCTAATTTCTCTAATAATTTCCTCCAATGAATGATATTGATTTGTGATCCTAGTTTATGTCTCTAGGATAGGACCACATTTCCTATCATTTCACTTAACAAGTGCACGAGTGGGGCTTTTATTGAGAATATACAATGTTGTAGCATCTACATTTGCTCAAAAAGAGTTTTTTCATTCTTTTCTTTTTTTTAAATTTAATTGTTTACATTTTTAGCAATGTATGATTCTTCCTTCTAGTGACAAGATTTTGTTGAGATGTATAACCCATGTCAATTTTTGTTTTGATGTATACACTTTATTTTGTAATCAAGGAATTTAAACCTCTTTAATTTATGAGTGGATTAAAATTTATTGATAAAAAAATCCAATAATTTTGTGAAATAACCAATAAACCTAAATATATATGATAACCAAATTTTTATTTACATAAGACCATAAATACTAGACTGAATTAGTTGAAGTGGATAGTGGGCCTTCCATGATCACCTATTGTATTTTTCTTTGTTTCACGTTTAACTATAGCTCACCCTCCACAAACCTTCTCATGTTCTTTAGGTTCAAATTAATTACAAACTAATTATTTTGATATTAATAGCTTCGTACTATAAAAATTCAAGTGTTTATACTTGATATGTCACAACTAGCTTTCTATTTGTATGACATATTGGAAATATTTCTTCTATTTTCTCCTAACTTAGATGGGACCGTATTATTATTTAACATATAGGTAAACATAACTAGCCTCTTTCTTAATTTTTAATCATAAATTGTACCACATGATTTTCAATATCCACTTTGTAATTATTTTCACATAATTTTCCAACCCTCAATAATTATTATTTTAAGTGTGGAGTGTAATAAATATCATTAAAAATTTCATACATTCTTTAGTACACACTTTCATATTTCCTTTTGTAACCAAATTCTTGATTTTTTCATCATCAAGCCTAGAATTGATTTTAAAGCTCTTGTTCATTGTAGAAAAAGATCATTATCTCATCACATGTGATTACCACCCTGAATCTAAAAGGCAAGCTTATTTAGAACCATTTTTAGAAATATTTTTCACAAGTTGAAAATAAATTTCTTGGAGAAGCCTCATCTCACTGCTAACTAACTAATTAGTTTTCTAGCCAGTTCTCTACTTAGGTTTTTTTTTACACTAGAGGTTAAATTTAGATAGGGAGTTCTTACATATAATGCAATCTTTGTTGTATTTTTACTCTCTTGGACAATATATCCTATATATATACTATAATTTATTTGTAATTAAATAATTTGTTTCCTTTGTATTTCTTATTGAACATAATAAATTTAATTTTAATTTTAGACTTCTATTTTTTCTTCTTTAGTCATTTATATTCTAGGTGGCTATACAACCAAATATTACACCGTGTTAGATTTGTGGTGAGCTATGCATAATTTTTTAAAAGAAATCTAGGAGTGTAGAGCCCCTTTTTTCTTGAAGCAATGGGTACACTCTTCTCATATTGATGAAGGGCCACACCACCCTTACCAACTCATAACCAAAGATATAACTGTTGCCCAAAATTTCCTATTCTACAAATTTGGCCAAATCCTATTCCTAGGTCTCTATTTTTGTCCTGTCAGGCATCCCTAAAAATTTCATGGGTTTATCTTTGGTTTCCTGGCCTCTGCAAATTTTCTTATTCCCTGGTTTGCAAGTTTAAATATTTGAAAAAAGTAGCCATTGGTGCTAAATTAACCCTGCAAGGCCCTAAGCCCTGTTATATTTCCTTGTTACTTTATTGACAACTTAAGTGATCAAAAAAGGCACGTGCATATTAGGTTTCTTCTTGTTCGCCAGTTCACTATTTCCTTTCGGTGGTGTTTTAAG
This sequence comes from Chamaecyparis obtusa, assembly GCA_027943335.1. Lineage (NCBI taxonomy): Eukaryota > Viridiplantae > Streptophyta > Pinopsida > Cupressales > Cupressaceae > Chamaecyparis > Chamaecyparis obtusa. The sequence goes on from BSBK01002552.1 coordinate 1,706,556, forward strand.
TCATTTAGCGACTCCATGAATTGCCCTCAGTCCGGCATTCGCTTAATGAAACCCTGGGTTTATGCATGATTTGACGAACTAGTGAAGACCCTTCATTCACATATTCTCCTGGCTTAACCATATTTTATCAAAGTATCTCAAGAATGAGAATTATCTTTGGTCGCTGAATCACTAGGTCAAGGTGGGGTTAGTTCTACAGGCAACGGTTAGTTCTGCATTGGATAGTGGTCTGATAATCTTAAGGAATATTCCAGGGGCATGAGTAGATGAGACTGGCCATTGATATGGTATCAGGATTATTTGTCAGAATGGGGTCCCATTCAAGAACATTTGATGGCTCTCGTAAGATCTCATAGCGTGTGTCAGAGGCTTGTGATCTTACGACAACCATCGATCTTCCTTTTTCTCAGTGCTTCATGCCTTTGTGGGTCCGATGCCACGTATTCTAATTTGGTAGCTCCTGGTTGGTCCATGTGTGCTGAGTCAATTTACTTGTCAGTGGGTCCATTGTCAGAAGGTCTGCAGAGACGTCAGCAAAGTTTAAGATCTACAATTGTCTTATAATCTAATGGAATCTTCGGGGGCTATCAGATCATGCACCCACCATTAGATTCGAATCCAGTCTTGGGTGGGTCCAAAGTTCTTAGAATAGGAAATCAGACAACTAGCATGTGTTCTCATGAAATATGTCAGAAGTATAAGATCTTAAGACAACCATTTGATCAAAGGGGTGTCTACTGGGTCATTTGGTGATTTGGTGACTGAGGAAATCTAGTGCTCCAGTTATGTTTGGTGGTCTGATATAAAGTTTATATGTTTGCTTGTTCACTGAATAATTTAGAAATGCTCCAAATGACTTGGTGCTTCAGCGAATGCTTTGTTCACTAAATCTCTAAATAAACTAGCCAAGGTTGTAAATGTTCTGTGACTTAGCGAATGTCTTCGGTCGCCGGTTCGCCAAATATAGGCTGGGATTCTCATGAATGGTTAAATGTTATCTTGCAAATATGTGAATGAAGTCTTCTTACATTCGTGGAGTATAACCAGGGTAAGATAAAAGACTCAATAATTCAGTGAATGCCTTGCTCACTAAATCACTTGACTGGACCAGGGTTAAAGGAAGGATTTCGAGAGTAGGAGAAGGGGTCTTCGGTCGCGCAGTTGTTGAATGACTTAAAGGAAGAAAGGCTTGAGGTGGGGCCAAAATGACAGATGGTTGATGTGCTCGATTCCCATTGGTCCAAACATGCCAAGGTGGAATTTGAATTGTCAGGAAGGGTTTTAACTATTTTAAAAGATTCATCTTAGCCACCCGATCTGCCAGGAAACTTTGCATCAATGACTACATTTTAAAAAGGAGCTTTGTTAGCTGTTACAGTTCAAATTTAAATATTCCTCTGTAGGTTTTTTGCTAGGGTTTACATTTTTGTGGCCATGCATGAAAAAATTGGTAGTTGGCATTTATTTCTCTAGGATAGGGATGGTTGGAAACATGATGGGTGATTTGATCATTGGCACCGTGAATTTTACAGAGTACCATGAGCTTGGTGCAACCTTTTGCAGGGTTAATCTTTTTTAACCCAAACATCTATGAGATCAAATTCAGGGAATTCATGGCTTAGTGGAGTTGTAGGTGGGTAGATAGATCAAGGTTGATGTGTTTTTAGGTGGGCTTAGTACTAGGATCAACATGCAAGGAAAATATATGATTTGATCACCAGCTGTTCTCAGAGATTTGATGATGGTAATCAGTGTACCACTTAGCGTTTGAATATTATTCTAATGTAAAATCCATGAAACCCTAGTTAGGTTTTTCTCCTACCTACATAAAGGAGATGTATATATTATATTTTTGGAGCCTTAGTGCTCAATGGGTTAGAGAGTTCACATTTTGTAAAGGGAAAATATATCTTTTCTTAGAGTGACATCCGAGACATTTTTTTTGTCCTCTGGTTTTCTACATTTTTGTAACCTCCCATTGGTAATTCCAAGATTGAAGATATTTTGTGACATTTCTCATGTCCCTATGCATTTTTTGTGTGAGTTATCTCTTATTGAATCAAAGTATTTATATGTTTCTCAATGATATCTTAGGGCTCTTGATCCTTCTTCCTTTCTGCAATTCATGTGTATTATTGTGAATGATTTGATGTGAATGCTTTTGTGGGTATACTACAACCCCTTAAAAATCTTGTCTCATTTCTATACCTAGTTGTAGAGGTGAATGTTTGTTTGCAGGTCATAGATTGTTGTCTTCCCCAAGGAGTGTTATTACTTGTGAAAAAATCTCTTTCTTCCCCAGAATACCCTCTTTGTTTGCAGACCCCTCTTATGAAATACTTATGCAAGCCTATTTAGTAAGTTGTGATCTACTAGACCTAAGTCTCTCATTGATTTCATCCTACATACTGAGATCCAAACCCTACTTTCGGTGCATCACCTAGTAGGTAGTTTTCTTTTAGTCATTTTCCTTTATAAGAATTCCTTCCATCCTTTTCCTCCAAAAGTTTACTTTCATGTCTAAGGGAAAATTAAGGTGATTATCCAAGAGGAACCAACCTAGAACCTAGAGGTCTCATCTCAGTTAGCAAAGGTCCCACAACCTAGACATGATTCCCATGTTATACTGAGTTATCAAGACTATGAGATCTTGAGACAAAGGTGCAAACTTAGTGTATGACAATTCTAGCATGCCCGGTGGGACTACAAAAGAAGTTCATTGTTGAAGATATGCTATCTTTGATATATAGATTGCATAAAATAGGCTTTTAGAAGTCACTCTACCTAGTATATCTGGCAACTCCACTGATTTCCAAGATTAGGGCTAACCTTGTTCAAGGTTTATGAGAAAGATTGAGACTAGAAGCTCAAAGCCCACTAAATTTTTAGAGTTTCCCTCAAGAAGAAGTCACAAAGGTAGGTCAACTCAAAGAACATCTCCTGCAAGAAGAGTTCACTCAACACCACCTGATACTTCAAAGAGGAGACATTTTCCCTTACATTCCAGAAGAAGAGGCAGATCTCTAACCAGAGATCTAGAAGAGGATTCAAATCTAGCAGTAAATACAGCTCATATAGTTGTTAATCTTCAAATTCCAACTCATACAATGGCTAGACCTTTTGCTTTTGCACCTTTTAATCAGGGTGGTCCATTAAATTTTTCCCAACATCATGATGTTCCCTTGGTGGCACTTAAGAGTATACCTAATTTCACAGGTGAAGGGTAGACAATTGCTTTTGAACACATAAGAGATGTGACCACCATATGTAGCATACACAACATAACCCAAGAAGATGTGGCCACAAAATTATTAGCAGCCTCTCTAAAAGGTAAGGCTTTAGAATGGTTTAGAACTCTAACTATTGGTTCCATTACATCATGGGATGAATTAGGAGATGCATTGAGTAAGCATTTTGAGGACAAATTAGATAACTTGTCTCTAGTTGAGCAGTTAACAACTATTAAGAGAGACCCTCAAGAATAAATGACAGATTACAATAGTAGATTCCTTAAAACATGGAATAGAATTCCAGTCTCAGTGAGGCCATCAGCTAACCATGCTTTTCTATACTACTTACAAAGCTTGAATGGTCAAATTTCTATCATGATCTAGTCCATGGGTGGTACTTCTCTACCCCAAGCCTTTTACATAGCTGTCAAGGCTGAAAATTGTTTAATTCAAGTAGGCATGATTGCTAGAAGGCCTCCAATGCCCATTTTCCCTAGCCTTCATCCCATTGCACTTGCACAAGTACCCCCATTTACCCCTATTCCCACCATATCAACACCTCAAGCTAGTACCAGTTGTCAAGAGCTAACAGCTAGTTTCTCTCAAGAGCTATAAGAAATAAAGAATAGCTAACAAAGTAGTCAGCAAGAAATGATAAACTTGTTGTAGACCTTGACTAAAGAGGTTACAAATTTGAAGAAACAAGGTCAAGGAATCAAACCACCATTTCAATCACAAGGCCAAGGTCCTAATCAGCAATACCAAAATCAAGGATAGCCTTACTAGCAAAATAGGCCACCATACCAAGGAGGCTATCAAAGAAAAAGACAAAGTTTTAATCAGAGACCATTCCAACCATATAACCCTACACCTCTAAATTCTGCAAATCCAGTTAGGGATATGGTTCCTAGTCAAAATAATATGGCTGGAGGAACCATTTCAATCACATGTTCAAATGGATGGATGAACCAAGCTCTAATGGTTCAAAGTGCCTCACAAGCTCAATCAGAGGCTTCATCCAGTGGCTCAGTGCCTCAACAAGAATCACAAGAGAGTGAGACTGCTCTCTTCAATTGGGAGCAACTAGACTTCGATGGAGTCCATGATGAAGTTGATTTTGTTGCCTTTACAAGATAAAAAAGAAGAGCTCAAGACATGGAGAGAGAATATTCCAATGCCAAAGCCACTACATCTGTAGAGCCATTGCAACAAGCTACTCCCATTACACTTAGGGAGGCTCCTGTCATTACAAGCAAAGAAGGCCAACATTCTAAAGAAGTGGAGCCCATCGTGCCAAAGACACAACAAAGAGTACACACTGTGACACCATTTAATATCATAGACAACATGAAGAAGGTGAATGTCACCATGTCCATGTGGGACTCTTTGGCTCTTCCAGGACAACTTAAAATTTTGAAGAAGGCCATGATAGAGGTGACAACTCCTCAACCTACAAAAGAAGCTACAAAGCTAGTGTTGGTTAACACTAATCAAGAAAAGGAGGCTAAAAGTAGCAACTCCAAGGCTAATGCCACACAAGGTAGGAACTCAAAGCCACCCCCCTTTTATGTATCTTTAATTATTGGAAAATCTTTAGTGCATAATTGTATGGTAGATAGTGGAGCTACTAGCACTGTAATGCCCAAGAAAGTAGCTGACCAATTAGGACTAAAGTATGAACCCTTTCAAAAGAAGGTTATCCAACTTGATGGATCCTTAGTCAATACTATAGGTGTGGCTAAAGATACTAGTCTAATCCTGCATGCTAGTCCTAATTTTTCCATCCTCCTTGACATATATATCATAGATCTCCCTACATTATTTGCTATATGTCTTTCAAGGGAGTTTACAGCCAAGATAGGAGGTTATCTATCTTCTGATTGGTCTCACATGTTATTTCATACAAGGTATGGGACCAAGGTCACCATTAAATCAAAACCATTAGTAGCACACCATATAGAACCATATGTGTCCAACACTATCAATATAAATTGCCCTATATTTGATAACAGTGACTTCCAAACCAATAGTGAAGCAAGCACAAAGATAGAGAGTATCCCTGATATTTTTCTAGATGAAAGAGCTTCAGAGGCCTAAGAAAATATTTTTTAGGATTTTGGTTTGGGAAGTTATTTGATACAATAGAGTGGAGCCAGAGAGCCAAGCCTTTTCAAAGAAGATACTGATTCAGAGGATCAGAGCCATCAGGTTTGAGAGCTATTTTTTGACAGAGCTAGAAGTAGACATTTTTCTAGTGGTGGTACTATGCTAGTGTCCCCAAAAGGAGAAAGGTATTATACTACCTTTAGATTCAGTTTCTCCTACACTAGCAATATTGTAGAGTATGAAAGCCTAGTCAATGGACTAGAGTGGGCTAGAAAAAGAGGGCTTAAGGCCTTAAAAGTTTATGGTGATAGTGAGTTAGTTGTCAGACAATAAGAGGGATAAGTGCAACAAAAAATGATACTTTGAAAGCATACAAGCATAGAGTTTGGGATGCAATTGAAGATTTCCATGCTTTCAATATTATTGCCATCCCTAGAAAGCTAAATCAAAATGCAAATAGATTAGCTTCTGTTGGATTTCAGTATGAGATTCCAAATAGCATTTCAAAAGAAGCAGACCAATAGCATATCAAAGTGATTGTCAGACCATCTATTCCTGATAACAATGTCAATTGGAAAGTGTTTGACAATGATGAGCAAATTCTACAATTCTTGTTTGAAGAGGATGTCTTTTCAAGGCATAATCAAGAGAGATTATCACAAAATTATGGTGATCAAGTGATACAACTAAAGTCCAATAAGATGCCTAGAAGTCTTGTTACCTTAGAGACTACCTTAAAAAAGGATGATGAAGTTAAGAGAAGCAAAGCTGGCTTGGTAGTCCAACAAGAACATTGTGTTGAATTAGAGTTGGAACCAGGTAAGAGCTTAAAATTTGGAAAGATACACAATGAATTGGAAAAGCAAGCTTACACTCAGTTATTCAAAGAATTTAGTGATGTATTTGCATGGCAATATGAAGACCTCAAGGGTTTCAATCTTGCCCTTTCTTAGCACACTATTGAATTGGAGCCTAATACCAAACTGGTGAGGCAAAAGCAAAGGCCTGTTAATCCCAAGCTTGAGCCACTTATGCATAAAGAAGTACTCAAACTAATAGAAAGTGGTATCATCTACCCCATTAAACACACTAGTTGGGTTTCCAACCTTGTTCTAGTTAGGAAGAAGAATGGGGAGCTGAGGTTATGTGTTGACTTTAGGGATCTTAACAGAGCTTCATTAAAGGACCACCATCCACTACCCTCCATGGAACAAATCTTACAATGTGTCTCTAGATCCGATAGATTTTCATTATTGGATGGCTATTCAGGATACAATTATATCCTAGTTAAGGAAGAGGATCAATACAAGACTGTATTTACAACCAAGTGTGGAACCATGGCTTATCAAAAGATGCCCTTTGATTTGTCAAATGCAAGTGCTACATTTCAAAAGGCAATGGATATGGCCTTTAAGAGACTAATGTACAAGTTTGTGCTAGTCTACTTAGATGACACAACTATCTATTCAAAGCATGCAGTAGATCACATCAAACATTTGAGGAAGATTTTTGAAAGGTGTAGAGAATTTGGGATATCTCTTAATCCCAAGAAATGTGTGTTTGTAGTTCATGAAGGAAAGCTATTGGGATATGTAGTATCCAAAGAAGGAATTAAAGTGGATCTTGAGAGAATTGCAGCCATTTTAGAGCTACCATTGCCACATCATAAGAAAGGTCTCCAATCTTTCATAGGAAAGATTAATTTTTTCAGAAGATTCTTGCCTAATATTGTAGATCTACTCAAGCCTTTGATAGCCATGTTGAAGAAGAGTTCAGCTTTTAGTTGGACCAAAGAAGGGAAAGTCAATTTCTAAGCCATCAAAGAGGCCCTAAAAAAAGCTCCTATCCTATTAAACCCAAATTTTAGTAAGGATTTTATCCTTTATGCTTATGGAGGTCATGATGCCATATCTACAATGTTGACCAAAGAAAATTTAGATGGATTGGAGCAGCCTATTGCTTTCTTTAGCAAAGGTTTAGAAGAGTATGAATAGAGATACTATTTTGTAGAGAAACATGTACTTGCTGTTGTAAAGAACCTTAAAAAGTTCAGATATCTATTGACCCATAGCAAGGTACATTTGAAATTTACTCATCCAAGTGTCAAAGATTTTTTGCTTTCCAAAGACCTAAATGAGAAAAGAGCTGGTTGGATCACCAAGGTGATGGAGTATGACATAGATATTCAGACCACCAAGCTGGTTAGAGGAAGAGGTCTTTGTGAGCATTTGGCAGAGGATGAAAGTTCAAAGAAATTAGAATAGATGGATGCATCTTTGGTGGTGCATTCTATAGAAGAACAAGACAAGGCAACACGCTGGTTGCCTAATATGATCAATTACTTGAAGATGGGACAATGTCCTATAGATCTAGATTCAGCAAAAATAAGGTATTATAGGTTACAATCTATTCCTTTTGTGCTGATAAATGATGTTCTTTTCAGAAAGGATCACAATGGTGTCCTTTTAAGATGCATAGATTCAGAAAGACAATATATGTCCTATTTGAGTTTCATGATGGACCTTCTGGTGGTCATTTTTCTCCTAGGACTACTACTTATAAAATCATGAGGGCTAGATATTATTGGCCATCTATCCTTAAGGATAGTCATGATTATGTCAAGAAATTCATCAAGTGTGCCATGTTTGCAAGAAAAGAGAGGCTTGCAGCCTTGCCCCTATAGCTAATCAAAATAGATTAGCCCTTCATGAGGTGGGGTATAGATTTCATTGGCATGATCAATCCTCCATCTAGTGCAGGCCATAAATGGATAATCACTGCAACATATTACTTCACCAGATGGACAAAAGCAATTTCTCTAAAAGAATCAAATGAGAGTGTTGTCCTAAGCTTTTATGATGATATAGTTCATAGGTTTGGCACTCCTGATTCCATAATTTCAGATAATGCATTGACATTCACAGGCCTTAAGGTCTTAGAATGGGCAGTCAAGAATGGCATCTATCTGAATACCAGTTCCAACTACTACCCTCAAGGCAATGGCATGGCTGAATCAACAAATAAGAACTTGATTAGGATAATCAAGAAGACTCTTCAAGAAAATCAAAGAGATTGGCATACTAAGCTTAGGTCTGCATTATGGTTAGATAGAATTACCCCAAAGAAAATTATTGGTAATTCTCCTTATATGCTAGTATATGGAAAAGAGGCCAAGTTTTCCATCTTAGTTGAATTGCCAGCCCTGGACCTAACCACTCAATATGCCCTATTTGATGAAGGAGATCCTTTGTAGATCAAGCATGCTCAGTTGATGGAGTTGGAAGAACTCAGAGGAAAATCCATGAAGGACATGGAATTCCATTAGATTCAGACAAAGAAGAGCTTTGATAGGAGAGCTAAAGCCAGATATTTCAAGGTTGGGGATGTAGTCCTCAAATGGGATGAGTTCAAGTCAAGACCTGGCTGACACACAAAATTTGATTCATTCTGGAGTGGACCATTTATTATCACAGAGTGCAAGGGGTCCAATGCTTTTCAACTATCAAATATGGAAGGAGTTCCCTTGCCTATCTTAGTGAATGGTTTCCAGTTAAAGCCTTGCTTTGAGGTTAATCCTCCTCTGTAAATTCTTGTAAATATGTGTTTTTGTTTTCTTTGCCTATTTTCTAGGTTAGTTCCCTATTTTCCAAGAAGTACTCTGAGCATAGTTCCAGTCCTATCTCCCTATGAGAAATTTTAATTTTTGATGACCCCATGCCCAATGGATTGTTTATAGGCCACTGATCCATGTCTAGCAGGCTGACATCCAGCAAAAATCACCAAAAATGTTGCCCAAAATTTCCTATTTTGCAAATTTGGCCAAATCCTATTCTTGGGTCTCTATTTTTGTCCTGTTAGGCATCCCTAAAAATTTCATGGGTTTATCTCTGGGGTCCTGGCCTCTACAAATTTTCTTACTCCCTGGTCTGCAAGTTTAAATATTTGAAAAAAGTAGCCGTTGGTGCTAAATTAACCCTACAAGGCCCTAAGCCCTATTATATTTCCTTGTTACTTTATCAACAACTTATGTGATCGAAAAAGGCACGTGCATATTTGTTTTCTAGTTTGCTATTTCCTTTTGGCAGTGTTTTAAGTCATTCATCAACTCCATGAATTGCCCTCAGTCAGGCATTTGCCTAATGAAACCCTGGGTTTATGCATGATTCAGCAAACTAGCAAAGATCCTTCATTCATGTATTCACCTGGCTTAACCATAGTTTATCAAAGTATCTCACGAATGAGAATTGTCTTTGGTCACTGAATTGCTAGGTTAAGGTGGGGTTAGTTTTGCAGGTAGTGGTAGTTCTACATCAGATGGTTGTCTGATAATCTCAAGGAATATTCTAGGGGCATGAGGAGATGAGACTGGCCATCGATATGGTATCAGGATTATTTGTCAGAATGGGGTCCCAGTCAAGAAGATCTGATGGCTCTCATAAGATCTCATAGCATGTGTCAGAGGCTTGCGATCCTACAACAACCATCAATCTTCCTTTTTCTTAGCGCTTCATGCCTTTGTGGGTCTGATGCCATGTATTCTAATTTGGCAGCTCTTGGTTGGTCCACGTGTGTTGAGTCAGATTACTTGTTAGTGGGTCTGTTGTTAGAAGGTCTGTGGAGATGTCAACAAAGTTTAAGATCTACATCTGTCTTATAATATGATGGAATCTTCGGGGGCTATCAGATCATGCGCCCACTGTTAGATTCAAATCCAGTCTTGGGTGGGTCCAAAGTTCTCAGAGTAGGCAATCAAATAGCTGGCATGTGTTCTCATGAAATATGTCAGAAGTATAAGACCTTAAGACAACCGTCTGATCAAAGGGGTGTCTACTAGGTCATTTGGTGATTTGGTGACTAAGGAAATTTAGTGCTCCAGTTATGTTTGGCGGTCCCGATATAAAGTTTATATGTTCACTTGTTCACCGAATAATTTAGTAATGCTCCAAATGACTTGGTGATTTAGCGAATGCTTTATTTGCTAAATCTGTAAATAAACTAGCCAAGGTTGTAAATGTTCTATGACTTAGCGAATGTCTTTGGTCACCGGTGCACCAAATATAGGCTAGGATTCTCATGAATGGTTAAAATGTTATCTTGCAAATATGTGAATGAAGTCTTCTCACATTCACTGAGTATAACTAGGGTAAGATAAAAGCCTCAATGATTCAGCAAATGCCCTATTCACTGAATCACTTGATGGGACTAGGGTTAAAGGAAGGATTTTGCAAATAGGAGAAGGGGTCTTCGATCGCGTAGTTGCCGAATGACTTAAAGGAAGAAAGGCTCGAGGTGGGGACAAAATGACAGATGGCTGATGTGCTCAATTCCCATTGGTCCAAACATGCCAAGGTGGACTTTGACTTGTCAGGAAAGGTTTTAACTATTTTAAAAGATTCATCTCAGCCACCTGATCTGTCAGGAAACTTCGCATCGACGACTACATTTTAAAAAGGAGCTCTATTAGCCGTAACAGTTCAAATCTAAATATTCTTCTGCAAGTTTTTTGCTAGGGTTTACATTTTTGCGGCCGTGCATGACAAAATTGGTAGCTGGGATTTATTTCTCCAAGACAAGGATGGTTGGAAAAATGATGGACGATCTGATCATTGGCACCGAAAATTTTACAGAGTACCATGAACTTGGCGCCAGCTTTTGTAGGGTTAATCTTTTTTAACCCAAACATCTATGAGATTAGATTCAAGGCATTCATGGCTTAGTGGAGTTGTAGATGGGTAGATGGATCAAGGTTGATGTGTCTTTAGGTGGGCTCAGTACTAGGATCAACATGCAAGAAAAATATTTGATTTGATCACTAGCTGTTCTTAGAGATTTGATGATGGTAATCAGTGTACCACCTAGGGTTTGAATATTATTCTAATGTAAAATCCATGAAACCCTAGTTAGGTTTTTCTCCTACCTACATTAAGGAGATGTATATATTGTATTTTTGGAGCCTTAGTGCTCAAGGGGTTAGAGAGTTCACATTTTGTAAAGGGAAAATATATCTTTTCTTAGAGTGCCATCTGAGACATTTTTTTTGTCCTCTGGTTTTCTACATTTCTATAACCTCCCATTGGTAATTCCAAGATTGAAGATATTTTGTGACATTTCTCATGTCCCTATGCCTTTTTTGTGTGAGTTATCTCTTATTGAATCAAAGTATTTATATGTTTCTCAATGATATCTTAGGGCTCTTGATCCTTCTTCCTTTCTGTAATTCATGTGTATTATTGTGAATGATTTGATGAGAATGCTTTTGTGGGTATACTAAAACCCCTTAACAATCTTGTCGCATTCCTATACCTAGTTGCAGAGGTGAATATTTTTTTGTAGGTCATAGATTGTTGTCTTCCCCAAGGAGTGTTATTACTTGTGAAAGAATCTCTTTCTTCCTTGGAATATCCTCTTTGTTTGCAGACCCCTCCTATGAAATACTTATGCAAGCCTATTCAATAAGTTGTGATCTACTAGACCCAAGTCTCTCATTGATTTCATCCTACATACTGAGATCCAAACCCTAGTTTCGGTGCATCACCTAGTAGGTAGTTTTCTTTCAGTCATTTCCCTTTATAAGCATTCCTTCTATCCCTTTCCTCCAAAAGTTTACTTTCATGTCTAAGGGAAAATTAAGGTGATTATCCAAGAGGAACCAGCCTAGAACCTGGAGGTCTCATCTTAGTTGGCAAAGGTCCCACAACCTAGAGATGATTCCCATGTTATACTGAGTTATCAAGACTATGAGAGCTTGAGACAAAGGAACAAACTTAGTGTATAACAATAACAACATGGAGACATAGAGAATACAAAATGCTTTACAAAGCATACATTAATACTTGAAAATCATTACAACTTGAGAGATCTTACAACATGAGATCTTCCTCCAAATATGAGATCTAAAACATGAGAGCTTCCAACATGAGAGATAACAACCTAAGATCTTACAATCTGAGAGCTTTTTTATGAATGCTCATATGCCTTCTTTATATAGGCATTTGCCACCCAAGATATTACAACACAACCAATGTGGGATAAAAGAATGATGAAACTACCTTGATACAAATATTAAATACCCACCCAATTAATATTAATCACCACCATGTGGGCCAATTAGAAAATTACATTTCCTTTGTGGCCAACAAGAAAATAGAAAGGTGTAACTACCTAGCTACAAATATTAAATGGAAGAACTTTCTACAAATTTCTAAAATGACACCTACACACCTTGATAAATGAAATTATTTTTATATAAATATATATATATTTTAATTATTATTTTTTCCTTCTTTTATTCCATCTATGCACCTTGGTAAATGAAATCACCTTTTTCAATTTTTGTCACTTTCTCTCTCCTCCATTTTTTTATATCATGCCCCCTTTTATTTTTTGATACAAGATGCTCCTACATCAAACACCCAAGGTAGGATAATTTTTGTGAATATGGATTCACAAAATGAAGTAGTCATTGCTGATATTATTTAGTTATTTATTTTTCTTCTCTTCCAACACCTTGCTGGAATAAGTATCTGCTATCGATATATTTCCTTTTTTCTTTTTTTCCAACACCTAGTTGGAGCAAGTATCTGTTGCTGACAATACTCCTCTACAATCAACTTCTCCCAAGTATAACTCTAATTCTCCTCCAATATTTTAGGATCTAATGCATCCTTAATAAACTTGGTAATAGCATACAAATATTCTTTTGTATACCAAACATCACTTGCAAGGTCCTCATATAAACCATCATCATTATATTTCAAATCAATCTCAAAGTTAGCATCCCATGATTCATAAAAAATTACATCTTTCACATCTTCATCTTTATTTTCTTCTTTCATGTCTTCAACAAGGCATGTAACAACTTCTCTCATTTGACCTCCAACCAAGGCATTCCTCCCTTGCTCTACTATTGTAATCTCCATTAACAAATCAACTTCTTTAATTGCAAGTTCATGAATCTTTTCATCTTCATGCTCCTCTTTTTTTGTACCACTTGTCTGATACTCCACTTTATCTTCTTTGTTTCCTCCATCAAAAGAATTTTCATCATCACTTTGAATCAATCTTCTCTTTTTCAACTTCACTTCTAATTCAGCCACTTGCTTCTTCAAATCCAGTATTGCAACTCTTGTCTCTTCTTGATATCTCTCTCTAATTTTCTCAAGTCTAGGAGTTCTAAGAATCCATCCAATCAAAAAAGTCATCATCTTCTTTATCTTCTTCATACTCGCATCCTCTTAAGGAAAATTTCACCCAATCCAAGGTCCTGGTGCAAACCACCTCACAGTCGGTGATCTGTCTACACACTCAAGAAATTTTTCTCTGATACCACTGATGAAGGGCCACACCACCCTTACCAAGTCATAACCAAAGATATAACAACATGGAGATAAAGAGAAGACAAAATTAACATATATTGTAGGTTCCTTGAATACTTTTAGAGACATATTGAGATTACTATCAAGTTGAAAATAATTAAGAAATTGATATTATTCTATTATTTTATCCTTCTTAGAATTTAGAAGACACATCTAAAACAATTCCAAGATATGTATTTTTCTACCAGTTCAAGTAGATTGCTCATTTTTAGGGTATTTTGAGGTTAAAAGAAGCTTACCATATTAACTAGAAGCCCAAGAAATTCCTATTTTTATATGAAAGTTTTTGAATCTGGATAATTCTACTCTATAGGTAATTTTTTTCCCCTCAGGCCACATGACCATCTCTGTAGACTATTTTTTATGACAATGTAATTTCTTAATTCTCTACATTATTTTTAAAATGAAATACTCAATTTAAAAAAAATAAAAAATAAAAACTAGGGTGCATTGTCCCCTTAGTAGGAGCTAGATGAGAGGGCACAATGCTAGATTGTGTGGTGTAAATGGATAATAGGGACTTGAATCATAGAATACATGGGATTTGACACAAACACTATGGGCTCCATTGACACAACTAATACTTTAGAAAATAATTTCCTCAAGATATATATAGTTAATATTTTACATTATCTTGTTTAAAAACAATGCCTCAAAAATAAGTATCCATGTTAAATGTTTTTGATTAAGTCAGTAGGGAGAGGGCCCTGATCCCATAAAAATAAAATGAAATATTAAGAAGCAACACTAGAATCCCTACGTAGGGCCATTACAATTGAGAGAAACTAGAAACCCTCACCTATAAAATTAATAAAAAAAATGTCACCTTTAAAGATTTTCTAACACTACTACTACAACCAAACATAATACTATTAGTATTTAACTTCATCAGACAACTTAAAGAGTTAATGTTTCTCCTACAACTACTTAAAATACAAAAATAAAACTTTAAGATGTTCTCATAGTTCATCAGACACCATCTATGTTGTAGGGTCCAAAACAACAAACTTAAGTTTAAAGCTATAAAAAAACCTGAATAGACTATCAAAAAAATACTAGCATTACATTTCATTAGCCCTACCAATTCTATCCCAATCTTTGGAAAGACCCTTGAGCAAGATTTTCTAGTCTTCAGTGTCCTCATTATCTTGATCTTCCTCACTAGTCTGGCCATATTTCCTCTTCCTTTCTGCTTTCTTCAACATGTTCTTACCAATGAAAATACCAAAAAAAATGTTTCTTCATGATCCCATCAACCACATTACATAGGGAGAAAATGGTATCATCGAAAAGATCATTTTTATTCCATGGAGTAGCAATAGATTATTCAAGAGCAACAACTCTTTTTTGCAAATCGATAATAGATCTGGTTCCTCCAAACCAACATAAATTTTTTGGATATTTATCAGCATCATTTTTCTCTTCTAGAACATGGGAAGGAGGAATATTCTCATGGGGAGCATTATTAGTATGGATAGTGGAATAGGACACCATATTGATTGTATCCTCTATCTCATTGAGATCCACAGTTATCTCCATAGATCTTTATTTTTCCTCTTCCTCAAGCTCTTAAGCCCCAATAACATAATCCTCATCTTTAGTATTCTTAGTAGATTCATCTTCCTCATTCGGCTCATACTCCATGTCCATCTTAGGAACCATTACCTCCTCAATATTTTTACCCTTGTGTTCCTTATTAAAAATATGGGAAGACCTCATTTCCCTCAAACTTCCTTCATATTTAGGTTCCTCCATTTGTTTTGTATCCTAATTTTTATCCTCTTATTTATCAACATATATAAATGGGCTCATTTTTTTCACCTTTTTATTAGCATATTTGGCATTTGAAGAGGAACGATTGATGACAACAACATTCCTTTTCTGGGGAGAAATATCAAGGAAGGCCTCTTCAAGGGGGATTTATTCATTAGGGACTTTAGGGTTTTTAAACTTCTTTTTCTCATAAAGGTTGGCTTATTTACCATTAGGGATAGATTTATCAAGGAGAGGGTTAGTTTCAAAAAGATCAATTTTAACAGTGCTATTAGTTAAGTTCATAATGTGGCTTTGTTCTAGTTGAGGGTAAGATAGGATGCAACTTCTAAATGAGGATTTTCTAAATTCATAGTGATAAAGGGCATACATTGATCCCTGGTGAAGTAGAGATAGATACCTTTTGCAATGCTACTAGTGGGGGAGGAATAAAGAAAAAAGGGCATATTTATCCTATGACCATTTGTCAAATGATTCAAAAATGAAAATTAATACCCATGGAAGGTAGTATACCTCCTGTTAGCTATTTTTCTTTCTAAATCCCATTAGAAGCCTTAAATGCTTCAATTGAACTCTGTGATTCCTAAACTCTTGATTTCAAGCAAGAAAAGACTAATTGACAAGGAGAAACTCCTACACTTCGGGCTCCATAGACCTAGGCAGGTACACCTAAAACATACAAAGTCTGCATACATAAACACTCTCTCACTAAACCCTTTATGCAGACATGAAAAATAGTGGATTATGACAAGGATATTCACCCTTCTTCTCTTTGAACCCAGAGGCTCAAGTAGGCTAACCTATCAGATTCACTTCTATAAGGAATCACCAACAATGTCTATACTATTCAATACAGATTCTGAACATTCATGCTTTAAAACTAAAAATGTAAAGTGATTTGAATGAATGATTGATGAAGAAAACTACCAATCAAGCACATATCAGTGCCTTATCTATTGGGAAATAGAGTCAAACAAATGTGCAATCCTAGAAAACCCTAACTCCAACTCAAAAAACCCAAATCAAATGCCTTGCAAACCATTCTTCTCATTTCAATACCCAGACATCAAATTCATATGCAAACCTAGAATTCTCAAAATTTGAAATCAAGACTTATTCTCTCCTTGAAAGAAACTCAAATTCAAACCCACAGATACCTTATAACTAGTATATTAACATGCCTTACAAGTCAATATACAAGAATTTAAACAATGCATATAAAGACATCAACAAAGAACTGAACATGGATTCCATTGTTTTCATTAAAATTTATCTGAAACTATACATTGCAAGACCATGAACACAAAAATGAGACTCAGAAGCCTGAAGCTGTCCCAGTAGCATAAATTTTCAACATCTCTTACAAATGAGAGAAAAACTGAGATATAGCAAATGAGAGTCAGTTAAAAAACCCACTAACAGCTGTCCATTTAGCACAAAATATCTCCACCATGACCTATAACTGATTCTCCAAACTGAAACACATTTTGCAATCATTTCCAAACTGATTTGATTCTGATTCTTGTCCTCAGAATTTGAACCTGAACTACTCTCATCCATTTCACTAAAACTAAAAATCATCAATGCCATTGGATTCCTCATCCTTTCCCGTTTCTGGAAACATATAACACTTGCATATTCTGACAAAAAATGAGTTCCCAGGACATTAATCCATGAGCAACTCCATCCTTTAAATTTTTGAATTTTTATCATACAGTCTGAACTATGTCATTCATTTAAATCTTTTAAAGTCTATAATTTTATATCATTTTTTGCATTATTTGCCACAAAAGCCACTAGATTTGGACACTTGTCACCTCCTCACTGGATGCTCAGACTAACCATAGCTTAACCACCCTCACTTAGAGAACTGGCGAATGACCTTGATCTCTAAATCTCCAAGTGAATTCCTTAACCGTAGTTAAGCTTTGAGATCATGCAAAAGAGACATTCTCCAATTCTCTGAGTCCTGCCTTGACCATGGTTAACATCTAGAGAATGGGCGACTAAGCCCATTCTCCAATTCTCTGAATGCATCTTCACTAATCATCAACCATTTAGCGACCTCGCAACTAATTGTATCTCCAATTATCCAGATGCTTGGACTAACTACCACCTTATTTGGAGAATCCGCAACCAGTTATCTCCAAATCTCTAAATCACTTGACCTTAACCGTCACTATTCGGTGATCTGGCGACCGTGGTTAGCAGGCCGCCACCTCTGAATCAGGTGAAGTTTCAATAACTGTTGGCCTCATCCCATAAATGCATGACCTCTTTCCATGTTTCAACTTCATGCTCGTCACTGTCGTGCCACCTATCCTACAAAACATCTTTACCTATGCATGTGGGCCTACTGGCATGGATCCCAAGGCACTTCTGACCGGTCACTCAGGTAGAGCCTCTGCTCTTCTTTCTTATTTCACTATGTGTGTAGTGTTGTTTATAAATACCTCATATACCCCCATTGACATGAATGTGGGATAAATCATTTACAAGTTTTAAAGCATTCTATGCATTTTCGGTTCAAAATTATGGGCCCTACCACGCATAGTACTCCCCACCCAAGAGGGCCCGCCATAAGCCCTTGGTTCTTTGTTTATGATGCATTGGAGTGCCAGTGTTTATAAATATCATAATATCATGACACCTAGTGCATGTGGGATATACATTTACAATTGAAACCATCAAAATCCTTCCCCCAAAATGCATCGATCTCCTTATACTTGCGCGTGGGTGTCCATTAACATCTTTACGCTGGCTCTTCTTCATTTGTGCCTAGAAAAGCTTGACACAACGGGAATATCCACTCCTCTTTCATTTTAATGCTACCTACATTCTTTCTCCTTTGTGCAATGTATCTCGGGCTATGTTCATTGCATTTGTCCTTTGCGTGAGTGCCCAACATTTCTTGGCCTACTCATAGTCCAAATAACTGCCCATTTTTCTCTGGAGAGCTCCAACCAGGCGAAACATTCAAATGTTTCATTGTTTTTTATATAAGACTTTCAGTTCCCTTTCACTTGCATAGGTATTTACTAGCATGCACATGCCAAAAATGGCTCACGTGTCTTTGCACTATATTCACATAGGTTTTGATGTGTTGGCCTTCATTCAAACATTCATGCAAGGCATTACTTCAAACTACCAATACCAATTTATCTTGTGCAAGCAGCCTTCCATTTTTCTTGAGTGCCCTCTTGTTTTAAGAAACTTCATCTCATATATGCATGAGTTTCCACCATTTATTTTTAAAAACATGCCTCTCTCCATTCTTCTCTCACCTACCTTGGTTTTCATGTGAGCCCCCTTTTGATCTTCATGCAACACTTCTTCAAGCTAGTGCATGGGGTCATATCCATAGGTGGGGCATGCTTATGTAGGAGGCCCCTTTGCATTGACTGCCTCCACCTAAGACTAATGCACGAGCTCTCTATATGTAATGTCTGCAGCTTGCTAGTTTCAACATGGGCCTCATTATATGCATCCCCACACTTGTATCACATGAGGCTCTTTCATACTTTCGTGAGTCAAACATTGACTGGCAGGCGACAGCCTCCCCTTAAAACTATGTTGCCTACCTTAGAAAATTTTCACTGCCCCCACATTAGTGGTTTCATTGCAAGTGCACCTCACAATGTTTAGAACATGCGTTGGCAGTCTTTGGCATCTTACGCAAGGTTCCCATTTCCATTTTTGGTATGCTGGCTTCTATTTTAAAACTCATGTGAAAGTCCCTTGATTTTCATATAAATAGAAAACTATGGTGTGTAATAGCACATGGTTCTTTTCTTTACATGCATCACTCCAAACCCATGCTTTTCCTTGTAATCACTAGGTAGCCTTCATCTGTAATCACATATCTTTCCATTCAAATGTCTTCATGGCATTCAAAAACTAGCATATGCACTTCTTTGGTCATTGCGCATCATGGCCTATTAATTTTTTAGATATAGGTGTAGCTTTTGCTAGCATGCTTTCCTTACATTATTTTCAGTGCCTGGGTCATTTGAATACTTTCCTTTGATTCTCCTAGCTATAACTTGATGCCATTATTGTTGTCTTTGTCCATATATAGGAATTCTTTCATAGTAAGGAGGTACTGGAAGGCTCTCAAAAATAAGTGCCCCTAGCTATCTTACAGACTCATTAGTGCCCAACTTGTTCAGAACCTTGTCAGGTATTTGTTCCATGATCTCATAGCCTCAAAAGGAAATAGGCTCTGAGAATAATTATCACTAAATTGATAACCAAACTTGTCAACAATATGCCAGAAATTGGTGGGAGATGTATTTTATCAAATATTTTCAGCTCTGTTAGCACCTTGAAAAATTTTCATGGCTCTTTCCCTTTTCTTCTAATCTTTACAGTTGGTTTTAGGTCACTGGCATAAACCCTTGGTTCAAAAATTCAAATATCTAGCCATTACATTTAAATCCTTTGCTAAACCCTGGCCTTGTTCTATTTTCATGTTACTTTTTTAGATGACTTAAAATTCTAATCTGCATGTGCTAATTAAAGTCCTTTAAGCTATTCGGTGGTTAGGTTTTCATGTCCAGTGGGGTCCCTTTTAATTTTCCTATAGTCCTCTGCACCTAAATTTTCCTTAAAAGCCTAAGTCTCAGCATTAATTCTTTCCTATGTTTTGGCTTATGTCTTCCTGGGCTTGGCCCTCTAACAACATCTACATCTGATGACTGTCATTAAAGTGCAAGTGATGTGTCAGAGGCTTGCACTTTTGCGATGACCGTTGATTCTCTTTTATGACATTGCCTTTTTCCGCAGATGGGTCCACTGCTAGGTAAGCACACATGGCATCTCCCTATTGGCCAAAGGAAATAGTGAAGTGGTAGGGTTGTCAGAAATGAATGAAGAAATTATATGTCCATCTACCAGATTCTATGATGTGGTGGTCCCTGATTCCTTGGAGTATCCTATGCAGCATGGTGGGGTCACACTCTGTGGTATCGGCTAAGATTCCAGATCAACGGCTAGCATGTAAGCGCATAGAATCTTTTGAGAGCTTGAGATCTTACACCAATCATTGATCTTTCCTAATGATGCAGTGTTTCAAAGAAGTGGGACCTTTTGATAGGTGTGCACGATTGGTAGTCTCTCATTGGTCCACCTATTTAATTTGGCAGTTGTCAGTGGATCTTGGGTTACCATTGTGTTAGAGGGTCCTGACATCTGTAGAGGATTGACGGTGGGCGTGTCTTCGCAAGGGGTGTGTCAGATGTATGAGATTTTGAGATGGCCATTGATTCTTTTATGTGATGTAACCTTTTCTTTCAGCGGGTCCACTGCTATGTATACTTATTTGGTGAGCGCTGATTGGTCTAGGTGTGCTGAGGTGGACTTGTCAGTGGGTCCACCGGTTTCAGGGAAGTTAATACACTATAGGATCTAATGGTTGTCATGATACGATTGATCGGAGTTGCACGATGGATAAGTCAGTGGTGTAGCAACAGCCATCGATCTTCACTAAAGGGGAAGGCTTTGTGGTGGGTCCTTTGTCAGTGATGACCGAGTGATTCCAGCAAATGATGTAGTGACATGTGGTAGGTTTTTAGGCAGGCCTAGGGTTATCAAAGGTCTTAGCGATTCTGATAAAGTGTTTTGGCGGCCCAAAATTTTTTCAAAGGTTCACTCATTCGTGAGGAAAGATGGCAGTTCTCTAGATATTTTAGCAGTTCAGCGAACAAGCGTTCGTGTAATCGCAAAACTTTCTAGCGGTATTATAAAGTGTTTCATGAACTGGTAGAAACCTTCAGTTGCCAATTCGCTAAATTTGAATGGGGCCCTTTTTTAAAAGTAAGTCTTAAAGACTGCGAAAGGGAGGAATCAGACGACCATGACATAAAGTTGATCTGATTTTAAAATATGACCGCCGATTTACTGTAGGTTCCATAAAGTAGCCGTTAGATTTCAAATTTGAATTTGTGAAGGGTTTTCTGTGACCAAAAGGACTAAAATTGAATGCTTTCATGACCAGATTTGATTTGTTTGGTGGTGCTTGCTATTGCAGTGTGGTCTAGGGTGTGCCATGATCATCTGCAAGGGTTTGTACCATGTGGTTTTGTTCTTGAGGCATGTTGCAGGTGGCCAAAAGGGTTGACAAATTTGAATTTTCATGATTTGCAGTACTTTCCCAGAGATCTATCATGAGTGCAAATCTTCCTCAGACATGGCCGACTAGTTTTCTTCCCCTGCATTTATTTTGTGACCATTTTCAGTGGGTTTAGTGGTTGAAACCCTAACCCTAGTCACCCAAAGATTGATGCATCTTCTTTGAGGATTCCAAGGTGACTAGTGGTGGTATATATTGCAGCTTTTTTATTTATTTTGGGGTTGTTGGTGGTATTATACTAAGTAAAGAGAGCTTGGATTTTGGGTCTTTTTCTTTGTTATTTTATTGCTTGGTAATGTATTGATTTCTAAAAGTTAATGAGAATACACTTGAATTCCTATTTCAAATCTCTGATTGTCTTCTTTTCTAATTGTGGATTCATATATGTTAAGGTGACAAAGTGGATTAGCATATGGTAAACAAAGAGTATTGTGAGATTAGCTTGGAGTTCCTAACAAAGTTAGGATTAAATCCTTTAGGGTGATTTCAATGAGTTCATTATTATATTGGAATTTGATGATCATGTTTGGGAGTGAGGGGAGTAATAGGAAAAGCACTTACTCTGAGTTCATATGTATTTGAGTTAAGGTTTTAGGGTGATATATGTTATTTAGTGACTCATTGCCCAGGGATAAGGCACTGATCTCTTCTCTAGAGGTAGTCCATCATCATCAATCACACACACACAAATTAAATGATCAAATCCTTAAATCAGTTAGTAAAGAGTATATTGGTATAACATTTTATGATTCCTTTGAAGAAGTGAATCAAGGGTACACCTGCCTGAGCATTAAAGATCAAAGTGTAGGAGGATCTCTTTTGATCCTTTTTCATTGGCCCTCTTCCTTGTGGACTTTGAAGTGGTGATAGAGTCAAAGTTTTATTAAGGTTATCCATCAAAGTATAAATCTACAAGTTGAAGATCGAAGGAAACTCCCAACAAAATGGTGACTCTACTGGGGAGAGTCTAGATATAAAAGGTTTTCAAAGTGCACTCCTATTTTTCTATTGTATTTAGTTAAAGGTTTTCCCATCTTTGGTGGGTGGTGACTCTAGAGGTTAGAACCAGTGTCATATTGTAAATCATGGACAAAAGGAGGAATACTAGGTCCTTTGTCAGAAAAAATTTGGAGGTCACTCTGGAGCAATTGCCTAGATAGGAGAAGAAGAGTTGGATTAGAAGGAATGGTGAGTCTACTAGTGCTCCCATAAGAGAATAAAGAAATACCAGAGGTAGAGCACCACATGTTTCCTCAAGTGAGGAAGGTTCACAAGACAAAGTTTCTAGATTAGATGGTGGTCGCTTTGAAGATAGATTTTATGATACCCCAGAGGCTGTATTTCAAGAGAAGGGTTCATTGCCTGAAGGTCAGGATGAAAAAGCTAGAGAGATGGGTTTGGATATTGATTTAGATCTTGATGAAGATAATTTTAGAAGGGAGCCCATGAGACCAAGGCAAGTCCATTTCCCATATCAAAATCTTATTAATATGGATGTGTCATCAGGTTCTGATGACATTATGGTAGACCCAGATGATTTAAATGCACTAAGGTTGCAGTTGGCAGAATAGGATGCCATACATAAGAGGTTACAGGAGGAGAGAGAGGCTGAAAAGGTGAATGCTTTGATAGAAAGATAGTCTCTCCTTAGAAAGATTAATGAAATGAAGGAGAGAAACAAGATGCTTGCTTCTTCTCCTAAGAATTTGCAACATGATGTCTTTGGTGATCTTGAGGCTTTGAGGAGTGAGAAAGAGTGCTTACTACAAGATCATGAATTTGATCAGGAGGGCCCTGTGGTTAGATAGGTTCAAAGTTATGCTTCCCTCCCTAAAGATAAAGATGGAAATGAGATCACTAGGCTTGCTGTTGCCGCTGGTGAGAGAGGAAAGAAAAAGATGGTGGGACATTAAACAAGCAGATCATTGACAATACCAGGGGTCCCACCACCCAATTCAAATAAGGACACATAGATAGAAAGAAGGAGAAAAGAAGATGAGGACCTCACAAGAGAATTATAGAGGGCTGAAATTGAAGCTTCCATTATAGAAAAGAGAAGAAAGATCCAGTTCTTGAAGGCTTCATCAACTAATGCTCTTGGTCCATCTATTACTGAACTAGGTATGCCATCTATGACTACTACTATTCCACTTAGTAATGCTACTACTAGTTCAATTCCTTCTTCATCTACTAGGATAGGTGTCGATCCTAGATAGTAGTCAAATGCACAAGTAGATGGAAATGTAAATGCAAATGTTGATGTTAGGGTTAACGCTAGTTCAAGTTTTTAAAGAAGACCTATGCAATTAGAAGGCTATAGGCAAATTAGTTTTGATGGAATTCTTGGCTACCCGAATGCTTTTCCAAATGATATAAGAGATAAGGTACCTAAGTTTTCTAGTAATAATGCTATTAGTTATGAGGAGCATCTTAGGCTATTTGTTGATATGCTTAATGATTATGAGGTAGAGCATGAGGATGTAGTCATGAAATTGTTTGTTCAATCTCTAATGGAGGATGCTAGAGATTGGTTTAAGAGACTTCCTGATAAATGTATTGATACTTGGGATTATTTTGAGAGATGTTTTAAAGAGTAGTATGGTGATAGGCCTAATGCTAGTTTCATATTGAATGAATTTAATACCATAAGGAAAAATCAGAATGAGTCTGCAGCTAAATTCAACATGAGATTTCAGAAGGGTATGCATAAGTTGTTCCAAGTTATGTGGTTAGATGACAATGTTTGTCTAACCACATACTTCAATGCATTTGATGGAAAAATGGGATACTTGTTGAGGGAAAAAGAGCTAAGAACTCTCAGAGATGCTTTTAGGATTGCTATCAACATTGAGAATAATATGAAGATATCAGGGAAGTTGGGTGGGAAGAGAGATGACCCTAAGTTGTTTGGGGACAAGAAATACAAAAAAGAAAATGATAGGAATGTTGGAACTAGGAGGCAAGAAGAAGATAAACTGGATAAGGTGCTCAATGCATTAAAATATTTGAAGGCACCTGCAAATAGGAACATTAGTGCTCCTACCAATGAGAGGCCTTAGTACAACAATAATTTCAATAAGTAGAATAGATTGCAGAACTACCCCTACAACACCCAATGGAAGGATGGCAACCCTATTGTCCCTACTGCAAGAGGAAATAATGATAGAGGTGTCCCTGAACCTCTAAAAAAGGCTTCAATAAATGTCATGGAGGACATACCTTGTGTGTTGCATGCCAGTCTCCTCATTCTATAGAGCATTGTGTGGTTGCACATTCTATGGCTGCAAATCAAGATTGTGGCAATGAGGAGATAGATCAAGAAGAAGATTAGGATGATGTTGGATGCAACATGGCTACTTCATATCTAGGATATGAAGATGATTCTGATTTTGATGAAGAAGTAGATGTAAATGTGAAGAGACACAATCAGGCCCTTTTTCATCAAGAGGTTTTTTCTAATAGTGAAGATATTGATAGGAAGACATGTAACATGAACTCTTCTTCTAAGCCAGTAAATTTAAGAGGACCTTCTAGAGAAGAGATGGATATGATTACTATAGAAATGATTTCCCAAGTGCAAAATAGAGGCATGGTGGCAAGGAATACACATGAGAAAGTTGCAGGAATGTTTATAAAAAGTACCAACTCTGGAGAGCCTAATGAGAACAAATCAAAAGGTAATTACATGGTGAAATTCAAGAATGTAAAAGGTAAGAATTGTGAGTCTAAGGGAGTTGGAATTGAAAAAATTTCTAATGAGACAGAGAAGCCAGTTAACACAATGGCTAAGATTGAAAAAATGAGGGTGGCCAATACACCTAATGTATCAGATAAGCAAAAGGATGCTAAGGCAATGCAGATTGAAATTCCTTCTTCTACTCCCGTTGATATGTTATCTATATTGTCCCAAATTACAGTTAAGGTTCCATTGTCAGAATTGTTGAGGATCCCTAAGCACAAAGATAGAGCTATTGCATGGGTAGATAATGTTCACAATAATGATGTTGCATTCAATGGATCTCAGGATAAAGCTTTGAAAGGTGTTGCTACTCAGGGAATTGTGTCTCAAATTCCTCCTATATATTATGATAGTTCTATCAATGCTAGCCTTGAAAACATTGATCCATTCTTTTTAAGTGTCCTTGTGAATGGAATGAAACTAAGGAATTGTATGATTGATAGTGGTACCTTTAATACTATCATGCCTTCCAAAATCATGGAGAAGTTGGGCCTAAAAGTTGATACAGTTCAAGGTAGATGTTGTGCAATGGATCAGAGGGAGGTACCAGTTATTGGGACTATCAATGCAATGCCATATAGGCTAGAAACATACCGAAAGAAAGCATTAACAATGATTGTTTTGGTGGAGGACATCCCTCCTCATTATGGGATGCTACTATCTAGAAGGTGGAGTGCTGCCATGTGTGGAAGTTTACAGTGTGAATTGTCCTATGCCACTTTCAAGATTGATCTAGAGCCAAGAGTATGCCACATGATTGAGAGGAATATTGACAATGAGACTACATGTTTTGTGGATACTGATATTAATGCTTTTAGGGTAGAGATCCTTGTATTTGAAAATGAACCTATTTTGTCACCTATCTCTATTGAGGTAAGTGTTAATTCTGTGAAGGGTGATTTGTGGGTAATGTACTTTGATGGTGTAAATTGGAAGGATGGAGCAGGAGCAGGTATCTTACTTATTTCTCCTGATGCAAACACCTAAAATTTTTCTTTCACATTGAATTTCTTTTGTACCAACAATATAGCATAATATGAGGCATTGTTGTTAGGACTGAGGTTGGCACAAAAGCATGGAATTAAATGTTTGAGTGTTGTTGGTGATTCTGAGTTGGTGGTGTCCCAAGTTAGGTTAGTATATGCTTCTAGGAACAAGAGGTTGAAACAATATAGGAATGCAGTTTGGAATTTGATTAAACATTTTGATGCCTTCAATATTGAGTGGAAGGATAGGAGTAACAATAAGATGGCTGATTTGTTAGCCAATATTGCAATCAATCCTACTGATATTACTTTTGCTGGTATCTCTAAAGTTGAAATTCAGGCTAGACCTAGTATACCAGACAATATTGAAAATTGGCAAGTTTTTGATGATGATAATGATATCTTGAAGTTTATGAGTTGTGAAGATCAGTATCATGGTCAGGAATTTGATTGTTCAGCCTTGATTGAGTTAGTGGAAGGAAGGGAGGTTGTCTTTGGCAATGAGGTCATTCAACTTAGAACTAACAAGGTGCCCAAGGGGCTTGTTGTTTTGGAGACTGTCTTTGATAACCAGGATAGAGTTCAAAAGAATATCAAAAGAGAAGATCATGCTGATCTAGAGGAGATAAATCTTGGAACACAGGAAGCACCTAAGAAAGTATACATTGGTAGAGATATATCTCAAAAGGTAAAGAAATCTTTGATTGAATTATTGAGAAAATTCAGGCATGTTTTTGCATGGTCATATGATGACCTAAAGGTTTATAGAGAAGATTTGTTTCAGCATATTATTCCATTGAAAGATGATGCTAAACCTTTCTGGCAAAAACAAAGGCCTATTAATCCTACTTTGGCACCCAAGATGCAAGAAGAGTTAATGAAGCTGAGAGATGCTAGAATTATCAAGCCTATAAGGCACTCTTCTTGCGTTTCAAATCTTGTTCCCGTGAGAAAGAAGAATGGTGACATCAGGCTTTGTGTGGACTTCAGGAATTTGAACATCAGCTCATTAAAGGATAACTATTGTCTGCCTAATATGGAATTTATGTTGCAGAGAGTAACCAGATCAGAATTAATGTCTATGATGGATGGTTTCTTTGGTTACAATCAGGTCATTTTAAAAGAATCAAAACAATTCAAGACAACTTTCACTACACCTTGGGGGACATATG
Organism: Chamaecyparis obtusa; assembly: GCA_027943335.1. Lineage (NCBI taxonomy): Eukaryota > Viridiplantae > Streptophyta > Pinopsida > Cupressales > Cupressaceae > Chamaecyparis > Chamaecyparis obtusa. The sequence goes on from BSBK01002552.1 coordinate 1,734,067, forward strand.
TTTATGTGAGAATGGCTTTTGGTCTCACAAATGCTGGTGCTACTTTTTAGAGGGCAATGGATGTTGCCTTTTTAGATTTTATCAATGATTTCCTTGTTGTATATCAAGATGATTTAACTACCTATTCCAAGAAGGAAGAAGACCACTGTATTCATTTAGAGAAAATATTTGTAAGGGCCTTGGAATATGGCATTTCATTAAATCCAAGGAAATGTGCATTTGGTGTCACTGAAGGTAAGTTGCTTGGCCATTTGGTTGGAAAGAAAGGAGTGAGAATTGACCCTGAGAGGGTAGCAACTATTGACAAAATTTAGAGACCAAAGAATGTTAAAGGGATTCAGTCCTTCTTTGGTCAGATCAATTTCTTAAGAAGTTTTGCGACAAATTTTGTAGAGGTTACTAGACCTATTTCTAAGATTTTGAAGAAGGGATCTACAATCAATTAGGAGGGTGAGCTTGATGAGGCTTTCAAAAATATCAAGCAGGCTATCAAAGATGCACTAGTGCTTAAGGTACTTGATTATAATGTCCCAATGCATATCTTTTCCTTTGCATCTTTTCACACTATTGTTGTAGTTTTGTTACAAAAGAATAAGGATGGTTATGAGTAGCCTATTGCATTTTTTAGTAAATCTTTGCAGGCTACTGAATTGAAGTATGACATAAATGAAAAACAAGCATATGCACTTGTGAAGGCAATCAAGGCTTTTAGGTGTTATCTGATGGGGGCAGTTGTGATTGCTTTTGTGCCAAGTGCAGCTGTGAAGGATATTTTCTCACAGCAAGAGGTGTTTGGGAGAAGATGCATATGGATCAATAGGATCCAAGAATTCAATGTTGATGTCTAGATTACTAAGTTGGTCAGAGGATAGGGATTGGTAAAACTGATGGCCCAATCCAATCTTGATGCAAATCAGGTAAATCATTCTGAAATTGATTATACATGTGATATGGATGATTGTATCTGGTATCAAGATATTATCTATTACTTGAGAAACATGAAATGTCCAGATAACATGAATGATAATTAGAAGAGGACATTAAAATTACAGGCCATCAAGTATGTAATTGTGAAGTGTAAATTGTATAGAAAGAATTTGGATTGCATACTGTTGAAATGTGTAGATGAAGATCAGGCTAACAAGTTGTTAAAGGAAATGCATGAGGGAGTTTGTGGTGGGCATTATATGGGTAAAACAACTACTCATAAAATCTTGAGAGCAGGATTCTAGTGGCCCAAAATCTTCAAGGAAGCAAAATAGTTGGTGAGGAGGTTTGATGCTTGTCAAAGGTTCTATGGTAAGCTTAGATTTTTAGGCAATGTGCCATTAAAACTAGTAGAAGTTCAGGCTCCTTTCCAACAATGGGGAATTGATTTCATAGGGGAGATACCAAACAAGTCAAGTGGAGGACACTCATGGATCTTAGTTGCCACTGATTACTCTACAAAGTGGGTATAAGCTATACCTACAAGAAATGCAACCAGTAAGGTGGTAATTGATTTTATATTGAATAATATTGTTACAAGGTTTGGTTGCCCTGAGAGGATAGTTAGTGATAATGCAATGTGCTTCAGGTCTGCTAAATATAAGGAATTTTGCAAAGGTTTGGGAATTTAGATTTCTAATTCCTCACCTTATCATCCACAAGGAAATGGATAGGCAGAATCTACTAATAAGAGTCTGATTAAAATTCTAAAGAGAATTTGTGAAAAGAATAAGAAGACATGGAATTCAAAGCTTCCATTAGCTCTATGGGCTAATAGGGTGACTGTGAAGAGGGCAATTGGTTTCACACCATTTGACCTAGTATATGGAATACATGCAAGGATGCCTCAAAATAATCTGTTGGAAATTTATAAATTTGTTCAGTTATATGATGATGACATAGATGATGAGATGCACTTGAGGATTGAGGACCTCATTAGGTTGGATGAGACTAGAAGAGAGTCAGTTGCAAGAAATGCCAAATTACAGTTGCAGGTTAAGAATTTGTATGATAAAAAGACTGTTGATAGAAAGTTTGAACCTAGTGATTTGGTATTAATCTAGAATGCCAGACTAGAGGATAAGGGAAAACATGGTAAATTTGATCCCATTTGGTTAGGGCCATATCTAATTCATGAGAAATGGGGCCAAGATTCATACATTGTAAAAGAATTAAATGGTGATGTTCAGGAATTGCCAGTTCATGGACAATTCTTGAAGAAATACTTCAATTGAAGGTATTTTATTTCCATGAATAGTAGCTAGGTCTATACATTTTGTAAATTCTATAAATAATTTGCTTGCCCCTGTCCTATTTTGTCTTGGTCTGTGGGTTTTTGGGTCCTTTTTCTCTTTGTTGTCAACTTTTCTAGTGGGATGGTCTACTTAAACTAGTGATTCCAGATCCTTGCTATGCCTGCAGGAGGCATACATCCCTAGACAGAGCCACTGTTAGCACCTTGAAAAATTTTCATGGCTCTTGCCCTTTTCTTCTAGTCTCTCCAATTTTTTTTAAGTCACTGGCATAAACCCTTGGTTCAAAAATTCAAATATCTAGCCGTTACATTTAAACCCTTTGCTAAACCCTAGCCTTGTTCTATTTTCATGTTACTTTTTTAGATGACTTAAAATTCTAATCTGCATGTGCTAATTAAAGTCCTTTAAGCTATTTGGTGGTTATGTTTTCATGTTCGGCAGGGTCCCTTTTAATTTTTCCTAAGTTTCTCCCCCGATGGCTTTTAATTTTCCTATAGTCCTTTGCACCTAAATTTTCCTTAAAAGCCTAAGTCTCAGCATTAATTCTTTCCTATGTTTTGGCTTATGTCTTCTTGGGCCTAGCCCTTTGACAACATCTACATCTGATGGCTGTCATTAAAGTGCAAGCGATGTGTCAGAGGCTTGCACTTTTGCGACAACCGTTGATTCTCTTTTATGATGTTGCCTTTCTCTGCAGATGGGTCCTCTACTAGGTAAGCACACATGGCATCTCCCTATTGGCCAAAGGAAATAGTGAAGTGGTAGGGTTGTCAGAAATGAATGAAGAAATTGTATGTCTATCTGCCAGATTCTATGATGTGGTGGTCCCTGATTCATTGGAGTATCCTATGTAGCATGGTGGGGTCACGGTCTGTGGTATCGGCTAAGATTCTAGATCAACGACTGGCGTGTAGGCACATAGAATCTTTTGAGAGCTTGAGATCTTATGTTAATCATTGATCTTTCCTGATGATATAGCATTTCAAAGAAGTGGGACCTTTTGACAGGTATGCACGATTGGCAGTCTCTCATTGGTACACCTATTTATGATTTGGTAGTTGTTAGTGGGTCTTGGGTTGCCGGCATGTCAGAGGGTCCTAACATCTACAAAGGATTGATGGTGGGCGTGTCTTCGCAAGGGGTTTGTTAGATGTATGAGATTTTGAGACAACCATTGATTCTTTTATGTGACGTAACCTTTTCTTTCAATGGGTCCACTGCTGTGTATACTTAGTTGGTGAGTGGTGATTGGTCCAGGTGTGCTGAGGTGGACTTGTCAGTGGGTCCACCAGTTTTAGGGAAGTTAATACACTACAAGATCTAATGGTTGTGATGATACCATTGATCAGAGTTGCACAATGGATAAGTCAGTGGTCTAGCGAGAGTTGTTGATCTTCACTAAAGGGGAAGGCTTTGCAGTGGGTCCTTTGTTAGTGATGATCGAGCGATTGTAGCAAATGATGTAGTGACATGTGGTAGGTTTTCAAGCGGGCTCGGGGTTATCAAAGGTCTTAGTGGTTCTGATAAAATGTTTTGGGTGCCCCACTAATTTTCAAAGATTTGCTCGTTTGCAAGGAAAGATGATAGTTCTCTAGATGTTTTAGCAGTTTAGTGAACAAGCGCTTGCGTAATCGCTAAACTTTCTGGTGGTATTATAAAGTGTTTCACGAACTGGTAGAAACCTTCAGTTGCTAGTTCGCTAAATTTGACTGGGGCCCTTTTTTAAAAGTAAATCTTAAAGACTGTGAAAGGGAGGAATCGGATGGCCATGACTTAAAGTTGATCTGATTTTAAAATATGACCGCCGATTTATTGCAGGTGCCATAAAGTAGCCGTTTGATTTCAAATTTGAATTTTTGAAGGGTTTCGTGTGACCAAAAGGACTAAAATTGAATGCTTTCATAGCTAGATTTGATTTGTTTGGTGGTGCTTTCTATTGTAGTGTGGTCCAAGGTGTGTCATGATCCTCTGCAAGGGTTTGTACCATGTGGTTTTGTGCTCGAGGCATGTTGCAGGTGGCCAAAAGGGTTGACAAATTTGAATTTTCATGATTTGCAGTACTTTCCTAGAGATCTATCATGACTGCAAATCTTCCTCAGGCATGGCCGGCTGGTTTTCTTCCCCTACATTTATTTTGTGACCATTTTCAATGGGTTTAGTGGTTGAAACCCTAACCCTAGTCACTTGAAGCTTGATGCATCTTCTTTGAGGATTCCAAGGTGACTAGTGGTGGTATATATTGCAGATTTTTTTTGATTTTGGGGTTGTTGATGGTATTATACTGAGTAAAGAGAGCTTGGATTTTGGGTCTTTTCCTTTGGTATTTTATTGCTTGGTAATGTATTGATTTCTAAAAATTAATGAGAATACACTTGAATTCCTGTTTCAAATCTCTGATTGTCTTCTTTTTTGATTATGGATTCATATATGTTAAGGTGACAAAGTGGATTAGCATATGGTAAAAAAAGAGTATTGTGAGATCAACTTGGAGTTCCTAACAAAGTTAGGATTAAAGCCTTTAGGGTGATTTCAATGAGTTCATTATTAGATTGGAATTTGATGATCTTGTTTGGGAGTGAGGGGAGTAATAGGAAAAGCACTTACTCTGAGTTCATATGTATTTGAGTTAAGGTTTTAGGGTGATATATGTTATTTAGTGACTCTTTGCCTTGGGATAAGGCACTAATCTCTTCTCTGGAGGCAGTCCATCATCATCAATCACACACACACAAATTAAATGATTAAATCCTTAAATCAGTTAGTAAAGAGTATATTGGTATAACATTTTATGATTCTTTTGAAGAAGTGAATCAAGGGTACACCTGCCTGAGCATTAAAGCTCAAAGTGTAGGAGGATCTCTTTTGATCCTTGTTCATTGGCCCTCTTCCTTGTGGACTTTGGAGTGGTGATAGAGTCAAAGTTTTATTAAGGTTATCCATCAAAGTATAAATCTACAAGTTGAAGATCAAAGGGAACTCCCAAAAAACTCTATTCTCTACATATCATCATCCTTTCCAACCATGCCAATATAAACATCAGGATATGGACTTGCAACAAATCTATCGACAACCTAGCAATATGGGCAAGCACCTTTGCTTTGAAATATGCTACACAATCCATAACATACAAATGTGACCCATATACATCTTTGAAAACTTCCCCATTTTATCATGCCTTTTGTTTTTTCATTGACCTTCAAATGGAAACAAACAACACCGTGCATCAAAATTTAATCACACAGTTCATTTTTCACACTCCTACAAAACTGACCAAATAACACCAGCTGGCCTCCTGAATACAACTTTAAAAACTGACCGAATGGCCCGACAAGAACACACCATCCAGACCTCTCATTCACTTCCAATATGTTATCACACTCACCAAAGGAAATCCCTCATAAAAATTTGAGCCAAAAGATATTCATAACCAAACACAGCCACTTAAAAACATTGTCTGTCTGTACTGCCAGAACCACTAAAGTTGCCCCCGGAATTGGCTTTGAAAACTGGGCTAAACATAACATCAGGATCTAAAAATAGGGGCATTTTTAATTTTTCATACAGAGATTATAATTGTAGAATTAGGGCTCATGATGAATAACAGGGTGCATTTGGCAATCAAGCAAAGATAGGCTCTGAGAATTGCAAACCGGGAAACACAGTAAAACAATGATTTGTGCATACGGAATGACCCTGGGAAAGTATGCTAAAAGATTCGTCAAGACTTCTAACTTGGAATAATTGTAGTACTTTCAGAGTAGAACATGGTGGTACAACCCATTCAAGTTCATCAATCATAGATCAAAATTTATAACATCACGAACAGGGGTACAGATCAATCTGCACATTTCACCACTTGTAAAACAACAGAAGTTGTATTTGGAATTTCATTTGCAAATTGAGCAAACGGATTCGTCATGACCTCAAAATTGAAACATAGGAAGCATTTAACCCCTGGAATATGATGCAAAAGGAATTTTCTCAATTGGGTCAACTAGGTCAAAGATATGACTGGTCAAATAGGCCCTTCCAAAATTTTGGACAATTACACGAGTGTGTGACAACAACAAACTACCAACTTTGAGGGGTTCGAAACCTAATCAAACGGATTCGAAATGACTTAAAAATTAGAACATAGGTTCTTTGATATGCATACTAAACATCCTCAAAGTGGTGGGGTCATGAAAAATTTCTAGACACAAGATATTCAAAGGCCAACTAGGCTACTGTACTCTATTTGACACTTAGGCAGAATTGTGCAATTTGACACCTGCTCAAAATGAGACTTCACCGAATGATTCGGGATGATGAAATAACATCATAGAATGCATGAATATATTTAATGGAGTGTGCTAAACACCTAGAACACCTCATAGGCTTCAAAATGATAGCTGGGTACATATGCATGAAAAGCACTTAGGAGCTAAGATTTTACAATTTTCTCAACTTGTGACTCAAAATGAGCATGAAATTTTGAGTCCCAACACCTCCCTTTCAAGGTAAAATATTTCATGAAAAAGAGACAAACCAAAGAATATGGAGGGGGAAAGGAATATTTATGATACCCATTATCATTAGCCGCAACCACCAATTTATCCCCTTTCTTAAAAAACTCCTTCATGTAAAGCTTATAATCACTAGAGCTCTTCCTTTAAATTTGTCACATTCGTATTTTAAGCCTGTAGCCTCCATAATCAGTTCAGGGGTCACACAAAATTTTATGCTTTTGATGAAAACATTGCCTTGGTGCCAAGAATTAAAAAAATTCATAGAAAGAGTAGTGTTGTAGCCCTTCATAGTATGGAAATAAGGGGTGAAATCACCTTTACTAAAATTATCCCAAAGCTCACTATTATGCAATAGCTCCCTACAATCTCTCAACTCTAAATTGTTCAGAGCCGCCCCTACACTTTTAACCATAGAGATATTTAGCTATTGATCCATGGACATTAGAGGCCCAACTTTTCCAAATTCTTCAAAAAACAAAAAATCCCCTTTTTCTTCTTCTTACCAGAAAGGTAGAAGTTTCTCGAACACCCTAATCTTATTTCTTTGGAAAGAATGAAGAAGCTTGATATCATTCCTCGTAATAATGACATGAAATTTATGAAATATTTTACAACAATCCTTTAGATTATTGATAACATGTTTTCCTTCACACAAAATGTTTCTTAAGTGATGGGATAAAAAACTACTCATAAAATCATTAATGAGATAATTGTTATTTTGATAACCATTCAAATTTTATTTCAAGTGCCAAGTTGACATCCAACAAGCATCAACACACAAGTGGGAGTAATTAAGATAATTAGGATATAATAAACCATTGGGTTTATTCACAAGCATAAATGATTTATCGAAAATGCCTTTACTCTTGACAAAAAAAATTGCAGATCACTCTTCCTATCGTTGACATCACCTTTCATACTTTTCTTTAGATTATTAATAATACCTATGAAATAACACTTATTGTAGAAATAAGATGTCAAAATGAAGCCTTTTCTCTTGTTCATTCGTGAAGTGTAGTTCCTTTAATATTAGTACAAGTCATAATCCTTTCCCTCTACTTCTTATAAATCCAAGCATAATAATTCTCGATGGGTCTATAGTCTTATTTTAGTTTCCCATCCAACCATTTAAACTTCAACAATATACAAAAGTTAAAATAATACTGTAACCTCATCATGAACATGATTGATTTCCATACCCTTCATTTGATTAGAAAACACTTCTTTTAGATCTCTAGGGAACTTGTAAAACTTCAAGTAACCCCACTCTTGATGATTGAGACCTAGATTGGTCATAAGGTCGACAACACTATTTACTTCTCTCAAAGTGTGATGAATCTTAAATTTTTTAAGGGTAGAGAGAATTATTCTATGGTCTTGTAGGATACTCAATAGGTCCTAAGGGAAACCAACATTCTCTTGTAAATAATCCATGATTATCTTAGAATATCCTTAGATGATTATATTATCATAGTTTAAAATTTATATTAGATGCTTAATGCCCTTCCAAGAAATGACTGCTTCCTCCCTATTGTTAGACCTAATTCTCAAGTTTTTGCAAAAACCTTCAATAAGGATTCCATTCCAATTCCCGATGACTCCAAAACCATAAAATTACCTAGGATTGCCTTTAGCACATCCTTCAACATTGCATTTGACCCAGTCCACATTTGGGAGAACTCATCTAGTAAGCTTCCTTCTCATAATACTATCCCAATTGATATTCAAGAGGTCCCGCTGAACTCCCCAATTCTATTTAAGCCTTTTCTCTAGTAAAGTGGGGATGAATTTCCCTTTCCCAAAGGTAACAATAATAACGTTCTCCTTTATCTACTATTTGATTATTTGGAATAGGAAATTGTTGCTTCTAGATTGATCTCTAACAATTATATTATTCCACTCTTTCCATATATTCCAAATGAGAAAGGGAGGGATATGAGCCCAAATATTTGTTATAATATAGTGATTGAAAGGGAAAAAGTTCCAATAGTTAATGAATAATTTCATAGAGTCTTGTGTAACCAAACAAACATTAGTAAGGGACAACACTTTATCCTAGAATTCTCTCACATAGGGGAAATGTAAGAAAAGATGATCCATTCTTTCACAATCAGAGTAAAAAAGAACACACTTATTCACTAAGGAAAATCCTCTTCTATTCAAGTTGTTAATTGTTAGAATTTTTCCATGAGTAGTGATCTACTAGAAGTAATTAATCTTGGGGACAAGGTCAAGAATCTAGATTTGATTCTAGATTTGAGTGTTAGCTTCTTTAGCTTCCAAGGATTTTTATACCAACTTAACAGATAAGTGACCAGAAGAGTTATGTTTCTAGATGCATTAATCTTCAATTAGCTTTAACAAAATAGTGAACAGTCTAGGAGAAGGGGCAAAAAAGAATCTCAGTCTCCCTCTAGACACTTACTGGGTATGTGCAAGATCATGAGGGGCCAAAAACTGGCAATGTCAGTTCAAAACTTTGACAATGTAGATGATGACCTTTTTTTCACCTGCATTTGATCAAATGAAAAGGGTATCTTAAGGAGATTATCAACTTTCTATCGATATAATTGTTGTCAAATTTTGAATTCGGTAAGTAATTATTAGTTATTTTCTAATTGAGCTACCTCTAAAGTGCTGATTTATATACTAATTGAAAATTGACTATAACTTTCAAACGGTATAACATTTCTAAAATCATAAAAAATGCGTCACATTCTATGCTTCACCTACTATAAGGAAAAAAAATAAAAATTTGAATTTTGTAAAGATTTGAATGAGTTAAGGTGGTCAGACACGGGAGTTTTTTTATTCTGAAAATGTTGTAGCAAAAAATTCATAATTAATTATTTTTTTGGAATAAAATTACAAAAAAATATGCGTCACATCTGGGCATGAGTCTATGACTTAAATATAAAATCTTATAATAAAATATTAGCATTTGATTATGATTAAGGTGGTCAGACATACACCTACTTTTTATTTTTTTCCTGAAATTTTTGTACTGCTGCATTGAAATCTATACTTTTCACCAATCATACTAACTTTTTCTCAAAAAAGGCCTATTAGTTTAGAAACTAAATTCAATTTTCTATAGATTCTATTCTTACAACTTTTTGATATTAGGTTCATAGCTAGTTGAAATTTTCACGTCAAGTTAACTAACCCTGATTTGCTGATTTTTCATTGCCACTTAAGGGCATAGTTTGGCCCCTCATGATCTTGCACATACCCTACTAAGTTGAGGAGGGATGTCAGCATAATCCCATAATTAGTTTTTGAATTCTTTCCATTTGGCCTTGTCGTTCTACCATTTAATATAGTTTCTAACCCAATTACAATATTTATTAACCAAACAATGTATAACTTGGTTGAAGTTATTATGATCCACAAGGGGTTTATTATAATTCCATATATCCTCCCAAAATCTAGTGCTACTACCATTGCCAATATTCTTCCTGCTACATTTCCTTAGGATTTGTTTATTTTTGAGAATTCTATTCCAAAGAGGGGAGCTTGAGGTGGGGATAGTCTCATATAGAAAGCAACATGTATGCCTATATTGAAGATATTTGGGCTTGGTAATTTTAAAGAAATCTTTTCCATTCTCAAGAAGCAACCACCCCTTTTTGGAAATAAGGGCTCTATTAAAGGGTATTAGTTTCCTAATACCAAGACCTCCGATCCTCTTTGAAGTGCCCACTATCTCCCATTTGACTAAAGAAATTCTTGTTTTTTCTTTAGTTTCTGTCCACAAGAATCTCCTTGCAACTTCTCGATACAATCAACCAAAAAACTTGTTGGATATTGCTAATGCATGGGGTGGCTATTGATACATTTAATATGTTTAATCACCATGTTACTAAATGGGAATTCATATTGTTGTCATTTTTGGTTTGTCACTGATGTCAACATATGTTTCTATGAAGAGTACATGCTAAGTATGACAATGTATAGACATTGTATAGATAATTCAAAATGTGCAAAGATAGATGAGAGAACATGAATATGTTGTGATCTTATATCCAAGATCACATCATGTAAATTTTTGTATTAAATTAGTTACATATGTTTCGGTGAGGATTGGTTCCTAGATAGTGAGAGTGGAAGCTGACAGAGTGAGTCTCTATATTTTTGTTATATCTTACAAATGATATGGAGTAAGTGTATGAAATCTTAGGAGATGAAAGACAAGGCACTAAAGGATGTTAATTGATCAGTGCAAGGTATGAAATGCTGGATGACATCAGCTGTGGAGTGTGATCTGGAGAAGACTTATTTGGGAGCTGACTTTAGAGGTGTAGCATTGATTTTGTTTTGGAAAATATAAATTAAGGATGTCGGTCCTAAATTATTGCAATAGAATCATTGTATAGTTGTTTTAGGTAGCGTGTGTATCTTAGAAAGAGTTTATGTAATTAGGAAATCCTAATGGGCTGACCTGATGATGTAGAATGTAGTAGGGTATATATGTAAGATCTTTTCTATGGAAAAGATATGGAATTAATATATGCGATGTGAAAGGAATTAGAAGAGTTGCGAGCTTGTGTCTACTAGATGTAGAGAAGAGGATTATTGGTGGACTTCATTGGAACTAATCAAGCAAAAAATAGTTTCCATCAGACAGTTCAAAAGATTGTATATTTCTTCATATACACTTGTTGCGAACAGTGAGTTCTGAAGGTGGATTTAACCTTCTTTAGGCAGTGAGCTTGGGAATTGAGCCCAACCTTCTTTCTTGACTCCTAATAGGGTTTGTCCTCTAACAAGGACTGTGTATTGTAATATTTCAATAAGCTTCTAACATGGATGAATCTTCTAAAAAGGATACTATACTCTTAGTACATCATTTGTGGGTGCTAATTCCCACTGGGGTTTTAACTTTAACATGGTTTCCCCATGACCAAAATATTGTGTTGTTGTGTTGGCATTCATTATGTTCATTAGTTTTGATATTGCTGCTACTCAAAGTTTAAAGTTTAATAATCTTTCATACAACTGATTCACCCCCCCTCTCAATTGTATTGTTGACTATTATTCCTAACAATTGGTATCAGAGCTACTAGTCCTTAGAGAGAAATCTTAACACCTTGAGGTGATCCTGGAGATGGCATTCTATAGGAAGGATAGTCTAAAATTTGATCTTGAGAACTTTTACAGTTGGAAGAACAAGATGCAAACTCATTTGTTCTGTTTAGGTATTGACTACTGATTGATCACAAAGAATAAGGTAGCTATAAAATATTAGAATGAATTACCATCAACTACTGAAGATGAGAAGAAAATATTTTCACTTAACATGATTGCAAGGGAAGCATTGATCAGTGCACTCTCTAAAGGAGAATTTACTAAAGTTAAAGACTTGGATTTGACATACCAGATTTGGGAAAGATTAGAAGCACTATATGAAGGAGATAAGTATACCAAGAAAGAGAAGTTACAAAACTTGAAAAAAAAGATGGAGAAGTTACAAATGAATGAGGATGAAAGCATTAGGGCATATGTTCAAAGGGTTACAAAAGTCGTAGTTGGAATCACAAACTATGGAGGTACTTATGATGAAGAAGAAGATGTTGTGAAGATCCTTAGATCATTGACACTTCTTACAAGTTTAAGGCTATGTCTATTAAAGAGATTATACCTTTGATTGTGAACTTTAGAAGAGAAATGTTGATTGCAAAGCTAACTACCTTTGAAGCTGCTAAATTGGGATATTCTATATACCTAAAGTTGAATCTTCATTTAAAGCATCTGCACATGGAATAAGATAATGTCTGCACTTCTGAGCACCAGTAGTGAGAAACTAAAAGAAGAACTCGGTGAATATACAAAGGAATGGGAATAGATATAGGCAGAGGAAAGAGAGATTGATGAACTTGTTGCACTGATTGCTAGAAGAGAAAAGAGAGGTAAGGGTAAATTTGAAGGAAAATTACCTTTGAAATATTTTTCATGCAATAATGTAGGTCATTCTACATCTAGATGTTCTACAAGAGTTCCTAAGTACAAGCCTAAGTTTTTCAAATCTAAGTATTCAAAGGATAAGGATTGTTATTATGCTAGTGAAGGAATTTTTCATGATGATTTATAGATTATGAGGAGATTGGATTTGTTGCTATTAGAGATGAACCAGTACATGAGGAAAAAGATTTAGTATCTCGTGTTAATAAGAAATATGAATGGATCATAGACAGTGGTTGTTCACATCATATGACTAGAGATAAAAAAAGTTTGTTAAATTAGTAAAGTATGATGGTGGTGTTGTGAGGTTTGGAGATAATCTTCCTAAACCTATCATATGAGTAGGATCTATTACTCTAGATTGAAAAACTAATATTGATAATGTACTACTTGTTGATGGAATCAAGCCTAACTTATTGAGTGTTGGACAGTTGATGGATAAAGAGTTTTAGTTACAATTCAATGATGGTAAATGTTTTATCAGAAGTAAGGCAAGAAAGTTGATTGCAACCGGTACTAAATCTAGAGGTAATGTATTTGAATTAAATACATCTGGAGCCTCTTGTTTTGTTGCAAAAGTAGATGACAGTTGGTTATGGCACAAAAGGTTTTGTCATGTTAAATTTGATAATATTGTGAAGGAAATTTTGACTAAAGCAATAAGAGATCTATTGAAGATTGTTAAACCATCTAACACTGTATGCAAAGAATGTGTTATGGGAAAATAGACTAGAAGTAGTTACAAAATAAAAGCATATACATCAAAAGAAAAGTTGGAGCTGGTACATACAGACCTATGTAGACCTACAAGGATAAAATCATACTATGGTGAAATGTATTTCATACTTTTTTTTGATGAATTTTCTAGAATGATGTGGGTTACTCACTTAAAAGAAAAATTAGAAGCATTTGATAAATTCAAGATATTCAAGGAAAAAGTAGAGAATGAATCAGGCTTAAAGATAAAATGTTTAAGATCAGACAGAGGTGGAGATTTTAATTTAGACTTATTGAATTCATACTGTGAAGAGAATAGAATACAAAGATAGACACCTTCTATTAGGACTCTACAACAAAATCAGATAGCTGAGAGAAGAAACATGACTATACTTGATGCTGCTAGGACAATGTTGCCTGAAGGAAACATATCTCATGTGCATTGGAGAGAGGCTATTGGAGAATGGTATACACATTGAACAGAGTTCAAATCAAAGAAGGTACAAATAAGACCCCTTATGAATTATGTTTTAAACATACTCCTACTGTAAAATATTTTAGAATATTTGGTAGTAAGTGCTATATCAAGAGAGATGATGAGATAGGGAAGTTTTATGCTAGAAGTGATGAAGGAATTTTCCTTGGTTACTCTACTAAGAGAAAGGATTACAAATTTTTTATTTCAAGATTAATAAAAATGATTGAAAGTAACAATATGAAGATAGATGAAAGGTTTTAGATACAAGAGAGAATGTATGACTATAATCAGGTTATAGGAATCAAAGAGGTTGCTGCTGCAGAAGAAGAAGAAGAAATTGTTGAGAGTGAATGTGAAAAAGAGATTTGTGATAATGAAATAGATGAGACTACCGAGGTTCCTAAAAATCTGAGGTATGTAAAGAAAAATCATCTTGAAAATCAAATTATTGACAATACTAATCAAGGAGTATTAACTAGATCAAAGGTTAGAGAAGAAATTTGTTTGATTTCTCAAGTTGAACCAAAGAATTCAAATGAATCTTGCAGAGATGAATATTGGATAAATGATATGAAAGAAGAATTAGATCAGATAAAGAAGAATAACACTTAGGAATTGGTTCCTAGATCTAAGAACAAAAATGTGATAGGAACTAAATGGGTTTTCAGAAATAAAATGAATGAATGAGTTGTAGTAAGAAACAAATCAAGACTAGTATGTAAAGGCTACTCACAACAAGAAGGTATAGACTTTGAAGAAACATATATTGCTAGAATAAAAGCTATGAGATTATTTTTGGCTTATGCTGCACACAAAAAATTCAAAGTGTATCAGATGGATGTGAAATTTGCATTCTTGAATGGGGATCTTGAAGAAAAAGTTTATATAGAACAACTTGATGGATTTCCTTTATGTGAAGATGGAGACATGGTATGCAAGTTGAAGAAAGAAATATATGGGATGAAGAAAGCTCTAAGGGCTTGGTATGCAAGGTTAGACAAATACCTACTTCAACTTGGATTTAGAAAAGGTAATGCTGATAGTAATTTTTATTTTAGAACTAGTGAAGATGGAGTTTTGACAATAGAAGTCTTTGTTGATGATATTATCTTTGGAGGTAATGATGATCTATGTGAGAAATTTTCTAAAGAAATGGAAAATGAATTTGAGATGCACATGATTGGTGAAATGAAATTATTTCTTGGACTACAAATAAATTAGAGAAAAGATGACATCTTTATTTATTGAACTAAATATCTTAAAGAAATATTTATTTTTTTGGAATGGAGGACTGTAAACTAGTTGGTACTCCCATGGTAACTGGTAATAAGCTAACTATTGATGATGAATCAAATTGTGTTTTTTAGACCAAGTATAGATCAATGGTTGGAGGATTACAATATCTGACTCACACCAGACCATATATTGCTAATGTTGTTGGAATTGTGGCTAGATATTAGGTAGAACCCAAAGAAACACACCTAGCTATTGTGAAAAGGATACTGAGATATTTGAAAGGAACAATAGACTATGGGTTATGGTATGATAGAAATGATAGCTTTGAACTTCATGCTTATACTGATGCTGATTGGGTAGGAAACATTGATGATATAAAAAGTACTAGTGGTGGTACAGTTTTCCTTGGGGAAAAGTTGGTTTCATGGCTAAGAAAGAAGCAAGATTGTATAGATCAATCTACTACAGAATTAGAGTATGTTTCTACTGCTATAAATTGCACTCAAATTGTTTGGATGAAAAAAATGTTGAAAGACATTGGACTAACTTTTGATGAGCCTATAGTTATCCATTGTGATAACACTAGTATAGTGAATATGTCAAAGAATCCGGTGATGCACTCTAAAACTAAATATATTTCTATCAAGTATAACTTCTTGAGAGACAAGGTGGAAGAGAAGGAAATACAATTAGAGTATATTAGTACAAAGGAACAAATTATAGATATCTTTACAAAACTGTTGCAAAAAGATACCTTTGAATATCTCATAGGTATGCTTGGGTTTCAGGCCCCTCCCAGTCAGAATTAAATGATGCAGGGATGCATTAGTCCAGAGGTTTTCAGAGCCTTATCATATTCTGGACTAGATGTAGGGATCTACTCCTCAGGGGAGTCATCATAGAAGGAAGGTGTTAAAGAATAGTTGTTGACTGATGGCACCCTTTTTTTCATTGATTTCAAAGGGGGAGTGTTGCTATGAGAAAATCCCTACTGTATGGGGAGATTGTATGTAGTATTTTTTGGTTGCAAAGATTTGGATTGATATAACTTTGGGATGATGGATTTTACCATATGTTTCAACATCAATTCCAAAGGGGGAGATTTTTGGATATTGCTAGTGCATGGGGTGGTGATTGATACATTTAATATGTTTAATCACTATATTACTAAATGGGAATTCATACTGTTGTCATTGATGTCAACATATGTTTATGTGAAGAGTACAAGATGAGTATGATAGCATACTAACACTATACAAATAATTCAAAATGTGTGAAGACAAATGAGAGAACAGGAAGATGTTGTGATCTTATATCCAAGATCGCATCATGTAAAGTTTCATATTAAATGAGTTACATATGTTTTGGTGAGGATTGGTTCTTGGAAAGTGACAATGGAAGCTGGCAGAGTGAGTCTTTGTGTTTTTGTTATATCTTACAAATGATATGGAGTAAGTGTATGTGAGCTTAGGAGATGAAAGACAAGGCACTGAAGGATGTTAATTGATCAGTGCAAGCTACAAAATGCTAGATGACGTTAGTTGTGGCATGTGATCTGGAGAAGACTTATTTGGGAGATGACTTCAGAGGTGTAGCATGGATTTTTTTTTGGAAAATGTAAATTAAGGATGTCAGTTCTTAATTGTTGTAATAGAATCATTGTATAGTTGTTTTAGGTAGCATGTGTATCTTAGCAAGAGTTTATGTAATTAGGAAAGCCTAATGGGTCGACTTGATCATGTAGAATGTAATAGGGTATATATGTAAGATCTTTTCTTTGGAAAAGATATGGAATTAATATATGTGATGTGAAAGGAATTAGAATAGGTGTGAGCTTGTGTTTGCTGGATGTAGAGAAAAAGATTACTAGTAGAATTCATTGGAACTGATCAAGAAAAGATAGTTGTTATCAGACAGTTCAAAAGATTATGTATTTCTTCATATACACTTGTTGCGAACAGTGAGTTCTGAAGGTGGATTTAACCTTCTTTGGGCAGTGAGCCCACCCTTCTTTCTTGACTCCTAATAGGGTCTCTCCTCTAACAAGGACTATGTACTGTAATGTTTCA
Source organism: Chamaecyparis obtusa (assembly GCA_027943335.1). Taxonomy (NCBI): domain Eukaryota; kingdom Viridiplantae; phylum Streptophyta; class Pinopsida; order Cupressales; family Cupressaceae; genus Chamaecyparis; species Chamaecyparis obtusa. The sequence goes on from BSBK01002552.1 coordinate 1,751,279, forward strand.
ATAAGCTTCTAACAGGGATAAATCTTCTAACAAGGATACTATACTCTCAGTACATCATTTGTGGGTGCTAATTCCCACCAGGTTTTTTACCTTTAACAGGGTTTCCCCATGACCAAAATATTGTGTTTTCATGTTGGAATTCATTGTGTTCATTAGATATGATATTGCTTCTACTCAAAGTTTAAAGTTTAATAATCTTTCATACAATTGATCACCCCCCCTCTCAGTTGTATTGTGGACTGTTATTCCTAACACAACCATGAATTTTGAAAATTAAAAGGAAATAAACTAATATACTTTGGAGGCAAGACTTGAGAATTTAGATTTTTCCTAGCTAGCTTAATAATTTACTCTTCCAACCCACAAAATTTTTCTAGAATATCTTAATGAGACTATTCCAATAAGAAGAAGGGAGAAATTTGGTAGTGAGAGGCAAATATCCTAGATAAGATACAAGTATGGAAGCATCATTGTAGCCTATAGATTCTTTATCTTAGATTGGAGAGCTTCACTTACATTGAAGAAATAGAGTTTTCTTTATGGTAGTTGATTTGTTGTCTTGAGATCTTGGTATAATTCTCAAGTATTTACTTTTATTTATTAGATTAAGAAAAACATGCCTCCTTAGAAATGATAGTATCATCAATAAATTGTTGGTGAGTGAAAATTTCAAGGTGGGAAGAAACCTTAATACCTTTGAGCTTATTCATGTCCTTATTCGCTTGGATATTATGACCCAACACTTCAACAATAATAATGAAAAAATAAGTAGATAGTGGTTCCCCCTATCTTAACCCTTTTTCCCAAGGATAAAAATCCATTACCTGGGAGCCATTTATGAAAACTAAATGCATGGTAGTAGTCACACATTCCATAATCATCTTTGAAAATTTACCACTAAACACATACTTTTTAAGAACAACAAAAAGGACATCCCAGTTCACCCTTTCGCAAGCCTTCGAGATGTCCAATTTAACAATCATACCTATATTTTTATTAGCTTCCATAGAATGAATAATATCATGAGTGGTGATAACCACATCAAGAATGTTTTTTCCTTTGACAAACCTTTTTTGGTTTTGAGAAATAATCTTAAAAAAAATGTTCTTAAGCCTATTGACCATGATTTTTGAAAAGATTTTGTACAAGGTGTTACATAAGATAATAGGTCTAAAGTGAGACATCCTATTAGCATAAAATAATTTAGGAACTAGGGAAATAAAGGTGGAGTCTAAATCTTTTAGAAACCTTCCCTTTCTAAATAAATCCCCATCATCATTAAAAATATCAACACCCACAATATCCCATAAGAGTTGGAAAAAATATGGGGGAAAGCCATTAGTTCAAGGGGCTTGAAAAGCACCAAAAGATAAAATTGCATCTTTCACCTCTTGGAAAATGACCTATTTAGATAATTTTCTATGATCCTCTTCAATGATTAGGGTGGGGATGACATCAAGAAAACTATTAGGATTTGAGAAAGAAACATTACCACTAGCATGGGGGTCAATAAAAGACCTAACAACCACATCAACAATATCTTCTTCCTCCTCCATGAAGTCTCCACTAGGAAGTTTAATCCTCTTGATCTTCTATTCTAGCTTTTATGTTCAAGAGTTGACATATAGATGAATTTGGTATTTTTTATCCCCCTAAGTAAGAAACTAGATTTAGGACTTCTATTTCTAGAAAACTTCCTCTAGTTTATTCAAAGTAATCTACCTTTCTCTTAGGATTCTCTCTTCTTTGCAAAACTCTTCATGTTGTTCTCATTCTTCCATTCTACATTTTATTTCTTTAAGGTCAGCTACCACCTTTTTTTTCCCTTTGAAAATATTTACAAAGAAGTAACTTGTAATACCCTCTCCTATGATGATACTTGGACTTTCTGATTTGGACATTCTATTATGATGGTTAGAACTATACATTTACATTTATGTTTTGTGGATGATGATATGTTTATCAGATGATTGATATGTTCATTTACGGTTATCATTTGTATGTTTATGAGATTATAAAATCATCTATTTTTATATGTTTTATGAATCTAACCATTATCATGATGTTTTATGTTTCATGAATATGTGTCTGATGTGTTTTCATGACTCAGGACGAAGTCATAATTAATCACTTAGTTGAGGTCCACACGATGTATTGATCCTGATCATCTTCTTGCATATATCTGATTTGTATGTATATCCATATGTATCCATGTATCTCTTCTTGGTGATGCAGGAGTGCAAGTACCAGGTATCGTCTCCACCTGGCTTCACAGGTCTGAGCGATCCCTCAAAATCATTGATTGTTGTTGTTGTTACGGAGATATCACCAGGTTCCACAAGAAGAAACTCCACCTCTGATCCTTTTATCCTTAGGTGGGGAGTTCTCGAGTGAGCCCCTTATGTGGATGTATTATGTGATCTCTCGATTTATTGGTTTTGTGGATCTTGTAGCTAGCTTCTTGTCTTTTGCATTCATTGAGAATGAGGTTTTGAGTATGGTAGTTTTAACTATCTTCATGATATGCTCAATTTTGTTAGTAGATTATTGATGTGAGTTATTGTTCATTTGAAGGTATGATTTAGTAATTTATCTTTAGTAGTAGCTACTATTATACTAGCATATCTCATTAGGTATGAGTTGGTATGTGATTAAATCATGTGATTTTAATATCAATAATAATGAATAATTTTATGGTATTATTTTATAATACTCATAATAACAAAGTGTCTATGGCAATATTAATAATAAATGCTTTAAATAATAGTGGTAAAATCTGACATATGTTAGTAGCTACCTAATCTATATTTTAGAATGTGGATTAGTGTATGAATAAATAATATGTTTTATAATAATGTTATTCATAATATTTAATATTAAAAATAATGTGTCTTACTTATGGTATATGTACCATAAGCATATGGGTGCACACATATGCTTATGAATACATATATAAATAAATAAATATATTATTATTATAAATTAAATTAACTATGTGAAGGGAAATTATTATGAGGCTATGGTAAGGTTATGATATATTTTATTTGAGAAATGCATTTGGTAATTACCATAGTAAAAAAGTTAGCAAAACTATTCCTAAAATATTTATTATTTATCTTGTCATCCTCAAATTTAGGAGACATAGATTATAGTTTTATTTAAAATTTATTTATCCCTTTACGGGAATAGTTTTACAAACCGTCTCATTAACAAATGACTGGTGGATAGTTGCATCGGTTGGAATACCTGTGGAACTACTCCCCAATCTATTTATAGGAAAGACTTTCTTGTGTGTGAGGTTGGCATAGGAAATTTTATTTGAGGAGAGGCTTTATCTCTATTAGAATATTGCTATAGTTTAGAGAAGAGAGAGAATTGATTTTTATTTGAGATGACGTGAATGAGATTGCTTCTGGAAGAGGTTGGGGCTCACCTGTAGAAGGAATCTAAAGGAGTGCTTGGAGTAGTTTGGAAATCTTGGATCTTCTGCTCTCCAACAGTTTCTCTTCATAGGACTCCAGGTTGAAATCCATCCTAAGAAATAATTCTCTTTATGAATATGTGTTCTTTAAATCTATTTGAGTACTTCTCTATATGTTTGTTTGCTTCCATATGTTGCAGAACATTTTGTATTCTGTAAGCCATTTGTATGTTATTATATTCTGTGAGCCGTTTATATGTTATTGTATTCTATTAGGCACATATACATTATTGTATTTTGTCATTTGTTGCTATATCATAGTAGTTGTTTATACAAATATATAAATTTCTATAATAATGAACAATGACAGCCGCTTATTTAAGTATAGGATGAATCTGGGATTGGATTATTTTTATTTAGTTTATTTATCAGTAAGAAATATGGGTAGTATTTTATATTTAATTTGCTATCATTAAATTGATTGTGTCATTGTTGAAATCCCTATGTTTATCTATTCTCTATCATTATTTAAATCTGTGTCATTCCACCTAGCAATCATGTTTTCTGTTGTTAAACATTCTGTTTCACTCCAGCAAGCAATTGCGTTTTCAGTCATTAAACATTCCTGTCATTTTTTCGAGTTGTAGTATTATGTTATTATATTCACGTTCTTGGATTAGGGTTTTCTATCGTTATCATTTATTCTATAGTTGTATTTTAATTCCGAGTTGAACTTAGTATTATTAAGGTTTTGTTATACCAATATAACATGTATTTAATACTCTATCATTAAACAACGTGCGCGGTTTTTATGTCATAAAACAATGCGCATGGGTAAGGGTTAGGAAGAAATTAGATGATTTAATATTTGTGCAAGTAGAACATAGTAGAACATTGAGTTTATTTATACAAGTATAACATTTAAGTATAAGTTACGATACTTTAATTTCTTATACTTTAAGTTATACAAGTATCATAACTTATACTTAAATGTTATACTTGTATAAAGGAATTAGGTACCTTTCTGGATGATTGGGATAGGTTTCAACTTCCTAGGAGTTAAGATGCAACTTCTAGATTTTAGTTTTTTCAAAAATCGGACTTAGTTAAATTTCAGGCACATGAGATTTTACAGAACATTGTGTTTTGGCATATGAAGTTTTTTGTAAACTTTAAACACATTCATTATATGTTTGGTGGAGTTTATATCTAGTGCATTTAGATGCTTTAATAAGATTAAAATGTGTGTAGGAAGCAGTTTAGGGTTTAGGATTGTCTAGGAGGATCAGGACTACTCTAGACCTCCCTAAACGCTCCATATTTTCCTAAACTCTCCTATTATTTTATGTTCTTTGATTAAATTTCTTGAAAGTGTTTATGATGTGTTTTATTTCATGTATGATGTATTTGTGATGTGTGGGTTAAGGGTAGAAAACCTAACAACACCAAGTGAGTGGCTCTTAGTGCGGGGTCTGGGCCCTAAGTGGCTAGAACTAGGATAATTGACTGAAGAGTTATTTAACAAATGAAAATCTAATTAAACTTATGGGAATGGGTTGAAAACACTAAAAATATTAATAGATGCCTCACCCATGCCATTAGTGCTAGTAAAGGCTATGGATGGGAGTGGGAGAAGGTACCTATGCATAGGTACGATCAAATGGCGCTTGTCTGTACAAAAGACATTCAATCCTGCATGTGCCTACTTGGGGTCCAGGGCCCAGAGTGGCTAGTACTAGGACAACCCAAGGGGTGAGGGCTATGTAATGAAACTCACTTAGCCTGTTGCTTAGAGTTTCTGCCAAGCCTTAGAACCTTTGGGAAAAGATTTATACTTTGATCTTCTTTTCATTTTCTTTTTGGGAAAGGTTACCCAACCCTAGGTATGGCCTAGCTATTCCTTCTTTGTGGACCTTGGTGTTTATCTCCTATCATGGGGGAGTGGGCCTTTTAGGTATCCACGTGGTTGGGTGGTAAATATTTTTATCGAGGTACCTTTTGCGGATGCAGTGCTTATGGATTTGTGCTTGCATAGTGTTTCAGTTTTGAAGACTTGTCCTTATCTTTTATGATGTAAAATTATTGTTACCTCCAAAGAGGAGATGAATGTAATGTAATTATTAATGTATTTCAAAATGATGTAATTGGTATGGGTAGACTTAGGAGAAAGGAAAAAGGGATATCAAAAACTTTATGTATATGGTGTGTGATGAAAAGAAAAGGATTTCGTAACATTCCAAGTTAAGTAGTATGTCTTTCATTATTGTTGATTAAGTGAAAAGCTATTGAAAATCAAATGTAATAATTGTAATGTATCAAATGATTTAGATGATTCTATTTTCTTTAAAAGTTATATTGTTCATAAAGGTTACTTAGGAATATAGATGGTTTTAAATGGAAAATTGAAATGAAAGTACTTTTTATTTCTTAATAAAGAATCTTATAATGATATGATGTAGTTTTCTTTGAGAAGTAAATCTTGTTGTTAGTTTACTTAATGGACTTAAATGAATTATTCATAAAATAGTAGGGAACCTTGGGAGGAATCTAAGTTCAAGTTTTGTTCACTAAATTCTTTTAAAATTAAAAATATTTCATAAATCATTTCTTAGGTTTTTCTTTTACAAAGAGAATCTTTGTTCTCTTCCCTAGTTCCCTTGCGGGGAATGACAATACTATTCTAGCCTTTCACATTTTCTCTATCGAGTTTAACATTTTTTCTGACTTGAATCATATGAGAACCTGAGAAATCAATATTCCACCAGCCCTCAACCAGGCCCCTAAACTTCAGATGAGAGGTCCACATGGTCTCAAATTTGAAAGGGAAAGGACCATTATTTTTTCCCTCTCTCCAATAAAGCACTAAAGTATTATGATCTAAGGAAGTCTTAGGTAGAGAGACAAGGGAGAAATCAACAAGATTAGACCAATTAGGAGAGAGAAAAATATATCCAGTCTAGCTTGGATAAGGTTTTTACCTTGTATCTTATTTGACCAAGTAAAATTGGAACCTTGAAGTTAAATATAAATCAACCCAGTGGTAGAAAGGAAATTAGACAAGTCGAGAAAACTTTCATTGAAGTTTGCTATACCTCCAGATTTCTCCGAGGGGTGTAAAGAAGAGTTGAAATAAACACCCAACATCCATATAGAAGAGTTCAAGCTTTGGATGGTAACTGCAATAGAGTCCCATAAGGATTTCCTTGTAGATTTGACACTAGGGAATAGATATTGATATGTTACTCCTTTTTAAGCATTAAAAGATTGTCATTAGTATCAATTAGTTATTCAGATGGTAAAAGAGACAAACTAAACAGTCGGTCAATCACATTAAGCCTTCACACTGATCAAGTAATGAGAAAGAACTCTAAGTTAACTAGATACAAGTTTGATCGAGCATACTCATTGAGCAATATGCATTTATCGAGTGCCCAACTAGTGATCACCGAGCATTCATTTGAACTGAGCACTAGTAATTACCGAATGGAGAATGTAGTAATTACCAAGTAAACTAGGAAATGACATAGTAATCTGAAATGGCACAAACATCTATGCAAATGGTTCATACTAATCAGGGAAACGGTTTACAAAGATCAAGACATATTTAATATGGATGTAATCATTAATTTGGTGATGATTCCTATGTAATGCTAGATCTAGGTTATTTTCTTACATCATTGATCTTAGGTTTTCTAAGATGATGTAAATCCTAATTAGGTCAAGCTAGTGTGATATAAATTTGTAAAGATGTCATTATGAACAATCATCATGAAGGAGTAGCTGCACTAAGGACATCAGGAGATTAGATGAAGGGTTTTTGACAGAAGGTTTATGAAAGAAGGATTCAATTTTTAGAACACATACAAGGCTACCCAGCAGAACAAAAGGGAACATACATCACACTGAGGTGATATTTATTTGATACTTCATAGATCTAAATTAGACAAGATCAAGTTTTTATTTACATATACTTTTACTATTATCAATTTAACCATTGTAGAAGAATTCAAAATATCTTAACAGAGTGAACTTAACCATTCTTATGTAAATCTATTAATTGAGTACACACATGTATTGTGTTGTTAAAATCCTCTAACTAGGTAGATCTAGTCAATATTAACTATTACTACTAATAGGGTAAGATCATCAGAAGTGATAAAAATTGTAGCCTTAACTGGCATACTTTATTGTTGTAGTAGTGAAGATTTGTGGGTATCATCTGCATCACAATTTTTACCTTCTTACAATGGTTTCTATGATACCAAAATATCTATGTTATGAGTTTGAAATTTCATGTATGATTTATTGTTTTGATTACATGCAAATTTACATTTTTAGTTATTTGAATGTATGTTTCAAACATTGAATTTAGTCAGTTAATAAAGATCTACAATTGGAAAGTTTTAAGTCTTGAAAGTTTTTAAGGGTACTGATTCACCCCTCCCCTCTCAGTACTTATCTTTCCATAATACCAAAAAATGGTATTAGAGCTCTAGATCTCTTGTTAAGGAAGTTTAATCAATGAAAAGGAAAGATCTAAGGATGGAAAGATATAAGTTGGATAAGACTATTGTGAATCAAAGATTGCAAATGTAGATCTTTATTGAACACTTCAAGGAAGCCAAAGAAGAACTGAAGAAGTTACTGATCAAAAGAAAGGATATGGAAATTTGGTACAATGAAAATTATTATCATGAAGAAGAGATAGATGACCCATTTGAGACATTCGAATTTGGATTTGGCAGCATATATGATGCATCTGAAGGAGAAATATCATATCTATCTGAAAAGAATCTACATCTTACTGAACAGGTGAAAGCTCTACAGATCGGTCAAGAGACATAAATGGTTAGGATGGTTGATGTCATGAACAATGCTAGGGAAGCAGAACAAGAAAGAATCTAACTAATAAGATACAAGAGAATGAATCTGAGATACTAAGACTCACCGAGCACCACTTTGAAATCTCCAATCAGATGGTTGTCATAAGTCAGGAAGTCAACTGAGTAAAAAATGAGCTTACAAGGAAACTAGAAGATATCGGTGAATTAAGAGAGGAAAATGAAAGATTGAAGAATGAGGTAAAAATGTAACAACAACATAATGAGATGATCAAGAAAGCTAAAGACAGTACTAAGAGAATGGATGAATTTATGATAATTCAAAAAGGACTTGGTAGAACAACTGGTTTAGGCTACACTAAGAAGGGACAATAATCAAGACAAGCTGAAAAGAACAATTCCTACACTAATCCAAAGTCAAAGAAGCTATCATGTTATCATTGTGGAAAACTAGGCCACACATCCAATGTTTACTAGAGCAAAGAAAAAGGTATTCCTAAATCCACTCCTAAGTTTAATGGTCATTTTTATAATTGTAACAAGTATGGACATCAGGCACATGAGTACAAATCAAAATTGAATAGGACTCCCAAGAAACCCTACATGGAGAAACATTGTCACACTTGCAACATGCATAGACACATATCACAAGAATGTAGCACAAAAATGAAGCAAGTCTGGACACCGAAAGAATAGAACAAAGCATATAAACTGATAAGGAAAGGTAATGCATATACTTGGAATTACAACACATGGGTTAATTTCACAACATGCGGCAGGTAAGGACATATAGTAGTAAATTGCATGAGAAAGAACTGGAGAGGAAGATCTCATAATTGGACAAGTACTGGTATGACATGTTTACACTATCACAAGGTCGGTCACCTAAGCAACAATTTTAAAGACCAAGCAATAGAGACAAAATTAAATAGAAATGGAAATACAATTGATGAAATCATGAGGATAAGGAATAAAATGTGGAGAAAATAATCAAGTGATAATGTTGGATCAAGCACTGCACTCGATGACACCTCATCTATTGGATTAGGTGATATCACCACCTCCACCTAAATAAGAAGGTATGTATGGAACTAAATTAAAAATTAGTTATATTTTACAAATAGGTCCTTATTAATCTAGTGATTACATACAAAATTAGTATTAATTAAGATGAACTATGCGATTACATGTTTAGAACTTAAAACTGTGTACAGTCGGTAAAAGCATGACCGAGTGAAAGTTTGCTAGTTGGTAAATAATGGCAAGGTTAACCGAGACATGGTATCAACTAAGTAATATCCAAGTGTTAACCGAGCTTAATGATCTTTTTAAGTATAAACTAAGTGCAACTATGTTTACCGAGCTGTGGTAGGTAAAGCATTAAATGCAAAATTTTGAGTGGAAAATTAATTTTTGGGTATAAATACACGGTGGACTTGGTCACTTTTTCACACTGTGATTATGAAGAACCAAAGTGATTTTGAGTGAAGATTTGTGCATAGAGATTCTAGAGTATTTTAAGAGAGATTTGAAGGATTTTTGAGCAAGTTATTCACGATCACAGGTAAGTTCCACATACACTGAGCTATTTCATAATTATTTGATGAAGCCCTAATTTCAAAAGTGATGGCATCCTCATCTAAGGTCATGAAATCCAAGTTTGGGAATGATAAGAAGGTCATCTTGATAAAGTACACAACCTATATTGAGCCAAAATATAAGTTACATCCCGAGGTTGCATCACAAATCAACAAAAGCTACGCATTCTCGAGCATTCCACCTAGGGTTTTGTTGGTGCAAGATATTCATTTGTATATCCACTGCAAAGTTGGTGAAATAGGGGATTTTGAGCTTCAATCCACCTTTCAAGACCTGAGTGTTGATAGAAATCTCAAGGATGAGCATACACATTTGGAGGTGAATGGATTAATGAACACCGTGTATTTCCTGAGTGTATTCAAAACTGAATGGATAAGGGTTGTGTTAAGCCGAGTGCAGGATGAGATATTATGGCTACATGAACTTGTAAAAATCACAAGGGACATCATTCATGCAGTTACCTGGTACCCCATAACTGACAAAGTAAAAGCTATTAGGAATGCACCAAGAGATGAAACTGAGAATTTAATCAGAGTAGAATGGGATGGTAGAGGCATGTGAGTCAACACTATTGTTGATCCTGAGACTAGGTTTGGAGCATACGTAGTCGGTTACAAGATATTTTAGTCGAGCAGGCCGAATATTGTACAATGTGGCATTGTGGACATAGCATATAAAATTATGAGGAAGGGTTTTCAATATGACCTAGTCGAGTTATTGCTGAAACAGTTAGAAGAGAACATGAGAACCATCAGGTCAGCAAAGAAAATACCTAGAAGTTTGGTTCACTGCTAATTTGCATATTCTTATATGTACAAAACTTATTTTCCTCAGTCGATAATGTTGTCGAGGATGTTCACTGACCATTCATAATGCAAATCAATGATTTTATTCAAAGTTTGGGTCAGAACTTGGTTAGCATCATGGATGTATACTTTGAACAATTTAAAGATAGAATGCACCAAAGAAGAAGAATACCAGGTCATCTGGTTGAACAATATAAGGATGAAATTGTTTCTTAGTGGATACTGAAACCACTTTAATCAAGGCAGTTGAACCAAGAACTGTGTGGTTACCACCCATGGGATACAAATTAGATATTGACTGAGCATCTAAGTCAATAAAGGTATTAATGGACGAACCCAAAGATCCAACTTTGCAACTAGGTTTGGTACCTATGAAGAGGCTAAACAAAGGATTAAGATGCATCTTTTTATGGTAAAGGTAAATAATAAATCTAAAAAGATGATGGACACATTGGTGAAATAATTTGGTGATGAAGCAGAAGAAGAGACATCTGAGGCTAATTTGGTTGAAGAGACAACTGAGGAATAGTTATTGATAGGTGATAGTTAATATGATGAGGAGGAGACCGAGTCTGAAAAAGATATTCAATCTACACCAGTCAAGGCCACAAGAAAGAGAAAGGAAGCAGAAGCACTGACAAGAGTAGTGAAAATCTCAAGGCCAACTCCTACAAAAACTTATCAAAAGAAAAAGAGAGGTGCACAAGCCATCTCCAAGCAACCTAAAAAGAGAAGGTTGATAAGAGAAAATGACAATGTGGATGAAGATGATGAAGAAGAGTCTCAAGATAAATTTAAAGTTGTTGTGAATAAAAGTTAGTCAATTGATGCATTAGTGGAAACAATAAAGGAAATTGGTGGTCTAGGAAACCCCAAATTGAATCGGTACATGTATATATGTCTACCGAGGACCAGGAAAAGATTGAAGAGACCATCATATAGATGATGATAAAATTTAAAAAGGTACCAGTTGAATTTGCTAGGTATGTACCTAATGAATTGTATGAAAAAGTATCAGCTAGATAGACTTATGACTTGCACACTAAAAAGAAGATGAGGGGACATTCAATGATATTAGCTATGCCTACTCTATCAGTTCTCGAGATAGAAGAAATGATGAAACAATATTACAAGATATTTCTAGTGAAGTTAAGATCCCTTAAAATTTTGGCTGGAAAGCTTGAGGAAGTTGATGAAAATAGTAAAATTCTATGGTCTACAATTCTCAAAGCCCAAGTAGAAGTAGATAAATTGGCATTGGCAATAATTCCTGAGAAAAAGAATAAGAAGAAAGGTATAGGAATTCACTTGGATGATGCCGATCTATCCACCAAGGAGCTAATTGATCTATCTAAAACTGATGTACCAGATGAAACAATTGCTATTGACTTCTACTCCACAAGATATAGAGAAGAATACAAGGATCCTCTCAAGCAATTAGTAATAATAGGGACATATGATGTATTAATTGAAGGCATCAAAAATAGAGATCCTAATGATATAGATGAAGATGAAGACATAAATACTATTGTAGATACAACTAAGGAGAATGTACCTGATGAGGCAACAATATGTGAAATTCTAGGTGCTTTACCAATACTAGCACAAGTAGTTGAAATAGTTACACAAAAGGAACCCGAAGGCTCAACCCCTGAGCAACCAAAAGATATACCCAAGGGATAGGATACAAATGAGAAGAATACTTCTAATAAGCCTGAACATACAGAGGAAGAAACATAAGCACCAAAAGATAGTAAACTAGTAGAATCAACAACAACAGACACCACTATAGATGCTCAAGGATAAGCTACCAAGACACGAGTCACTGGGCAAGCTAAGGAGGAAATTTTGTCAATCGACACCAAAAAGATGAATCCAGAGACTAAAGATATAGTTCCTTATACCAAATCACTTACACCAGAGAAGGGGAAGAAAAAGAAACATGGAAAGGGTTCTGTCACACTTAATGAGGTTGTAGAGATACCTGAATGTGACCCAAGGAAATTAGACCCCAAAGCACTAAGAAGATATGGGGAATTGTGCACAAGGAAGGCTGAACAAGAGAAATTGAAAAAGCAAAACAAAATAAAACAAATTTTGGAAGATGTTAGAGATATTTTATTTCCAGTAGTTCCTGACGTCAATGTTGATGAGGCAACTCCCATCATTGACCAACTTGCAACTCTAATCGGTTACATTAATGCCCCTAATTTAGATACACATAAAAGAATGGAGGAAAGGGAAGAAGCAAAGATTCAATTCAAATTGGTAGAGAAAATAAGCGAGGAAGTGGAAATAAATAAGGTTAAGCTCTCAGAGGTCATTATCAAGGTGGAAACCATTATTGAGAAAATAGTTCAAATTTTATTTAAATTATGCATTGTAGACCAATTCACTATCGAGGTTAGTGAAAAGATAAAGAAATTGGATGAAGAAATCAAGGTCAGTAAAAATAACTCTCTAATCGAGCCAACATCTTTTCATAAGCATATATCCAAAGTTCAAGAACTTAGGTGGTTGAGAATAGATTTGAGGAAGAAAGAAGATGCCATAAGTGATCAAGTCACCGAGCTACAAGATGAGCTGCTTTCACATATGGAGATCATGGAACATCATGTACATAAGGAAAAATCTTTAGTTGCCACCCCCAAGATTTCTGTACTTGAGAACATTTTTGACATGCATGCACAAGTCGGTCTAGAGCACATTGCTCTTGAGAACTTGAAAGAGGAATGGGAAAACCTCTTGGTATCACTCAAGAAAACCCACCAACATATTTTTGATAAGTTGTACGTATGCTTTTGGTTTTGGCATTAATTTCAAAAATGGGGAAAGTCTATGTATAGATTATATATATATGCTAGTATGTACTTCACACTGGGAGCATGCACAAAGGGGGAGTTAGTATTTAGTCAGTATATTTTTGAGTTTGTATATATTTTTGGCATTCAGTACATATACATAAGATTTTGATACTAATGCCAAAGGGGGAGAATGTTACTCCTATTTGAACATTAAATGATTGACATTAGTATCAATTATTTATTTAGTCGGTAAAAGAGACAAATTGAACAGTCGATCAATCAAATTAAGCCTTCACACCGAGCAAGTCATAAGGAAGAACTCTAAGTTAACTAGATATAGGTTTGACTGAGCACACTCACTGAGCAACAGACATTTACCGAGTACCTAGCTAGTGATCACCGAGCATTTATTTGAATCGAGCACCAATAATTACCGAATGGAGAATGTAGTAATTACCGAGTAAACCAGGAAATGGCATAGTAATTTGAAATGGCATAAACATCTATGCAAATGGTTCACATAGATAAGGAAAATGGTTTACCAAGATCAAGACATATTTAATATGGATGTAATCATTAATTTGGTGATGATTTCTATGCAATGTTAGATCTAGGTTATTTTCTTACATCGTTGATCTTAGGTTTTATAAGATGATGTAAACCCTAATTAGGTCAAGCCAGTTTGATATACATTTGTAAAGATGTCATTATGAACAATCATCATGAAGGATTAGTTGCACTAAGGACATCAGGAGATTAGACAAAGGGTTTTGATAGAAGGTTTATGAAAGAATGATTTAGTTTTCAGAACACATACAAGGATGTTGAGAAGAACATAAGGGCACATATATCACACTGAGGTGATATTTATTCGATACTTCACAAATCTGAATCAGACAAAATTAAGTTATTATTTACAGATACTTTTACTATTATCAATTTAACCATTATAGCAGAATTCAAAATCTCTTAATAGAGTGAACTTAACCATTCTTATGTAAATCTCTTAAACATGTATACACATGTATTGTGTTGCTAAAATCCTCTAACCAGGTAGATCTAATCGATCTTATTATTACTTCAAACAGGGTAAGATCATCGGAAGTGATCAAAATTGTAGCCTTAACTGACATACTTTATTGCTGCAGTAGTGAAGATTTGTGGGTGTCATCCCCACTGTAGTTTTTATCTTCTTACAAGGGTTTCCGCGATACCAAAATATCCGTGTTATGAGTTTGAAGTTTCATGTATGATTTATTGTTTTGATTACATGCAAATTCACATTTTTAGCTATTTGAATGCATGTTTCAAACATTGAATTGAGTCGGTTAATAAAGATCTACAATTGGAAAGTTTTAGGTCCTAAATTTTTTTAAGGGTACTGATTCACCCCTCCCCTCTCAGTACTTATGTTTTTATAATCCCAACATGATCAAATTCCAAGAGATACTAGAACTTAACACATTGAAAGTGATGATTAGACTATTCTTAGAGAAATAGTTCAAAGTCCTAGAAACCTTATGGGGATTCCATAAGGTCACAAGGCCACTAGAAGCACCATCAGCATCACCAGAGTCCCATTCAATAGTGGGCCAAATATGATTCACAACCTTCTTAAGTCCTCCCCTTTTCATTTTTGTTTCTTGCAAAATCAGAATACCAACTTTGTTATCGAGACCCATTTAAAATGTTATACGCCATGAAAATTAAAAAAATATTGATTGAGAACTTTTCTAGAAAATATAAATAGCAAATTATGACTATATACTTTAAACACATGATTTTAAATTTTCATAAATTTGTATTAAACCATTCTTGTTATTTGACTTAAGAAAACACAAATGATGTTATTGCATAAGTTAGTTTTTTAACATAGACAAATATTTACAATTAAACTTTTGTATTTTCTAGTTTCAAACGGACTTAACTTTTATTACACTACTTAAATATTACATTCTATAATAGTCAAATACTAGTAATTTTACACATCATTCTTACAAAAAAATAATATATATTTTTTTACTTTTATTGATCAAAATTGATCTTGGCCATTAAACTTGTATAATTTAAAAATGATACTTATATTATAACTTTTCTCTATTCCTAAATGTAGATCTAATCTCCTTAACAAGGATCCTTGATATAGATAGAACACTTATATGTCAATAGAGATAGTTTTCCTAGTGAATGTATAAGTGAAAAGATATCTACATTCCATCTTCATATAAGATGTTTTTCATGGTACTTATTTTTATAAGCATAACTTCTTGGTTTGTAGCGAGTATTTTATTTATGTTTATATGTAATTGTTGAAATATATGATAAGTGTTTATCATACGAAGATATTTTTCATGGTACTTATTTTTATAAGCATAACTTCTTGGTTTGTAGAGAGTATTTTATTTATGTTTATAAGTAATTGTTGAAATATATGATAAGTGTTTATCATACGAAGATATTTGTTTTTATAATATATAGTTATTAATTTGTAGCTTTTTGTTAAATTAATATATATTTTTTATCCATATATACTTGCATTCGTATATGTATATGTTTTTTATAACATGTATTGGTACTTATATGTATGGTTGTTTATGGTTTTGTATAGTTTAATACACAGAGTTTTGTATGTATTTATCTCCATGTCATATAAATAAACAACTTGACGTAACGATAGACATTTCAATGGATAAACATTTAAGATAAAATAACTTCATCTCCATAAAGGATTCCCGTTCTCGTATTCTGAGCTTGAATTGCTTACAAAATTACTGGAAACCTTCTGAAGAAAAAAAAAAACACCAAAAAACAATCCAATTCCAGCTAATTACATCTTCGATCATACCAACTTGCAAATGAATATTGCAAATTGCAAAAACGTGTTTTAAAATTGGACATGGTTATCTTCAACTTGTTAGGTACGCCTGCTGACGTCTACTCAGTTCAATGATCAGTATTACAATTTCCAAAACTGTACTTTACGAGATTTCTTTTCTAAGCAACTTTTCAACATGGCTGTAATGAGAATGAAATTTAATCTGATCTATCGAAGAGTTCCAATCAGATCTCTGAAATAGAAGTTTATAGTTCCTGGAAATTAGACAAAGACAGGGCGCTGCTATGTCAACAGCTGACTACAATTCTCCGTGCTTAAAACTTTCAATAAAATCGCCTTGTGACATGTCTACTTGATAACCTTAGGTATCTTACTAACAATCTCATAAGTTTTATGATTTTTTTTTAAACTGGAGCTCTGTGGTTGCAGTTGACAATGAGTTGCTGCTAGCCTGTTGACTTGACCCGCCTCACCATGCACACCTACCTATCATTTAAGCTATTCCAGCCAAGCGTTTCTGTATTGTATTCTTCATAGCTAAACATTGCTGAATTATTCCGATAAATGCTTCTAATCTATAATGGTTGGATTGGGATGCAAATATCAGTACTTTGAGCGGCGTTGACAGAAAACTAGTGCATAACAACAAAGAATTACATAATCTACTCTATACAGGGATTTCTGGATCCTATGCTGCATCTTCACACATTCACACAGGAATTACGAAATCTCCATCAACGCTTCTTCAGCATAACCAA
The DNA here is from genome assembly GCA_027943335.1 of Chamaecyparis obtusa. Taxonomy (NCBI): domain Eukaryota; kingdom Viridiplantae; phylum Streptophyta; class Pinopsida; order Cupressales; family Cupressaceae; genus Chamaecyparis; species Chamaecyparis obtusa. The sequence goes on from BSBK01002552.1 coordinate 1,768,344, forward strand.
CTATGAAATTGTTTCTAAAAATGCGATTACAAAAGATGTTATAATACACAAATAGGTCACAAAAAACAAATAAAATTCACTTTGAAATGTGAGCAATTGACAGCAAAATATCCTGGGAGAAGATAACCAGAAAGCATATTGTGATTTGCACTATCTTCCTGACAAAGAAACGTATTGTCGAAGTAGTGCACAAGGGCAATTCTTTAAAAGAATAGGCGGATCAAGTAGCCCACTAAGAATGCATAGAAATTCCGGTGAGGCGATCAGTGTGATCGATTGCAGGAGGAGTAATTGTAGGGAACTCAGGTAGCATTGCGATGGAACCCAGAAGAGCAGTGAATATATCCATCTCTCCAAACCCACAAAAATTATCTGCCGAACTCGTTCGGTCATTCTCCATCTCCATTTCTGGTAGAGGAGAATTCGGTTGCTCCTCGCCGCAAGACAACGAATTCTCCTCCTTTTCATGATCAGCTCTCACCATCTTCTTCGAGAAATTAGGGATCTGAGGGCTAAACATAGGGCTGAGCTTCTTTTGAGTGGACTTTTTGGAGGAGCAACCAGAATTCTTTCCAGTGAGCTGTTGGACAATGGTGCTAAAGTTGGCTGGATCAGTATTCACGATTGTTGGTGGGCAAATATGGACAACTCGTATAACTGGAGCGATCCGCTGTACAGGAGAGTTGGATTTCGATATTACGTGAGAAGACTTGCATGTGCTCAAACGTCCTGATTGACCTCTCTTACTCTCCATTGCTCTGTCGAATAATCGGTGCTATTCTCTTCTCAGATACTTAAAAAGGATTATTCATTGCATTAACAACCCTAATCTTCATAGTGCCATTTTATTTCATTTCCCTATAAAGATTCCCTCACCAAAAAACCAGTTATGTAAATACTAATGTGAACGGACAGATCAAATCCCACAAACCTTAGAAACTATCAAACATATTAAATTCGTTTTGCATTAAAGAAAACGGCAATCACCTAGGGAATCAGGGATCAATGCGTTGGAGAGTTTATTTAATGGCAGATTGTCTGAATGCGCCCAGCAGCGCCCTGTTGGCCAGCACGAATAAGGGATCCAGGAAATACAATTCTATATCTGCCTGGATAGATGGCTCAAACGATGCAATGGCCCCCAATTCATCGTCAATGGCCTAATCGACAAGACAATAGCGAAACTTGTAAAGTATAAATTAAATAATCTCCACCTGAGATGGCAGACATTATGTTTCCAAAATGTAATATTTTAGTATTTCAAATCAATACTGCTTTATTTGAAAATCCAACGGCTTACTGGTTTGTGCATTTTTAGCCATCTTTTTGCGTGCAACTGCTCCAAATTTTGATCTTCTTAGCTCTTTCTAGAGTGCCTTTCTTCTCCTCCTCTCGCTCTTCGATGACAAGGTATCATTTATCTGTCCATATCAGTGACTCGTCGCTCAGAAAGACCGATTATCTATATCGAGGTTCATGAATGAACTGATTCTTCGGCCCTTATTTTATTACTTTCGCCCAGTGTCCTAGTATAAGCTTAGAGGCTAAAAATGTGACCACGTGGTACATAAAATTTTAAGTGGTTTTGGGATTTCATAAATTCTATATTTACATTTCTTAAGGTGAAATACCGCTTTAGATGAAATAATTTGTTCATTTTTTTGGTTGAATTCAACAATGTTATTAGTTTCTGCCATGTATGGAATTATATCATGGAACTATAGCAGAGGGAGGGGTAGAGTTTAAAAGAGTGATTAAACTAAGCATAAGTAGTCCATGAGGGTTGAGCTTTTTCTAGGATTTATTTTCTTGTTACTTGCATTAGTGAAGTTGCATATTTGTTCTGATTATGTTAAATCAGGAAAGGGCCCGAATCCATAAAAAAACAAGTCATATGATAGTTCGAAAGGAATTCACGCCAGTGAATTCAACCTATAAAAACAAACCAACAAAAAGTCCAGCAACTAAACTAAACTAACCAAAGTCCAACAACAAAACACAAAGAAAACTAAATTGAAGGAAGTTGAACAACTGGCCACTCATTGAGTTTTTTGATAGTGTCCATAAAATAAGCCTTTTTGGGTTGACACGTAGCAACATCCAAACCGGGTCCCTCTTTCTCCGGCTAAGTAACAATCAACTGAATCTCCTCACGTTTCCTCCTTTCAGTCTTCTTGAATTCCAACTCTTCCTATAGGGTGTTAAAAGAGGAGGTAGATTTTTCATCATGTCCTTGCTAAACTTGACCACTTCAGCCAATTTCTTGTTTATCTAACTCTAGTTCACTTTAACATTATCCAAAGCCCTTATCATTTCCTATTTTTCCTCTTCTAATGGAATGAGGGCTTTGAGCTTTCAAATTTGGTACTCTATAATGCCCTAATCATCTTGTTTTTGAGCCAATTCCTCAACCACTTGTCACACACTAGTGTCCATATTTGTGTTAGACCAATCTCCAACTTTAGATTTGACCTCAGCAATGGCTTCTAATCTATTGATTTTCTTTCTTTCCATGTCAATCTGTGTTATGAACCACTTGATAATAGAATTGTGATAGTTGTATAGAAAGCTTATTTTATCAACCTTGATCACAATTAGAGAATAATTAGGCAAATAATCAATAGAAGTGGGGTTCCTTGCATGGGGTGGGGAAACATTGTAGGGGACTCCAAGGTCATCAGGGTATGTTTTAGGCTTGGGAATAGGGGAAGGGGATTTAGGAGCTTGACCAGTAGTGTTGGTAGAGGAATTTTCAGAGGACCAAGCCGACTCGGTGGACCAAGAAGATGTAGAATCCTCCAACACAACAATAATATGGATGTTGTGAGCTTTCATCTTTCCTTTGTATATAGGGTTAACCCTAGTAGATCTTGTTGGGGAAACCAAGGGTGGATGAGTAGCCTTAGGGCTTATCATGAGTTTACTAAGATCCACAATCAAAGAGAGGTTATTAAGGCCAATCTCCAAAGACTGGGCTAGATGGAAATTATAAAGATGGAGGATCAAACTATGATACAGGGGGTCTCCTACTTTTTGGCCTTATTGATTGACTATGATAGGGATGAAAAGATCCAAATAGAAAAATTAAGTTTGACATTATGCCAAAAATGATCTATTATTGGAAATAAGTGAGAATGAAATTTTTTAAACCTACCTTCCAAGGTGATGAATTTGATCAACACTAACATGACATCCTTCCATTCCATAAGAAATAATTCCCTATTGAGTTCATTTTGAAGCTTTATAACATATTTCCTAGGGCTAAGAAAATAATTGAGATCATGTTTGTAGTGCCCATTCAAATTATTCAAAATGACCTTTCCATCAATGACTAGACCAGTAGTAACCGCTATTGTCAAACACTTTCATGTCCTAAATATAATTGTCGACATGTCTTGCTTGTAGGATGAGCCAATGGAATTTGTTGTTTTTGTATTCATTGCACTCATCTAGTTCAATCTGGTTGAGATCACCTCCCATAGTTCCATTGTAGAGAAAATAAAATTCATAGAGATGCTCATAGGGGAATACAAATACTTAACCATAAAAAAGAGTAATAATAGGGAAACAATCTCAAAAGATCTCAAATCCCATTGAATATAATGGTAATTATTCATAATTAATGCATATTGGAGAAGGTGCATCCTTTTCCAAAAGTGGCCCTATATTTCTTGATCATCACACAAGATTGTTGAGGTAATTCTTGATATCCAAACCAAGTTTGAAGTGTGTTAGTAAATCTTCCCACTGTGCTTAGTCTATCCATCGCACCATTGTATTCATGAAAGGTGTGTTGGCATTTGAAATCATCCAACTTGGCCATAAGGCTAATGCATATCATGATTAGATCCTTGGTTCTTCATCCTAGGTTGCATGTCCTCATAAGAATCATTATAACATTGAGGGCATCACCCTCAATATGAACTTTTTGAACCCCTGATTGGCAATCAAATATATTTTATGGAAATCCACTACCACCTTAGCCATATGGGCTATTCGAACACCCAGGTTTATAAAAAAAGCAAGAAGGATTTTTCCATGCATCTATATCTAATGAGACCACCCCCACCTACTTGACCAGGGTTCCTAGTTGAAGAACCATTGAAATTGAGTTTAACCCATCTAGTAGTGGGGGGTACGAAGTTGCATATTTTTTGAGGCAAATGTTAATTTTTTGGGCATTTTATTATAGCCTTTATTTTCATTATAGAATGGTAAATGAAGGTGTTTAGATTTACAATTAGAAAATGTGTAGGCCACAAAGTCTCAAGTAGCATATTATAGGGTTGGTATCAAATGCAAATAAAGCCAATGAATGGATTCTATAGTTGGTGATCAAATTAAATGCTAAAACAACAAGGGACATGTGAGATTTACCTATTTTGAGTTTTAGACATATTTAGCAAAAGCATGATTTTCACCCTTTGCAAGCACAATTTCACCATTTTTAGTAGGATTTAATAACCCATGTGAAAGTATGATCTACTCTTTGATGGGTGTGGTCTAATAAAATGGTGTCTTCTAGTACACTCTAAGTCTCAAATTCATCGATGAGTTTACTTCTATCCAGGATAAAATTTCTTTTCATAATCCTTGCATTGATTTTGTTTGGCTAGTTTTTTAATTGTCATGCATTCTTTTACATGGAATTCACAAAAGATTTTTTATAACTTATCAAGTGACTTTAATCTACTATGGTTTTTCTTTTACTATGCAAGCTTTCCAAATTCATTGATTATGAAGTTTTCTTTCATGATAGATTTTTACTCATCATTAGATGGGATTTGTTATTTTCATCAAACTTACTTGCCTAAATTTTTTCTGGTTCCTTTTTTACCATTAATTATTAGGGTTAATGGTAAAAAATTATTTGTTGGCTTTTCGAAAAAGATGTTAGTGTTTTTTGTCCAAATGTTGTTTTTAGTCTTGAACACAACTAATTTGTATTTGCAAATGTTCTACTTACATATTACTTATTGTCCTTGATAGAATAGGGTGTGGTAATTCATAATGATTAAATAATAAGCACGTTATAGTTTAACTATCTAGCTATAAATTCCCTAACAAACATGTATGGAAAGTGTAGTTGTATAGAGATTGCATGACATTTGTTTCATAAAATATCTTGACTTGATTTTATTATGAGGACCACAATACTTGTAGAATATAGCCACAATGGATTGGAAGAGGATATCAAGGATATTTTCAAAAAAATGCAATTAATTAGGGTAATCTAGATGATAAAACCTTTTCTAGTGTTCTTTCACAATGTGCAGGTCTTGGAGAAATCTCTTGGACCATGATACTTGTCTAAGATATAGCCATAATTGACTATAAGAGGACACTATGGAGTTTTTCAAACACATGCAATTGTGACACAAAGGTAGAAGCTGAGGTGCCAAATGATGGCACACCCTAAAGATCCAACCTTGCTCAACAACTCACGGAAGCAACAACAACACAATGAGAGAGAGAAAGTGGGATCATCGATATTATTAACTTCATTCAAATTGATTCATACATGTCGGCCTGTAAGGCCTTCCCAGTTATGACCAGATATTACAATGAAATACATAAGTCCTCAAACATGCGAGGATCTACCAACAATCTTGATTCTACTATCTTCTATCTGAATTGACTCCAAAACTCTAACCAAACAACTATACTTATACAAGAGGCTACCGAACTAAGTAGGCCTTCAGATCCATAATCAATAGAAGGAACATTCAAATTTGGGACTACACGCTTCCTAATGATGGATACCAACATTAAATCTGCAACCCATAATCAATACACAAGTCAGCCTCAACATAAAATCAAAATAAACTACTCAGTAAGCAAGGATGACCAACAAATAGACAAGCATCATCAAGCACCAGTGAAACAACCGATCACCCAGGAGATAACCAACCATACTTGGTAACCAAAGGAAACCAACCAACTATCGACCAACTCGGTCAAAGCAGGAATTGAGCAACATAGACAAACTCAAATATCTTTTTGGTGATACATGATTGCCAAGGACCCGAGATGCTCCAGCATCAGACACCCGGGGTTATTTAGAAATGATTCTCTGAATCATTCAACAGGTTTGGTCCAAGCTGCATTCAACTTAGACTGTGAAATCCATGAACTTTCTTTGAAATCGGTCTATTCTTCCACTTTACCAGATATTCCATATATTGTTTACCTCTTGTACTCTTGCCAATTCTTTGTTCTAAAATCTGTTCAACTTCTTCATTCTGCTTCTTAGGATATTCCATCAGTATTATCATTTCTTCATTAGGTTCATGATACTCATACAAATCAGAAATGTTGAAAATTGGTGATATGTCCATGTCATCAGGTAACTCAATCTCATATGCATTTCCACTATCAAATTTCTTCAAAATCTTGCAAGGTCTAAACTTCTTCATCTTCAACTTCCCATATGTTGCAACAGGAAATTGACCTTTCTTCAAATGAACCATTACTTCATCACCAACATCAAAAGTCTTATGTCTCCTTGATCTATCAGCTTTGTCTTTGTATTTTTGATTACTCTCTTCCAGCTTGATTTTCACATCTTCATGCAATGTCTTCATGTACTCAACAAATTTCACTCCTTCGGCACTTCTCTTACTTTCATCAGCAATGTCTATCAAATCAGATATACCTCTTGGCTGTATGACATTCACAATCTCAAATGGTGTTTTTCTAGTACTCCTATTCATTGAATTATTATATGAAAACTCTACTTGTGCCAACACAAAATCCCAATTACTAGGTTTGTCTCCAACTAAATATCTCAAAAGATTTCCCAAACTTCTGTTTACAACCTCTATATGTCCATCAATTTGTGGGTAAAATGTAGAACTATATTTCAACTCAGTGCCAAACTTCCTCCAAAGAGTCTTCCAAAAGTATGCAACAAATTTACTGTCTCGGTCAGAGATAATACTCCTTGGTAATCCATGCAATCTGACAATTTCCTTAAAGAAAAGATCTACTACATATACTACATCTGATGTCTTTCTACAAGGTATAAAATATTTCATCTTTGAAAATCTATCTACCACAACAAATATAGAATCATTACCTCTTACTGTCTTCGGTAAGCCAAGAACAAAATCCATACTAATGTTAGTCCAAGGTTTCTCAAGTACAACAATCAGTGTATACAATCCAGTATTTTGACTTACTCCTTTTTCAACTTGACAAATTCCACAACTTTTCACAAATTTTTGAACGTCTTTATACAACTGCGGCCAAAAGTATTTCTCCTTAAGAAAATTCAAAGTTTTATCAATACCAAAATGTCCAGCCAAACCACTACTATGTTTCTCCTTCATCAAATTCATTCTCATTTGTCCTCTCGATATACACAACTGAATACCTTTAAACAACATACCTTCTTGAATGAAATATTCTTCCCATTTTGTACTCGGTTGATCTTGAATTGGTGCTTTGCACTTTCTCCATAGCTCAGAAAAATCAAGATTAGTTTCATACAAATCTCTCATCTCATCAAAACCAAGAACTTTAATTTTTATCTTGGTCATCAAAGATCTTCTTCTACTCAATGCATCAGCAACTCAGTTAGTGACTCCACTTTTATGTTTTATCACAAATGTATAACTCTGCAAGTACTCAACCCATTTCATATGTCTCTGATTCAACTTATTATGACTACCCAAGTATTATAAATCCTTATTATCAGTATACAACAAAAATTCACTCAGTATCAAATAATGTCTCCATTTCTTCAATGCTTGAATAATAGCATAGAATTTTTGATCATACACAAAATATTTCCTTCTAGAATCATTCAAGTTTTCATTAAAGAAAGAAACAGGTTTACCTTCTTGACTCAACATAGCTCCAATTGCACTACTACTTGCATCACATTCCACTTGAAATACCTTATTGAAATTAGGCAATGCCAAAACAAGTAATTCAACAACCTTCTTCTTTAGAGTCTCAAAAATTTTATCAGCTCCATGTGTCCACTTGAATTCTCTTTTATCTCCTCTCATAGTCTCAGTCATAGCATTACAAATTGAACTGAAATTCCTTATGAACTTTCGGTAAAAAATTTCCAAATAATGAAATGATCTTACCTCACTAGAATTCACAAGTGTAGGCCAATTCAAAATAGCTTCAATGTTTTCAGGATCCATCTTCAAACCATCAGCTGAAATTATAAATCCCAAATACACAATCTCCTCTTTCATGAATGAACACTTTTTCAGATTTATCAACAAATTTTCCTCTTTCAATCTCTGCAAAACTTGTCTAACATGTAACAAATGTTCTTCTCTTGTCTTACTGAATATCAGAATATCATCAAGATATACAATCACAAACTTACCCAAGAATTTCTTCAAAACTTCATTCATCAACCTCATAAAAGTACTCAATGCATTAGTTAAACCAAAAGGCATAACCAACCACTCATACAAACCTTCTTTTGTTTTGAAAGAAGTCTTCCACTCATCACCTTTTCTGATTCTAATATGATGATAGCCACTTTTCAAATCAATCTTTGTGAAATACTTTGCTCTACTTAAACTATCCATTATGTCATCCATTCTAAGTATAGGAAACCTATACTTCACTGTTATCTTATTGATTGCTCTGGAATCAGTATACATTCACCATTCTCCATTCTTCTTAGGTGCCAAAACCACAGCTACTGCACAAGGACTCAAACTTTCTCTGATCAAACCTTTATCCAACAACTCTTGAATCTGTCGGTTCAATTCATGATTCAAGGTAGGTGTCAATCGATGAGGTACCTTATTCATTAAACTAGCTCCATGAATTAGATCCATGCAATGATCAATACTTCTCTTCGATGGAAAACCATCAGGTATATTATTAGAAATGATATCATTGTACTCGATGAGTAACTTATCAATCTCCTTAGGGACATTATCCTTTGTTTTCTTACTCGGTTTGTTAGGAATCACATAAAAACATACATCATTCTTTTTCAAATCCTTAACAATTTTTCTTCCTTCCATCAAACAAACATTCACAGATGTGCAAACATTACTAATAGGTTCTTCCATCAAAGGTAACAAGATTTGTTTTCTTCCATCAGCCACAATAGTATACTTATGTAATCTCCCATCATATATAGCATGTCTATCATATTGCCAAGGTCAACCCAACAAAATATGACAAAAATCCATAGGCATGATATCACACAACACTTTATCATAGTACTTTCCAATCTTCAATTTCACATAACATTGTTCACTTACCAAGAGGGTATGCTCATCTTTGATCCATGAAATCTGATAGGGCTTTGGATGTTCCAACCTTTCCAACTGCAACTTTGTGACCATCTCTTCAGATGCCAGATTCTCTAAGCTACCACTGTTAATGATTACCTTCCAAACTTTGTCAGAAACTCTACATCTGGTCTTGAACAAACTTTTTCTTACCGGATCTTCCTTTTTACTTTCATTCCACAGTGCTCTCCTTACCATCAAGTTATTTTCCTTCTCAGGTTCATTTGGTGACTCTTCTTGTACCAAAGCATTTCTACTGCTACCAGCCTTCTTACTAGCATGTGTACATTCAAAAGATCTATGTCCTTCTCCATAATTGTAACAAGTTCCTCAGAAATTACCTCTTCTATAACCACCTCGGTAGATACTACCTCTGCCTCTAGATGAACTTTCACCTTTCCACTCGGTCTTGCCTTTGTCCAGATTTGTCTTTTCAGGTTCAGGTCTACTATTTTCACCATAATATTTTTCTATTCCTCTAGGGAATCTACCACCTCAACCTCTTTGTCTTTGTTCATGTCTCTTGTTCAATTTCTCCTCCCCCTTCAATGTAAATTGATAAGCCTATTTAATGTTCTCCAACTTGACCAAACAGATTTCCTCTTGGATGGAAACTCTCAAACCATTCAGGTATCTAGTAATTCTTTCCACATTATCCTCATCATGTCTAGATCTGATATCTAATCTGTAGAATTCCTGAGTATACTCCTTTACCGAGCTATCTTTATGCTTTAGACTTTGCATTCACCAATTGCAGATGCTCCCACCACAAGGATGCATGACCTTTCAACTTTGTGTCTGTAATCTTCACCTTTTTGTCCTCAGATACATTTTCATACTCAAAATACTTTTCCATTTTGGTGATCCAGTCTATCAATTCACAAGAATCCAATTTCCCACTATATTCAAGAGGATTGAAATGTGGTGTTGACTTCAAACTTGTCAATGCCTTCAAGAATCTTTCCTCACCCTGATCCATCATAGGTGCAGGTTCTGCTTCACCTTTTCCCACTTCAACTTCATCATCACTAACATCTTCAAGATATCTACCTCTTCTCTGGGCTGTTTCAACAACTGCTAATCTAGCAGCAAGTTGTCTCAACATGCCTACCAATCATGGATCCACCTCTCACCTCCCATGAACCATCTTGAGAACCCTCTATAATTATAGGTTAGATTGCAATCTGCCACCCCACAACAATTCAACTATGGCTTCGTAAGAAGGAACCTACAAACCTAGATCCGTAGACCTAGATCTAGATTTCACCTCGCTCTAATACCACCTAACACAAAGGTAGAAGTTGAGGGGCCAAATGATGGCACATCCTACAGAGCCAACCCTGCTCAACAAATCATGGAAGAAACAACAACATAGTGAGAGAGAGAAAACATGATCATTGATATTATTAACTTCATTCAAATTGATTCATACATGTTGGGTTGTAAGGCCTTCCCTGTTATGGCCAGATATTACAATGAAATAAAGAAGTCCTCAAACATGCGAGGATCTACCAACAATCTTGATTCTACTATCTTCTATCTTCTATCTGAACTGACTCCTAAACTCTAACCAAACAACTATACTTATACAAGAGGCTACCAAACCGAGTTGGCCTTCAAATCCATAATCAACGGAAGGAATAGTCAGATTTGGGACCATGCGCTTCCCAATGATGGATACCAACATTAAATCTATGACCCGTAATCAATGCATAAGCCAACCTCAACAAAAACTCAAAATAAACTACTTGGTAAGCAAGGATGACCAAGCAACAAACAAGCATTACCAAGCGCCAGTGAAACAACCGACCACCTAGGAGATAACCTACCATATTTGGTAACCAAAGGAAACTGACCAACTATCGACCAACTCAATCAAAGAAGGAACTGAGCAACATAGACAAACTCAAATATCTTTTTGGTGACACAGGATTGCCAAGGACCCAAGATGCTCCTGCATCAAATTGACAAAATTAAAATCATAAATTAAAATATATTTTATAGCATTCTTCCATAATCTATAGGTCTATAACTATACAATAGGGCATGGAAATCCTGGACTAAATACTAGAAGTAGAATTCAATCTGATGTATTTCTAGTTAGTTCCTTATTGAAAAGTAACCTTTCAATCTTCTCATTGATGTGGGTAGGGAAATTCTTCATTTATCTCCCTCATATAAATCATCGACACAAGTTTTTCCTACTAATATATTTGTGCCCCCAAGGTACTTTATCTAGTTTCCAAAGAATATTTATATTTATTTTGAATGTCAAATGTCTTCTATGAGAAATCAATTTAAAGAGCTCAAACAAAACCACTCATAGGTAAAAATTTCTCTAACCAAATCATTATCTAAGGTGTAAAATCAACAACTTCTTTTAGGAGTGATCAACCTCCTCAAACTTCCAAATAGCTATAACCCTTCACAGAGAGAAAATAGATACTTTACTAGAAGATGAAATGTATTGAGATGGGAAACAATGTGCAAAGAGTCTTTTTACAAAGGCAAGACAAGATAAGATGAGATCACACAACAATTAAATGTGGTTGAATGAGATGCAATAGTAAATGAGAGTATTTATAACTCAACTACCTGACAAAAATAATAATGTAGGTAGGAAATAGCTATTAAAATCTATTTACAAATACCTAAGTGCAAATACCCATGCATCTAGAAAATGATAATGGTGCTTAAGTAAACTTAAGATGGATGAGTAGATACAAGTTTACTCCAACATTGTTAAATCATCATATCATACAATGGATTAAAATTTGTCATGGATTTTATTAGAAGAAATTATCTATTATTGACTTGATTTTATTTCAAGGACATGTCCAAGCCTTTGTTCCTCATTAAAAGAAGGTTGAAATAGAGGCTATTGAAGAAAATTATATTTTTATTTTAATGCTAAATTAAACTTTTGGGATACTCTAAAAGAATTTTGTTTTATCATTTATGGACTGGCACAACATTCAAATCCTTGTATGCATATAATACATATTTAATTTTCTATACATTGTAAGAAATATTCATTTCTTTAGATTAAAAAACTCATGATTTGAAATTTGTACCAAAAGTAGAGAGACTATTGAATAAATGACATTCTTTTCCAAGTGTAAACACTATTATTTTTGAAATGAAAATGGGAGACCAATAATTTTAATAGTTTTACTTTTAATAGTAAAGAAACTACAAGAATATCTAGTGAAGCTACTAAAAGCCTTTGTGTAGTTAATAAAGAACATCTTAGATGACTTCTAATATGTTAAGATCATTACCAAATATTGTATCATTAATTTCAAAGATGAACAAATTACTGTCAACTAATGGACAATATTATTTGTCTTTCCACATATTAACATTTAGTCTCTCTCATATACTAAATTGAATTAAAAAAAACTTGCAAAAATAATAATCTATCCCTCTCACACAAGCATTACACAGAGAATCATATATATTTTTTAGAGGCTCCAACACCATAAGACAAGCAATTGAATTTGCATCAAGGATCATTTTGAAAGGACTCAAAGAAAGAAAAGGGCCACTTTTTAATAATTTTCAAGCATATTCATCATGAAGAGAATTGTAGAAGATGTCTTCATTAATCGAATTTAATAAAATGATAAGAATAACACACACACACACACACACGGCTGAACCCACAATAGTGGGTTACACCTTTTTTCCTGAACGAACACTAATCTCTACATTTGGAAAAAAAAATCAGCTTCAAATGCATATTGTCGTTAAATTGTTTAAAATATGAAGATGAAGTAAATTAGAGTCTTTTAGGTTTTCTGTCTATATATATATATATATATATATATATATATATATATATATATATATATATATATATATATATATATATATATATATATATATATATATATATATATATTGATTTGAATGGTTTTTTCTTTCTCCCACAAGAGCTGGTATGCTGCTGAAAACGTCATTTTGAAAGAGTTAAATTATTTTCATAGAGCATAACTTTTTTTCTAAAATAGATATCAATGTGCTTCTTTCAAATTTAATTTTGTAACATCCATATAAAGGGCATGCAATTTTTTTGACAACATTATCATGATTATTGTATATTTTATTAATGTTTGAAGTTGACTAAACCACAATTTTGACATACCTTGACTACATAGCTTATAACTTGTCATTTATTTGTCCAATTTAATTTTTTATTTTTTTTATAGAAAGAGAACTTCAACACCTAGGGCATAGATATTTTTTAGAATTTTTTTGTCTCATTTACTATTTTTCCATAAGCATCAAACATAAAGGTAGACATACAATGAAATATCTATGTTTAGTAAAACTAAAAATACGAAGTTATAATAAAATTAATATATATTAACATTATAATCATTGGAAACATTTTTCTTAGTAGTACCTTACCACATAGATGGGTTTGTCAAATGGATTTATTTAATCTACTAAAGATAAAGTCGAAGTGATTTTTTGTCAGCATTTTAATAGGTGTGAAGAAGACTCCATTGTAGGTATGAATGAGGAGTATTGATGTTATATCAATGTTTTTTTTTATCTAAGAGGCTTTGAGGTAACCATTTGTAATTAATTCCTTCAAATGGAACCTCTCAAGGCTTAAATCATCATATTTTATTAAAATGTGTTATTTCAGCAAAAATCAGCATGTCTAAAAAAGTGTAACCCACTATTGTGGGGTCACTCACCCTACCCCCCCGTCCCCCCCACCACACACACACACATTTCCTAGAATCTCTCTACAATCATTTGGTAGGAACTATGCTATAAGACAACCCTTGTGAAGAAAAATAAAAATTCATTCACAAAAGTTTAGAAAGATCCATGTATTTGTATGCAAATAAATGGTGGGGTATGCTTCCAATTTGGCTGGCCTTTGCATAAGCCCATCCCTATAATTTGGTGCTTTGTAAACTAATTTTGAGATCATAAATTTGAACTAGACTTTAAAGCCTCATTAGACCTAATTTTTGGTCAGTTTGATGTGAGAGTTTAATGTAAAATTGTAAATATTTCTTACACATGATACATATTTAAAGTTGATAATTATCTAGAGTTAAACTTGAAACCACATACAATAAGATACTAAAAGATAGAATATAGACAAACTATAGCTATCCAACATCAAGACACAAGCCAATTTTGAAGCGAAATAAAAACCCTTAACAAGAAACTAAAGATAAGGAAACTAAATCACTTTTGTATTCTTTAGACCACCACAAACACCATTGAATAAACATTGAGAATCAAACTTGAATGAATAGTCATTAGCTTTAATGATTTAGTTTGTAGATCCTTGTTCTATTATTATTATTATTATTGTTTTTGTTGTTGTTGTTGTTTTTGTTGTTTTTGTTGTTGTTGTTGTTGTTATACACTAAATTTGCACCTCTGATCTCAAGCTCTCGTAGTCTTGATAATCCAGTATAACATGGGAGTCATCTCAAGGTTGTGGGACCTTTTGCTAACTGAGATGAGACCTCTAGATTCTATGCTGGTTCCTCTTGGATAATCACCCTGATTTTCTCTTAGACAGGAAATGTAAATTCTTTTTAGGGAAAGGGATAGAAGGAGTGCATGAAAGGAAATGATTGAAAGAAAATCTACCTACTAGGTGATGCACTAAAACTAGGGTTTGGATCTCAGTATAGAGGAATGAGACCAATGGAGGAATCAGGTCTAATAGGTCACCACTCACTAGATAGGCTTGCATAAGTATTTCATAGGAAGGTCTGAATAGAAGACTCAACCTATGACCTGCAAACAAACATCCTCCTCTATAACTAGGTGTAGGAATGAGACAAGACTGCTAGGGGTTGTAGTATACCCACAAAACATCTAAATTAGATCAGACATAGTAACACACAAAATCACAGAAAGTGAGAGGGACTAGGAACCCCAATTTCCATTAACAACATTCATAAACCTCAATTCAATAAGAGATAATGCAAACAGGGAAACACAAGGACATGAAGGATTGTCACAAACTACCTCTGCAAAACTTGTATTATCAATGGGAATTTACAAAATGTGGAAAACTAGAGGGCAAGAAGAAATGCAACAGATAGCTTCCCAAGAAAGATTCTTTCTTTTTACAAAATGTGAATTCTGAGCTCTACAAGCTCCAAAAAACATTATATACATCACTCAACTGCACGCAGGCAGGAGTCAAAATTAATCAGGGTTACATAAATCTGCATAAAATCATCCAACCCTAAACCAGTCACTTCTGATCATAAATGTTCATGAAAATATCTCAACTAATTAGATACGTGCTTGCGTACCCATGCCTGTACTTGATCATGCCAGTAGATAAAAGACCTTGATCCATCTACTTCTCTGAAAGTTGGGCTATCATGAATGCTCAAATCTGATCTCAAATCCTGGAAAGGACCCAAAAAAGGTAGTCTAAATCTTCTGCAAATTCTCCCAACTACACCTACCTTCAAAATCATCAATTTTTAGCCACCCACACTTGCAAACATCTCCCTCAGAAGAAAGCTCACAAAAAACTGGCCGCACCACCTTAAAAAAAACACTGGTCGCATGATCGCATGGGCTAAAAAAGCCTCATGCGATCATGCGACAATCCTCTTTGAATCCACCATCACCACGCAAGACACATGGCCCCACCAAAAGTAGTCACCTGTCAACCACATGGACCAATTGAAAACTCGCACGGGCTAGACACATGAAAACACCATTCGAATATAGCAGAGAATCCAACGGTGGTCACATGATCACATGGGATCGAAAGGTCCCATGCGAACATGCGACCAACTAGAAGATGCTACCCAATGACCAAACACGTCACCACCAAAACCATTGATGGTTTGTCGCATGGTCGCATGGGCTTGGAAGAGCCCATGTGATCACGCGACCAACTATAAGATGTTAGCCATTGATCGCCACCTCGTTGTTTGCTTGACTACTTGGATTCTAATCTAATGGTGGGCACGTGATCTCATGGGGTCAAAAGATCCCATGAGATCTTATGACCACCGTAGATCTTTTTCTATCACCTCTGCATTAGACGATCTTCATTATGTTGCTGCCTTTAAATATCACACATCTTCTTTCAGTGGTATAGCGACAACCATGGGATTCATCTGTGCTTTAACCTGCCTTTCCTTTTAAAAGACCTTGGGCCCACTTGACACCTGTCAATCTCTTATTTGTTTTGACCGCTTTGTCAGCAACACCTCGACAACCCCTGGCATCGGACCCACCTAACTCAGTAGATTCCCATCAGATGGTTGTCACATGATTGCATGGGGCCAGAAGATCCCATGAGATGATATGACCACCATAGATCTTTGTTGCACTTGCACCAATGTAGAAACTTTAGGCCCCACTGACCGCTTATCGCATGATCTCATGCGGTTAAGAGACCGCATGTGATCATGTGACCAAAAATAAATCTTCATTGACTACTGATTGGGGCCTACCTGGTAGCTTGGGGTTGTGCACTTAATGGCTAGTCACATGTTCACATAGCCTAAAAAATGGCTATGCAATCATGTGACAAGTCGTAGCAGTTTGTTGAAAACATCAAAGGGACCCACCTAGTCAGAGTTGTGCACTTATGAAATGAATGCCGCCAGAGGAAGAAGTTTGAAACACAAAGGGTTTTCAAGCGAAGGTTGAAAACAAACTAAGCTTTCAGAGCAGAGGTCAAAAACACACTGAGCTTTTAGAGCGGAGGTCAAAAACACATTGGGTTTCCAGGCCAAAAGGCATAAAACACACTGGACTTTCGATACTTGAGCATTTCTTTGGAAAATAGGACCATGGCCAAAAATGATTGATAGGGAATTTTTGGGTAACATTTTGGTGACCTCTGCGGGATGTTAGTCTACTAGACATTTAGACCAGTGGTCTTTGAAGCAATCCATTGGGCATGGAGTCAATTCAGGAACACAAAAAACTTTTTGATAGGGAGAGGGACAAAAACTGTGCTCGAGCACTTCTTTGAAAACAAGGAAAGACTAAAATAGAAAATTAAAACAAAGTAGGAAACCTAACCTAAGCTAACCAATTACAAAAACCTGGTCAAACAAAGCCATTCACTGGCATGTTGAAATAGCTACCCTTCCTCAATAAGACATTTTGCATCGGGCACATGAGGATAGCTAACAAGGAGGGTAGTACACATAGTTGTGTGAAGAACTGATGCACTACCTTCTAGAGGACATAAATAAATTGACTCACCTCTACCAATAGATTTTTATCTCCATCATCCAGGGGTAGGTAAGTGAGTTGCGCTTGCCTTTGCTGAACTACAAGTTCACCCTCAGCTTCGGCTTCACTTGAACACTCATGTTTGGACACAAACATGACTGGATCTTTTTTACTGCTGGCCTCCATTCTTGCTAAGTACCTTAAAGGGCACCCCCTGGAAAGAATGAACTGAGAGCTCCCTTTCCTACTATCAGGATGCACTTCATTAATAACTTTAGCAAGATGATAAAAATTATGTCCCTCCATGATAGTCTACCATAATATTTCTTCTTCTGCAGTTAGCGGACCATCCTCTTCATTAGTTGAAACATCCAATAGCTCATCAAAGGTATCAAACTGTCTCATATTCCTGACAATCACTGGCCCCTCCTTAAGGTCCAATAAATATGATTCTTTAGATTCTTCCCCCACTTTATTACAAACTGGCCTAAATTCTTCAATTAAGACATTATCAACCTCCTCATCCTACTCAATGTAAGAAGGCATCTCCTCAAAAATATTAGCCGGGCTCTCACCTTCCTCACTTTCTTTCTTATCTTGATCTGATTTCTCTAATCCACCTTGATGTAATAGCCTTACCTACTCCTCATGATTATCATGGAAAAGTATACCTAAAAGACAAAAATCATCCTCTTCCTGATGGCCTAAAAGTGCTTGAGGTGTAGTGGACTCTTTAAGAATTGGCTTATAGGGCTTTATTTGCTGCAGGACAGGTTCATTATCATCTAGAAAATCAAACCTTCTAGGTATCTCATTTATAGGAATAGGATGAAGTGGCTGGAAATATGAGACAAGGTAATGAATAGGCTCTAAAAATGCATGGAGATTAGGCTCACATTGACTAAGATTCTAAACAGGAAGGAGAGAATCTAAAACTTGGAAAATTAACAAAAGTGTCAGTGGACTTACTAGGAAAGGAGCTTGAGATTTGGGCTTTGTGAGTCTCTTGTTGCATTCCATCCTTAGGGGTATGTGCTTGAGAGGTCACTATCTCCTGTTGTAACACTTCTGACCTTTCTCCATTAGGAAGCTCATAGTTCAAGAGAACAAGTGGACAATCTGTGG
Source organism: Chamaecyparis obtusa (assembly GCA_027943335.1). Lineage (NCBI taxonomy): Eukaryota > Viridiplantae > Streptophyta > Pinopsida > Cupressales > Cupressaceae > Chamaecyparis > Chamaecyparis obtusa. Next base: position 1,786,949 of record BSBK01002552.1, read on the forward strand.
CCTCCCTCCCAAAAAATGGGTTCAGGTGACTGCCAACTGCTTTGATGCTTTGTGTTGGGAATATCCTCTTGACTGGATTATATGGATGGAAAAGCCTTTTTACCAAATTCTTCCTTTTTCTCTGATGCTTCTCCTGATATTGTGGCCTAGACTCCTGATATAGTTGCTTCTGAACTTGCCACTGTTGGTTAGGATTTTGATCCTCTTGTTGATAAAGTGATCCATCCTCCAAATACTGCCCTTTTACAGTGATCAACTCTTGGGTTAAAGCCTGCAACAGGCTCGTCATCTCCTTGTTTGTTGCTTGTTGATCACTTTTCACTTTGAGTAGCTCTTGAGGAAGGTCAACTATGGACTTCCCATAACTAGTGCTTGCCTGAGGTTCCATTAATGTAGGTATGGGGGTAAATGGAGGCATCTGCAAAGGTATAGTAGGCTAAAGATTAAGAGAGATAGGCATGGGTGGTCTTCTATCAATCATCCCTGCCTGGATTAAGCAATTCTCGGCTTTGACAGCTAGGTCAAAATCCTGGGGCAATGAAGTACCTCCTAAAGATTGAATCATGATAGATATATCACTAGTTAGGCTTCTCAAAAAATAAAGGAAATCACAATCTGCTAAAGGCCTTATATTAATTGGAATCCTATTCCATGTCTTGAGAAATCTTCCATTAAAATCTGTCATCAGCTCACGAGGATCTCTCTTTATAACTTGGAGCTATTGTAATAGAGACAAAGAGTCTGCATTATCCTCAAAGTATTTACTAAGGAGATCTCCAAGTTTGTCCCATGAAGTAATGGAGCCAACTGCCAAAGTTCTAAACCATTCCAGAGCCTTACCTTTGAGAGAGGCTGCTAATAGCTTGGTGGCCACATCCTCTTGAGTTACATTGTGTATACTGCAGATAATGGTCACATCTCTTATGTGTTCCAAAGCCATAGTTTTCCCTTCACTTGTGAAATCAGGTATACTTTTGAGTGCTGCCAAGGGCACATCATCGTGTTGGGCAAAAATTAATGGGCTACCCTGATTAAAGGGTGCAAATGCAAATAGTCTTCCCATCAGAAGGGTTTATTTTCTTCATAAGCTCTATCAAAAATTGGGTCACTACTCTTAACACCCATGGAGTCCCCAGATATACTTGAGTAATAACCTCTTTAAGTATTGTATTATGCAATCAGTATATCAGAGATAGCATAATATTTGAAATTGACTTCTTTTGTAGTCCCACCGGGCATGCCAGAAATGTTATACATTGGCACCAAGGTGGGGAATCCTTGAGCTTGAGTCTATACTGATAGGCCTTGTGTACTGAATTTCTCTGATCCTTTTGTAGATGAACCAATAGGAACACCTTTGAACTTTACTCTGATCTTCACTATGGTCCCACCAGGTGTGCTAGAAATGTTATACACTGAATTTGTACCTTTGATCTCAAGCTCTCATAGTCTTGATAATCCAGTATAACATGGAAATCATCTCAAGGTTGTGGGACCTTTTACTAACCGAGATGAGACCTCCAGATTCTACGCTAGTTCCTCTTGGATAATCACCCTGATTTGCTCTTAGATAGGAAATGTAAATTCTTTTGAGGGAAAGGGATAGAAGGAGTGCATGAAAGGAAATGACTGAAAGCAAATCTATCTACTAGGTGATGCACCAAAACTAGGGTTTAGATCTCAGTATAGAGGAATGAGAACAATGGAGGAATTAGGTCTAATAGGTCACCACTCACTAGATAGGCTTGCATAAGTATTTCATAGGAAGGCCTGAATAGAAGACTCAACCTATGACCTGCAAACAAACATCCTCCTCTATAACTAGGTGTAGGAATGAGACAAGACTGCTAGCCTGGGCTGTAGTATACCCACAAAACATCTAAATCAGATTAGACATAGTAACACACAAAATCAAAGAAAGTGAGAGGGACTAGGAACCCCAATTTCCATTAACAGCATTCATAAACCTCAATTCAATAAGACATAATGCAAACAGGGAAACACAAGGACATGAAGGATTGTCACAAACTAACTCTAAAATACTTGTATTATCAATGGGAATTTACAGAATGTGGAAAACCAGAGGGCAAGAAGAAATTCCATAGATAGCTTCCCAAGAAAGAGTCTTTCTTTTTTACAAAATGCAAATTTTGAGCTCTACAAGCTCCAAAAAACATTATATACATCACTCAACTGCACGCAGGCAGGAGTCAAAATTAATTAGGGTTACATAAATCTGCATAAAATCATCCAACCCTAAACCAGTCAATTCTGATCATAAATGTTCATGAAAATATCTCAATCGATCAGATACGTGCTTGCATGCCCATGCTTGTACTTGATCATGCCTGTAGATAAAAGACCTCGATCCATCTACTTCTCTGCAAGTCAAGCTATCATGAATGCTCAAATCTAATCTCAGATCCTTGAAAGGACCCAAAAATGACAGTCTAAATCTTCTACAAATTCTCCCAACTACAAGAGCCTTCAGAATCATCAATTTCTAGCTACCCACACTTGCAAACATCTCCCTCAGAAGAAAGCCCGCAAAAAACTGGCCACACCACCTTAAAAAAAAATTGGTTGCATGATTGCATGGGCTAAAAAAGCCTCATGTGATCATGCGACAAGCCTCTTTGAATCCACCATCACCATGCAAGACACATGGCCCCGTCAAAAGTAGTCACCTGTCAACCACGTGGACCAACCAAAAACTCACATGGGCTAGACACATGAAAACACCATCCAAAAATAGCAGAGAATCCAATGGTGGTCGCATGATCACATGGGATCGAAAGGTCCCATGCGAACATGTGACCAACCAAAAGATGCTACCTGATGACCAGACATGTCACCACCGAAACTGTTGATGGTTTATCACATGGTTGCATGGGCTTGGAAGAGCCCATGTGATCATGCGACCAACTGTAAGATGTTAGCCACTGACCACCACCTTGTTGCTTGCTTGACTACTTGGATTCTAATCTAACAATGGGCGCGTGATCTCATGGGGTCGGAAGATCCCGTGAGATCTTATGACCACCATAGATCTTTTTTCTACCACCTCTGCATCAGATGATCTTCGTTATGCCGCTGCCTTTAAATATTGCACATCTTCTTTTAGCGGTATGGTGACAACCATGGGATTCATCTATGCTTTAACTTGCCTTGCCTTTTAAAAGACCTCAGGCCCACTTGACACCTGTCAATCTCTTATTTGTTCCAACCGTTTCATCGGCAACACCTCGGCAACCCCTGGCTTCAGACCCACCTAACTTAGCAGATTCCCATCAGATGGTTGTCGCATGATCGCATGGGGTCAGAAAATCCCACGAGATCATACGACCACTGTAGATCTTCATTGCACTTGCACCAATGTAGAAACTTCAGGCCCCAATGACCACTTGTCACATGATCTCATGTGGTTAAGAGATCGCATGCAATCATGCGACCAAAAATAAATCTTCATTGACTGCTGACTGGGGCCTACCTGGTAGCTCAGGGTTGCGCACTTAACAACTAGTCGCATGTTTGCATAGCCTAAAAAAGGGCTATGTGATCATGCGACAAGCTGTAGCAGTTTGTTGAAAACATCAAAGGGACCCACCTGGTCGGATTTGTGCGCTTATGAAATGAATGCCACTAGAGGAAGAAGTCCGAAACACAAAAGTGGTAAAAAACACAGAGGGTTTTCGAGCGAAGGTCGAAAACACACCAAGCTTTCAGAGTGGATGTCAAAAACACACTGAGCTTTCAGAGCGTAGGTTGAAAACACACTGGGTTTCTGGGCCAAAATGCAGAAAACACACTGGACTTTCGATACTTGAGCATTTCTTTGGAAAATAGGATCGTGGCCAAAAATGAATGATAGGGAATTTTTGGGTAACAATTATTATTATTATTATTAAAAAATATCTTAGGTATATTCATATAGTGATAAATGGTATGATTTTATGTGAAGTTTCTCCCATCTATATATATGAAGATGATATAAGTTTCCTTTAATTTAGGCTCTCTTGTACATGTGTATGTAACCCCTATTTCCATTGTTGCATTGGTTGGTTTTCTGTAGTGATTTGTTGGTATTGGTGAGGATTTTTGGCCACAAAAAAACTACTTATATCAACCTAAGGGGCCTGATTTTTCCTACTTGAAATTTGTTATGGTCAAATGGACAGAGCAAGGGATACTAAAAATGCTTAAAATAATATTTCTTTCAAACTTTCATATCTTTGCACAGATAGTGTCTATTTTTAGCAAACGAGATATTGTTGTAAAGTTTCTCCGAGGAACCACACTATGGTGGAGGAATTTTGAAATATTTTCCATTTTGTGCAAGTTTATATCTTGATTGAAGTTGTAATTTTTTGTTATTAATCCCTTGACAAAATTGGTATTTGGGAATTGTAATTTTTCTTTGTATCCATTTTTGGAGGGGTGGGTGGAGGGGGGTGGGGTGTATATTATATTTTGGTCCATTGTGCATGAACTTGTAAATCATGTCAAACATGAGGATTGAGCTAATAATGCTACATAATTATCATACATGGAAGCTTAAAGTGTCATAATTTTTCTAATTTTGAAGTCTTTGGAAAGTATTCAAAGCTGAACAACCTGAGTTCACTAAGGACTTTAACAAGTTTGTTTAAAGAAACAAATTAGATGAGGCAAATGGAATATTGGTGAATGCAACACACTTACAAAGGTGTGAGAGAAGATTGAATGGTTGTATGGTAAGATCAATTAATTAAAAAATTCTCTCTCTCTCTCTCTCTCTCTCTCTCTCTCTCTCTCTAGATGCATTTCCTATTATTTAGGATTTCCTTCCACAATTTAAGATGATTTTATCACAATTAAAAGTGTGTAGTCAAGAAAAAGATGATAAGGCATGTACTTTCTTGATCCTGTCTAATCTCAAAGGCATTTTCAAGTTCCTTCCTCTACCATTTATTATACCTTGGATGCTATGAGATACACTCATAAGATGCATTGATTTGAGTATTTTTGTGATTGATTGACTATGGATTAGGCCAATTAGATTCAAATGGGCACTCTTCCTAAGATCCATGCTTTGATGTCTCAATCTTTCAAGGGAAAGGGTACAAATAATAAGAAGCCAATGATAAACATGTCTATAGTTGGTGAGCCTCCTTCAAAGCCTAAGGTTAAGACTAAAAAATAGCCTTATTTTCATACTCCTTTTCAATTAGGAAAAATATCCTCTATGTTTTTTAAAAAAGAAACACCAAGAGGGTGTTGACCCGTGGTATCGAAGATGGCTAACTAAGAGAATTAATCAAAAATTAATCCAACCTTAGAAAGCTACAATAGTAAAGAACACACACCATCTACATCTATCAAAAACAAAAAAGGAGAAAACCAACCCAACATAGCTGCTTGATTTCAAAAATCCATGAGACAATTTTGAAAAAATCCAGCATGAAAAGTTACTTATGCCATACAGGGCTAATAACAGTACTAAAAGTTTTAAAATTAATACTAAAATAAAAAAACCTACCCAACTATTGGGATTGGAGTCAGCCACATCACTATTCTTAGTCCCACTCCAGTCTAGGCATAGAGTCATTTTCCATTCCATAAGCATTTTGAGAGCAATAGGTCAACCCACTCTTCATTCAGGAACTTGAAGAGCTCACGGTTTCCGTCCATAGAGTTCTTCCCCTCTGAGGCCTTCTCATTGAGAAGACAAAGAGTGGAAGTAGAAGCATGCATGACCTTGAGAGAAAATTTACTGACATCAACTAGTCTTTTGTTGGTGTTGTCCAGGTCTCGGGTGAGTTTGGCCACCGTGTTATCCAGGGAAGAAATTTGGTATTTGATTCTCCCCACAAGACCACCTCCCGTAGTTTCCTTACCAACACTAGGATCCTTATCCACCTTGGCCTCCATAGCCGTGGTGGTTTGAATGTCATTTTTATCCTCCACTTGGTTAGAACCATTTTCTGAATCCTCCCTACTGGGGGAACCCACAAAGGCATCCTCCTAATTCATTAGCTCTTTGATAGCTCTTTTTCCTTGATCTTTAACAATACGAGAAGAGTGACAGACAAATCTGGGTTGGGGGTCAGTATCCACAAGGCAATCCAGGTTAATGATGATCCCTTTGTGCTTCTTGGCGGGGCTGAGAGGAATCTTCAGTGGTAAGGATGTGCTTGGGACTAGCTCGTGAAACATGAGTGGGTCGAGTCTTAGAGGACATAGGGCTAGCAGGAGGGGTGGGGAAACCTTTAGACTTTGAGGGCATGGTGAAGCCCTGGTTGAGGGAGACCAAGGGTGACAAAGGCTTCTTGGTAGTTTGGGTGACTTGCATAGTGGGAGGAGGGCATAGGGCATGGTGGAAATTATATATTTTAAGGATAAGGCCTTGGTGGAGGTAGAAAGGTTTCTTCCCCTATGAGATAGCCTCATTAACATCATTGACATTGGACTCCAGGGAGTGTAACAGGTAAAAAGGTAAGGAAATCAAAATTTTATGCTTAAAATTATTTAAAAAGGGAAGATGGTAGTTTTAGAAAGTACCGTAGCGGCCCTCTAGGGTGAAATACTTGATAACCAGTTTGCACATTTTCAGCGAGAATTCTAGGAGGTCAAAAATGTTGTAGCCCCTATTCTTAGACACTGAGATATCCTCATTCTTAAAAAAACTGAATGAAGTCAATTTTTTCCTGGGCTTTAGAGGTTTTCTTCCATTTTCTTCTAGTACTAGGCATCCCAGTAGCTTTTCCAATGACCTCCTCATGATCTCAAATGTTATCCCATTGATGGTAATTTTCCTTCATCCCAGGCCTTCATAAATTTCTTGGAGATAATTTCAGCATGGCCCATAAGATTTTCCATGAAGGGAAGAATCCGTCCCTCTTTGCAAAATTACATGACCATGGGGTTAGAGGAGAAATCTTCTTCTATCTTGTCAGGTTCAATCCGCTTCCTGTCGCTTCTAGTTTTCTTCCTAAGAAGAAAATCACTCAACACCCCAGAATTTGGCAAAATAGAGTAGCATCTATCCCAACAGTTGTAGTCACCCTTGAAACTAAAAAGGTCAAAACCAACATGGTTACCCACAAAACCACTAACACCAAACCCAGAGCCCAAATTTTTAGCAAGGTAGATGTGAGAAATGATGGTCATAGAAAATTTTAAAGGCCTTGTCATGATGGACACTATAATTAGGATAATAATTACCTTGAAGCTCATAAATCATCACCAGCAAAGCCATCGGGGTCAACATGTGGGAACAATGTTGTAAAATGCAAAGGGCATCAATTAAATCCACCCCAAATCTCTTGTAATCCTCTATAGATTACACTTGCCTTAGGAACCATTCCAAATAATAATGGCTTGTAAAAGGTAATATTGTACCATTATGCCACGTCAACCCCATGTTGTGATTAAGGAACTCTTTGAAACAAGCCATGTGGCATTTGAGAGCTGTACGAGTAATAGTGGTAGAAATGTAATAGCACCCAATGCCACCATTTGGTACCCAAACCAAGGTCCAAAGTTTAAATATCATGGGACCCAATTTCACTGTTGCTCATTTCCCACTTAAGCAGGTCTTCAGTAGACTAGCGAAATTGACTGACAACCCTACCACATCATAACCCATTGAGATGAAGACCAGTAGTAGCCATGGCATCTACCATAGAGTTACCTTCCTTGTAGGTGTTCATGATGTTATCCATGTGAGTACAATCCATTAAAACATGTATATCAAATAAAATACAATCAACTTTCCAACCAGCGCTAGAGTTTCCTTGAATAGCTTCAATGATAAATTTAGAGTCCCCTTCAATAGCAATGTTGGTACATCCCAGAGTAATGGAAAAATTTAGACCCCATAGGAGGGCCATACCCTCATCCTGATTGACCATATGGTTTTGAAGTGGACCAACATAAGAAGACACTAATCACCCCCTATGATCATGAATGATACCTCCACCAGCCTAGAGCCCTCTGTGGACTGAACCATCAAAATTGAGTTTGTGCCATGAAGCCTAGGGTGGTGACCAAATAATAGTCTTTTGAGCTACGACTTTGGTGTTTTCAAATTTGGAAAATCCCTTGGTAATGCTTCATATCTTGGAAATTTTGTGATCACAATTAGAGGGGGGAAGACTAGGAATCTTCCAATGGGAAACCAACAAGTTATACTGTAACAATTTAAGTCCCAAGTGGAAAACCTTGGTAGTGATCAAATCTCTCCCCCTGAAGATCCTATTATTACGCTCCTTCCAGAGGATCCAACAGAAGATGGGAAGGACCTGATTCCATAAAAGTTTTATCAGGGGGTGTTGGGATGGGGAATACCAGTCATGAAACTTGTCATGGATATCCCTATTAGAAACCCACATAATGTTGAGTCGGGATAGGATCTATTGCCAGATCTCAGTGGAAAACTCATAGTGTAAGAAGATGTGATTTATACTTTCCTTCTCCTTTTTACATAAGCTACATCTGTTAGAAAGGCTAAATCCCCTCTTAGCCAAGTTGTCAAGAGTGAGGATTTTCCATGGAGCACCATCCACCAAAAGAAATTCACTTTAGGGATTAATTGAGGCTTCCAAAATTTCTTCTAGCATGTGGTATAAGAAATCTCATTGATCAAAAGACTATAATCCATTTTGACACTAAAGTCTCCATATTGGGCGTGTCACCATAGAAGTCTATTAGGTTGATCCATCAAGGGAATGCAAAAAGAACACACCAATTCACTAAGTTTGGTAGAGAGATTAACAAGGTTTGGTCTATCCTGCAGGATAGGGAGAAGATCAATCCAATTACCATTGGTAATAAAATTTGAGAACAGTGTGCCAACTCCAAGAATAATATTAGGAAGCCAAGGTTCTCCCAAAATTGAATATCCCTACCATTGCCTAATTGCCAAATGGCCCCTTTCTCCAAACTACTTATGCTCTTGAGAATGTTTTTCTAGATTTTGGATCCTCTGGGGTGGCCTTGTTCCATGAAGAGTTTATAGAAATGACCACCATCCAGGTACTTAGCCTCCATAATTTTGCACCAGTCAGTAGATCCCGTGACCATGGTCCATGCAACCTTGGATAGTAGGGCCCTATTGAGATTGTGAATTTTTCTCAGGCCTAGCCCACCTAGAGATTTAGGAAGGAAAACCTTGTCCCAACTATCCAGTGGGAGAATTTTATTTTCCTTAGATCCAAACCAAAGGAAAGTGCATTGTATTCTTTCCAGCTTATTGGCCATGAAACCAAAGATTTTAAAAATAGAAAGGAAATAGATAGGTATACCATGAAGAGAAGAAGCAAGGAGTTGGAGCTTACTATCACTAATGAGGATCTTACCTTTCCATCCCACCAACTTCTTTTGGGTTCATTCTAGAATGGTATTCCAAAATTCATTCTTCACATCTTTAACAATTAAGGGGAGCCCAAGGTAAGTGGCAGGAAGAGAATCAGCCTAAAATCCTAGAATCTTCATGATTTTTCCTTGAACCATAGGATCTGTGTTGAAAAAGATCATTCTTCTTTTGTGATAGTTGATGTGTTGACCCAAAGAAGTAGTGTACCTATCAAGAATTAATTTCCACATCCTGGCTTCCTTAACCAGAGAGGTTCCAAAGAAGAAGATGTCCTCCACAAACTGTTGTAAGACCATTGGGGGCAGGCTAGTAGCCAGTTTAATTCCCTCAATTTCTTTGGAATGTTTCATCTGTATCATTTTGCACCCCAAAACCTCAACAAGAAGGATAAAGAGGTAGGGGGAGAGGGGTTCCCCTTCGTGAAGACCCTTGCCTGAGGAAAAGTTGATGCCTAGTTTTCTATTGAGCAGCACTGAGAATCTAATAGTTTTAGTATAGGCTTTGATGAAATCAATGAAGTCTTTAGAGAAACCAAAATCTGTTAAGACCTTGTAAAGAAAGGTCCAATTAACTTTATCATAAGCTTTTGAGATGTCAAGTTTGAGGGCCATCCCAGTAGCCTTATTATGGTCTATGGAGTGCAAGATCACATGGGTAGTAATGGCACCATCCATAATTTGTCTTCCAGGAATAAATCCCTTTTGGTTGGGGCTAATGATCTTGTTGAGAAGAGATTTGATTCTATTGACCATGATCTTGGAGAATAATTTATAGAGATATTACAAAGACTGATTGGTCTCAAGTCCTCCGTTATTCTAGGCTCTATACACTTGGGGACAAGAACAATATAGGTTTCATTGAGTTGCTTAAGGATTTTCTTATTTCTGAAGAAGTCCGAGGTCGCACGAGTCACATCATAACCAACAATGTCCCAAAATTATTGAAAAAGGGCAGGGGGGAAACCATTAGGACCTGGGGCTTTGTAGGATCCCATAGAGAACACAACTTTATGAACCTCCTCATCAGTGACCTTGGAGAGGAGGGTATTTTTATTAGTATCCATGACAACCCTAGGTTACTGGGAGGTAAGTTGATTTTGGAGGTTGTCAAGGTTCCCAACATTCATATTAGTAAAAGATTTGATAAAATAATCAGTGGCTAGACTACCTAGAATAGTAGGGTTAGAGATCACATCACCCAGATTATTTTATAGAGTGCTAATGGTATTACATTTCTTATGCTTGCAAGAATATTGATGGAAAAAGGTCATGTTTTGGTCCCCCTCTTTGAGCCATAAAACCCTAGATTTCTATTTCTAGAAGACTTCCTCATTGGCTGGAGTATCCTTCCATCTTTTTCTAGCATTTTATTCTTCAATGTGGAGGTTAGATGACGAGTTGCCAGTAGCCATATTTCCTTGGAGGATTTCCATCTTCTCAGCTAGAGTCTTCTTCTTATGAATGATGTCTCTGAAGGTGGTTTTATTCCACCCTTTGACAATGCCTCTGTTGAGTTCTAGTTTAGAAGCTACCCTAAACATAGTCATACCTTTGATAGGAGTATCCACCATTACAATATCCTTTCCCACAAGTTGGGGTGGGAAGCCCACATAATTTTATATCTGAAAGGTGCAACATAGGGGTGCCTCATGTCCATCCATTTGAGTAGTAGAGGCTTGTGATCATAGGTGGTTATGGGGAGAGAAACCAAGGATAAATTTGATCCCAAATCCTAGGAGGAGGAGGTAAAGACCCATTCAAGATACACCTAGATGAGGTAGTTCACTTTTCTATTGTTGGTCCATGTGAAGGGATTTCCCTTTAGGTCCACATCATAAATTCCATTAAGGAAAATAAAATTGGATAGCTCACCCATGCTATCAGTATAATCCATTACGCCTCTGCATTTTTCAGAAGGGTACAACAGGGAGTTAAAATCCCCAGCCACCAAAAATTTAGAGTTCTATAGGGGTAAGAAGGATATTGTTAGCTCTTCCCAAACCTATTTTCTCCCCTGACAGGTGTTAGGAGTATAAATGTTGAAACCATGCCAAACAACCAATGAAGAAGTGAAGGTAACTACCAAGTAGTATTGAGAAAAGCTGAGAGCATCCCCCTCGACCTTAGATGGATTCCAGATTGTGGAAATTCCTCAGGAAGCCCCGTGTACCTCAGAGTAAAAGAAATTAGTCCTAGGAAAAAGTCTCCCCATGAGAATATAAAAATTTTTATAAGAATTTTTAACTTCCTAGATTAAGAGGATATCTACACTATAGTCACAAATATAGTATTTGATAGAAAGCTATTTTTGGGGATTATTTAGACCCCAAATTTTCTAGGAGAAGACAATCATTTCTAACATTTTTGAGTGAGGCTTAGGGTTTTCTACCTTCCAACAACAATTTCCTTTTTTATGCTCCTTTGTCTTCTAACCTTGTCTGATGGGCATCCCAGCTTTGTATCAAATCCAACATCAATTTTTTTTTATTATTCCTTGTTTTCTTCTATTGGGTTTTCCATTCCATTTCCTCTCTCTTTAGTGTAGCTTTGGGCATCGATAGGGTAGTGCAGGTCACCCATGGGATCCAGTGTCAATGGGGTTAAGAACCACCTCCATCAAAGGGACATCCTCAGATCCAAAATGTGAATCCCCTTCTAGTTTTCTATCAATGACCTTGAGATCTATTTGAAGAATCTCCAAGATAGGGCTATTAAAGTGTTTAGTCTTCATTTCATTGTTGGGAGAACAATCCCCATCAGCCTCTGATCCCTTACCAGTAGGTATTTTTCCATCTTCCAATCTAATATTGAAAGAATCAACACCCACCAAGGGTGGGGATCCCTCATTCATGGTAGCCTTCTGAGTAATGGTTCCCATAGCCTTTTCAGGAGATAAGACTTCTAAAGAAATTTTCTTTTGTTTGAGATCTAGTAGCTTAGGAGCCTTGTAGTCCTTCCTAGTTTTCCCTTTAGTGTTATAGTCATGGAAAAATAGGGTAGCATTCTCATAGACTATGGCTTGGGTCCATTTCCCCAGCTTATATTTAAGAACCACAAAGTTTGGGAGAGTCTTGTTAATAGAAACATTAACATAGAAGCAGGAAAAGACCAGGTGGGACTTTGAGAGGGTTACCAGATCTGTTGAGATGTAATGTCCAAAAGAGTTTCCAATCCATTTGAAAACTTATTCATCCCATAACTGAAGGGGTAGCCCACGTAGACAAACCTAGAAAGGAACCATCATGCATAGGTTAGCTGAAGGTTCAAAACCTAGTTTCTATTTAGCCAGGGTAAGAAGGTGCTTTCCATAGAGCTACGATCCCACAAGGGCAAGGGAAAGGTCCTCAACCACTATGAACCTGAAGAGGAATAGTCTACCCACCATAGCGGAGATAACCATACTCCCTTTCAGCTTCCAATGGTTTCCCACCCATTTTATGACCATATCAATGGTGGGTCTAAAGTTGTAAAAGCACCCAACCAGAGCCAAGTAAAATTCTGCCATTGTTTTGTCCATAATGGAGTCAAGGAGTAAGATCTCAGTACCTTCTTCCATGATAGTTTCCACACATAAAGAGGGATCTAACTCAGTGGTTTGGGTCCCAACCAACAAACCTTTCCAGCTAGCCTTGGGCTGAGAGAGGGGCAGGGAATCCAGAGTACCTACCGCAGTAGCTTTGTTAGAGTCAGACAAAGGCAAATCAGTAGTGGAAATAGGTGGGTCTTCGGGAAGGGAAGGGGCTTCCTCCCTAGAAACATCTTCCATGGGAGAAATTAAAAAATCCTTTCATGTGCTAAGTTGCTGAGTAGAGAAAAAATGTCTATTTCAATTTTGATGTATAAAAACATCTTCTATGTTTCAAAAGAAGGAGAAGGAGAATTTTTCCTTTTATGCCAAGAAGGACATAGTGATGTACATTATTTCACAAGGCTAGTAGCATCAGATGAATCTATGAGAGGTATAATATTTCCATGCCTAATTATTCTTCCTTGGGAAAGGGGAAAGTTCTTTGAGAAACAAATTTGTCCTCTACCAGTTCTAGTTGGATTCTTGATTCTAGTTCTTCTCATCACATGACTCATATTGTGGATATTATTTATTCTCTTTTTGATAGTCCTACTTCACATATTTATATAAATAACTCTTCTTAGATTCTAATTTTAGGGACAAGGTCAATTACAATGGAGAGTGGTAGCATTGAAGATATTCCTCTTGTTCTTGATATTTCATAGAATCTACTTTTCATATATAAAGTTTGTTATCGCAGTGATAAAAGGCTTGTTGAGTTCTCTCCTACTAATATGACTATTCAAGAGATGTAGGATCCTAAGAAGGTAATTTCTACAAATATAATTGATTCCATATCTTGTTTGTATAGGTTTGATGGATTTTATTCTTCATTGGGATTATGCATTATTGCTCATGTAGATTCTATGAGAAATATTTTGCATGAATAGTTTGGGCACTTGAATTATATGTTATCTCTATTTGACCATTAAAGGTTGTCATTAGTATCAAAGACATCGATTTTTTACCTATGCTACTCTAGTTGTTAATAGCAAGCACTTAAAGCCAGTCGGTTAAGTATTCACACCGAGCGCCAGGGTAGTTCTACTGAGCATTAGTGTACACCAATACCGAGCGACAGTAAACACCAAATAGAATAGACACCAAGCACTAGTATAATTACTGAGTAGTATATACAATGTTTACCAAGGAAGACAGTAAATGACATAGTAATTAGGAAAGGCACATTTATCTATGCAAAAGGTTACAATAGAATCACAAAACATTTTACCAAGATCAAGATCATTTATTATAAGATTTCATCATTAATTACGATGATGATCTTTATGTATTTGCTAGATCTAGGTCATTTTTGTACACCGTTGAGCTTAGGGTTTTCTCTAAGATATTGTAACCTAAATTTTTTTAAGTGGCAAAAAGCATTATGCTATATAAATGTAAATTCATGTTATTTTTGTATGCGTGAGAGAGAAGTTTGATAAGGAAGTTGAGAACATGAAAATAACTTCTTGAAGCATTAGCCAACTTCATGAATGTTAGCTATCAGACAGGGCAGAACATTATTCAAAGTTATTCAAATTAAGCAGAATCAGACAAGGCTACCGAGTAGTTCAGAGTAGAGATCTTCATATAGAAAGGTGATATCTATTAAGCATTTCATAGATCTGTATCAGACAAGTTAAGTTGTCATTACTAGATATTTACTTGTTACATTCTAATCATTGTAATAGAGTTTTGGTAAAATCTCTTAATAGAGTAGACCTAATAGTCTTTTTATAAATCTCTTAACCAAGTGCACACTGAAGTAGCATTGTTGAAATTCTATCACTAAGTAGATCTAATCAATCTAACATGTTACTCCTAATAGGGTAAGATCACCAGAAGTGATCACCACTTTTGGCCCTAACAGGCAAACCTTTTCTATCTATAGTAGTAAAGAATTTGTGGGTTTCATCCCCACCACAGTTTTTACCTTCTAACAAGGGTTTATATGTTACCAAAATACTTGTGTTATGTGACTATTATATTTTTTATTCCATGCTATTTACCTTTGATAGTTAAATGAATGAATGATGCATGCAATGGATTCAAGTTATAGTTGAAGGATACTACTGTTTTCTATTTAAGGTTTCAAAGGTATATGAGTTAAAAAAAATTGTGGGCATTGATTCACCCCTCCCCTCTTAGTACCCTATCTCTCCAATTCCAACAATTGGTATCAGAGCACAGTTCTCTTATTGGATATTTTAACCACTAAAGGGTAAAGATCTAACCATGAAGAGATATAATTTGGATAAGACTATAGAGAATCAAAAGATTTGAAATGTAGATGTTTGTTGAGTAGTATAAGCAAGCCAAGGATTGATTGAAGAAATTATTGGTTGAAAGGAAGAACCTAGCTATTCTAAAAAATGAGATTGGTTACCATGAAGAAGAGATTGATGATTTATTTGATCACATTGGATCTAGTTCAGGAAGTATTTCTGATGGATCTGAAAGTATAATCTTTGATTTGTCTGAAAAGAATCTTCACTTAACCAAACAAGTGAAAGCCCTACAAATTGGTCAAGAACCACAGATGGTGAGAATGATAGATGTAATGAACAATGCTAGGCAGGTTGAGCAAGAAAGGAATCTAGTTATTGAAGACCAAAGATAGATAATTGAACAACTTCAAGAAAAAGAAAGTGAGACACAAAGACTCACCGAGCACCATTTTGAAATATCCAATCAGATGATGATTGCGAATCAAGAGGTCAACCAAGTAAATGGTGAACTATCAGGAAAACTTGAAGATATTGGAATACTCAGGGAAGAGAATGAGAAACTAAGAAATGAAATAAAAAATCAACAACAACACAATGAAATGATGAAATTGGTTCAGGATAGTTCTAAAAGGATTGATGATTTTTTGACTAATCAAAGAAGATTTAGAAGTAAAGTTGGATTAGGCTATACTGGTGAAGGAGAATCATCCAAACAAGCTGAACAAGTCAACAACAATCAAAGTCAAAGACCTAAGATGTTTTCATGTTATCATTGTGGCAAATCGAGACATAGCTCTAATGTCTATAGAAGAAAAGCACAAGGTAAACCCCTAGTCACTCCTAAGTTTAATGGTTACTATTATTACTGTGGAAAATTTGGTCATCAAGCTTATGAATGTAGAGCTAAACTAAATAAGAATGCTAACAATCCTACTATGGAGAAATTATGTTATACTTGTAATGACCATGGACACACTATATGAGAGTGTAAGGAAAAAATGAAGAAAGTATGGACACCAAAAAAAAAGAGCAAACCCAAGCCTTATCTACCACAGAGATAAGGTAATTATTATGTTTTGGATTACAACACACGGGCTAACTGTATTGCATGTGGTGGATATGGGAACATTGCAATAAATTATATGAGGAAATATGGGCTGGACAATCATGAAGCTGGACAAGCACTGGAATGGAATGCTTACATTGTCATAAGGTTGGTCATCTAAGAAAGGACTGAAGAGACTGAGCATGAGAAGAAGGACATGTATTCGAGAGTGGAAACACTATTGCATAAATCATGAGAATCATGAACACTATGTGGATAAATGTATCAAATGAGAATGTTGAGTCGAGTAATGTTGTTGGTGAAACATCATCCACTGGATTAGGTGACATTGGTACCTCTACTTAAGGTTATATAGGTATGTATGGAACTAACATCTCAAATGATCATATTTTACATATAGTTCCTTATATTTGATGAGAACATACCAAATTTTCATGAATAAAGATGCACTATGGTTTATATGTCTTGAGCTAACAAAGTCACATAGTTGGTAAAAGTAAGACCGGGAAAAAGGTTACCCATAGGTAATCACTATTCAAGGTTAACCGAGTATCAGTACCAACCGAGTAAGAAATTATCTGTTAATCAAGCTGATGAAAGTTTGTAGTAGTCATCGAGTTGACAATTGTCACCTAGCTGGAAGTAGGTCAAGCATTAATGACATAAAGTTTTAAGCGGGAATTCAAAAAATGCTATAAATACATGGAAGTCTAAGTTCATTTTTCACAAAGAAATTTTAGAGAGCAATAATTTCACAGAGTGAGTTTGAGCAAAGAATTTTTCAAGTTCATCCAAAATAGTTGTAGATCAAACCGAGCACATTCTTTGACATATTTCGAGTAAGTTGAAACCCCTACTGAGCATATTCAGCATACTTACAAAAAACCTAGTTTTTTATAATGGCATCCACTACAAGCACTTCTAAAGTTGTGGAAGAGGAAGTTAATATTATAGTGTCAGCAAACTATAGTGAACCCAAGTACAAGTCACACCCAGAAGTAGCATAAAAAATGGATTCATTGGGCACTTTTTCGAGCATCCCACCTAGGGTTTTATTGGTCGAAGACATTTGATTGTACATTCACTACAAAATAGGAGATTTTGAAATGTATGTTGCATAGCAGACACTATGTGGTGATGATGCAAAGTTGAAACCAAAGCATAAATAGGTAGAAATGATTGGACTCACTAATGCCCTAAATTTTCTGAAGAATTTCAAAACAAAATGGATAAGGGTTGTGCTAAGTCAATATCATGAGGGTACATTTTGGCTAGATAGTCCTATAATAGTGGCAAAGAGAATGATTTATAAGGTTGCATGGTATCCTACAACCGACAAGGCCAAAGCATTCTGAAGTTCATCTCGAGCTGATGTTGAGAAAAATATAGGCACAACATGGGATGGTAGAGCATTGAAAATTGCATCAATTATGGATCTAGAAGTTAAGTTTCCAGCACATTTAATAGGTTATAAGTTCTATCAGTCGAGCAAACTAAATAGTGTACCATGTAGTGCTATGGATATGGCTTACAGAATGATAAAGAACGCTCATCAGATAGACCTTTCTGAGCTACTCCTGAAATAGGTTGAAGAGAATATGAAAAAAATCCAGTCACAAAAGTCTAATACCTATAAGTTTGGCTCACTACTAGTATGTTTATTTTTCTATCTCCAGAAATTCTTTCCTTCTGTCGGTCACATAGATTGGTCTATCAACACACCGGTCATTTTGCAAATTTTTGATATAATGACAAATCTGGGAGATAATGAAAATAATGTTGTAGATGAATATTTTAAAGATTTTAAGATCAAGATGAATCTGAGAAGCAGGATTCCAAGATCACTGGTCAAGAAATATGAGATGGACATATGTTTTCTAGTTGACACTGACCATACATTGATTAAAGCTGTAGAGCCAAGGACTAAATGGCTAACTCCCATGGGATATGAAATGAATCATGATTTTGGTTTGAAATAAATCAAGGCATTATTGGCTTTACCGAAGGACAAGAAGGCCGAGAGGTTTGGAACCTATGAAGAGGCAAAATCTAGAATACAAACAGATCTTGTCATTGGGAAAATAACAAGAAAAGAAAAGAAAATGAAGAAAGTTTTAACTGAGTAGTTTGGAGATGTATCTCACTCATTTGACAGGTCACCGGTTGAACCTACAACTGAAGGTCAATTACTGTTAATTGAAAAAGTACATGATAGTGAGGAAACCAAGTCTGACAAGGAAAAAGATTTGATACTGGTTTATTCCGCCCCAACTCCAAAGAAGAAGCACTTACCAGTGTGGTTAAGAGCATGAATAAGGTCAGCAACTAGAGCTTCACCACCAAAGAAAAAGGGACCTGAGAAAGTAATAAAACCTAAGGCAGCTACACCAACCAAAACTTATGCAAAAAGAGGAACCAAGGTTGTAGCTGCAGGACAAAAGAAAAGGAGAAGATTAATTAGAGGAAGAGAAGACCTTGAGGATGAAGAAGATGAAAACAATTAGTTCAAGGTTGTCAGCAATAAGAATAGGTCAATTGATAAGGTTCCTGTAGACATAATTGAGAATGGAGATCTCACAGATCTGGAACTCAGTTGGTTTGACATGTCTACTGAGGATCAAAATAAAATTGAGGAGGCTGTCATCCAGATGATGGTAAGCTTTAAAAGAGTTCCATTGGAGTTTGGACAACCACTACCCAAGGCATTAGAAGAAAGAATAAATCAGAAGTGGTCCTATGCCTTGGACACTAAGAAGAAAATGAGGGAACAATCCCTAGTTGATGCAGCATCAAATTTAACTCTTGATGAAATTAAGGATTATATGGACACTTACTATAAAAGATTGAAAGTAAAAGGCCAGGATATGAAAATTTTAGCTAAAAATTTGGCAGATGTTGATGAGACTAGTCAACTCATGTGGACATCAATATTTGCAACTAAAGAGCAAGCTGAGAAAAATGCATTGATGAATCTTTCTAAGAAGAGACAAAGGTCAAAAGGAAAAGGTATTTATATAGATGATGATGACGTAGCAAAGAAGACAAAAGATTTAGGTTTATCATTTACCGAGGTGATTGATATAACACTTGACAAAGAAGTCAAAAGAAGTTCACAGGATACACCGGATCCAGTAGTGATCCAAATAAAGGAGACAAATGATGATGATATACTCATTGACGACATCACTAATGGTGATCCTGATGATGGAGATGATGATGAAGATGTGAACATTGCACCAAACAATGCATAGGATGAAGGTCAAGTTACTGAGTGTGCATTCACATCATTACCGGGTGAGCTTTCTATCCTTGTGGAAGTAGTTGAAATTTTATCACAAGAGAAACTTGAAGGTTAAGACCCTAAATAACTAAAGGATACAATAGGGGAACAAGGAAAAGAGACACCTACTAAAACAAACCAGCCTAAAGAGAAAGAGGCACCTGAGATAGAAACAAAGGATCAAGAGAATCCTAACGTAACTGAGGACACTCTGCCAAACACTACATCAGAGGATCCAACACAGTCTACCAACACAAAGGTCAATGAGGAGAAACATAAGGTAAGTACAATGTCACCCGGATGGGTTACACAAAGTTCTAAGGTAAAGGACATTGTAACACTTATCAAAAGTTCACCTCAAGAACCAGAGAAGAAGAAGAAGAAAAAGAAAGGAAAAGGACCGGTCACATTAGATGAAGTCATAGTTATACCAAATTGTGATCTACCAAATTGTGAACCAAGGATCCTAAGCCCCTAGGAACTAAGGGAATATGGGGATTTGTGTGAAAGAAAGGTTGCACAAGAAAAATTAAAATAAGAAAGAAAGAGCAAAGAAATACTTGAGAATGTAAGAGATATCTTACAATAGGTTGTACCAAAGCTACATATAGATGTAGATACTACGATCATGGACCAACTTGCTACTCTTGCTAAAGAGATAAATGCCCCAAATGTCAAAGTAGACAAGAGAATAAAAGAATGAGAAGAATCTAAGATACAAGATAAACTTGCAGAAAGGATCAGCCAAGAAGTGGCAATTAACAAGGTTAAGCTATCTGAGGTAATAATTGAAATTCAGGGTATTACTCAATTATTTTGTCAAATTTTGTTCAAAATATGCACTGTGGAAACCTTCACTGCTGAGGTTAGTGAAAAGATTAAACAACTTGATAATGAAATCAAATCCAGTGCACAAGAAGCCTTAACTGAACCTCAAGCATTTTCCAAGCATATCTTGAAAGTTTGATAACTCAGGTGGTTAAGAGAAGATCTCAGGAAATAGGAAGAAATAATCAATGAACAAGTCAAGAATTGTAAACCACTTTGCTTCCCTATCTGAAAATCTTTGAGAAGCACATTGTCAAGGCACAAACACTTGTTGCAACACCAAAAATATCTATGTTGGACAATATTTTTGACATGCATGCACAAGTTGGTCTTGAGCACATTGCTCTCACCAACTTGAAAGAGTAATGAGAAAACCTCGTCGAGTCATTGAAGAAAACCCACAAGAACATTTTTTATAAGATGTAAGTATATATATATATATATATATATATATATATATATATATATATATATATATATATATATATATATATATATATATTTGTATTTGGCATTAATATCAAAAAGGGGGATAATAATGTATATGCCAAATATGTATATAAAATGCTAAGTATACTACACATTACTAGGAGCATGTACCGAGGGGGAGTAATAAATTATTTTTTTGATATGTATCTATGTATATGATGGAGACAGAAAGATTTTGAGACATAAGGTCTATAGATATTAAGGTTTAGATACTAATGCCAAAGGAGGAGATTTTTATCTCTATTTGAGCATTAAAGGTTGTCATTAGTATCAAAGACATCAGTCGGTAACCTATGCTACTCTAGTCGGTAACAACAAGCACTTCAAGCTAGTTGGTTAAGTATTCAGACCAAGCACCAGGGTAGTTCTATGGAGCATCACTGTACACCAATATCAAGTAGCAGTAAACACCGAGCAGACTAGACACCAAGAAACATATACAGTGTTTATCAAGGAAGATAGTAAATGACATAGTAATCAAGAAAGGCACATTTATCTATGCAAATGGTTGCAACAGAATCACAAAGCATTTTACCAAGATTGAGGATCATTTATTGTAAGATTTCATCATTAATTACGGTGATAATCTTTATGTATTTTCTAGATCTAGGTCATTTTTGTACACTGTTGATATTAGGGTTTTCTCTAAGATATTGTAACCTAAATTTTGTTAAGCGGCAAAAAGCAGTATGCTATATAAATGTAAATTCATGTTATTTTTGTATGCATGAGAGAGAAGCTTGATAAGAAAGTTGAGAACATGAAAACAAGTTCTTGAAGCATTAGCCAGCTTCATGAATGTTAGTTATCAGGTAGAGCAGAATAGTATTCAGAGTTATTTAGATTAAGAAGAATCAGACAAGGCTACCAAGCAGTTCAGAGTAGAGATATTCACACAGAAAGGTGATATCTATTAAGCATTTCATAGATCTGTATCAGACAAGTTGAGTTGTCATTAGTAGATATTTGCCTATTACTTTCTAATCATTGTAATAGAGTTTTGCTAAAATCTCTTAACAGAGTAGACCAAACAGTCTTTTTGTAAATCTCTTAACCGAGTGCACACTCAAGTAGTGTTGTTGAAATCCTATCACTAGGTAGATCTAATCAATCTAACATGTTACTACTAATAGGGTAAGATCACCAGAAGTGATCACCACTTGTAGCCCTAATAGGAAAACCTTTTCTATCTATAGTAGTAAAGAATTTATGGGTGTCATCCCCACCGCAGTTTTTACCTTGTAACAAGGGTTTCTGCATTACCAAAATACTTGTGTTATGTGACTATTATATTTTTTATTTCATTTTATTTACCTTTCATAGTTAAATGAATGAATGATGCATGCAATGGATTCAAGTTATAGTTGAAGGATACTACTATTTGTTGTTTAAGGTTTGGAAGGTTTATGAGTTAAAAGTTTTTGTGGGCATTGATTCACCCCTCATCTCTCAGTACCCTATCTCTCCAATTCCAATATTATAGATATCTATAGTAGATGATCACACAAAACTTGGATATTGGTCTACATAAGAAATCTTGTTTAGATATATTTTGTTAGGGTTTTGATCTTGGAAAACATCATATGGAGCTATTTCCTAAGGGTATGGACATAGAATCTTCAACTCTCATTGATTTTGTGCATAATTACCTCATGTAATTCAACACTCATTCATTTTTTGGGGCCAAGTATGTGCTCACATTTAATAGATGACTTCTATAGGCATACATGGGTTTGTTATATTCTCTTGCATCCTAATAATGGATCACAATGTATGATCTGAAATGTTGATAGTAAAAACCATCACATAATTGAATAAAAAGAAAGGAGAATTATTACAATATAGCATGGAAATATGATAACTTTAAATGATGAGGTTCTTCAATAGTGCATAACCTTCCTTGCATAAAAATAATTTGGAGATAAGAACTCAAGACATTCCCTCCAAAAGATTCACACAAATAATGGGGGAGTATGCCAATCAAGCATTTCAATAATTATGATAAGTTTGAATTTGTATACATAATGCTGTGGTTGACTAGAATAATATAACCTTGCAAGTAATTGGCAATTGCATGCTACAATCTAGGTCCATGGATCTAGCTTTTTAGGGTGAGGCTATAAATTGTGCGAACTACATTAAGAAGTTTATGCCTTGCAAGGTAGTGAAAAATATGATTTCTAAGGAGTCTTATTCTCATTTCAAGTCCAAGGTCTCCTACTTAATATTATCTAGAAGTGATGCATGGAATTTCATTCTAGAAGGTAGACACAAGGCACTAGAAAAGAAGAGTCAATAGTTCATCTCTGTTGGCTATTGTGAGGATGTGAAGAGTTGTTTTCTATGTTTTGATTAAGTAAAAAAAGGTTTTACAATGATCCAAAAACTTTAACAAAGAGTTAAAAATATAGAAATAAATTTTAATAGAAACTATGCCATAGCAGCGAGGAACAAAAGCCTAAAGAAAAAATATTAATATCCAAAACAACATGCTACAACCAAAAAATATAGATGAGGACAAGAAAAAGATAGGACAATGAAAAATGACAACTAGATGCATTTCATTAGGTCTTCAACTTGAGTTGTTTTCTATGTTACCTTGACACTCCAGAGCTATATTTTTGACATGATTTTATTTTTGATGAGTCTTTCACTATAAAGGATTCTCCATCACGAGCATCTCCCTCCCTTCTTCCCAACTCTTATTTCAAGGATCTTTCTATTTGAGATGATGATGATGATGATGATGATTATGATGTTCTCAATGATGTTTTTCCTAATGCTAGTAGTTATGATGTGGGAAGTATTGATCTTATTATTGACATCACTCATCCTCTCCTTTTACTCAACTTGCATCCAATCAAACTTTATGGGCTCGCATAGTTCTTCAAGATTTTGGTTCTCTTTTTGGTGATTTCATGTCTACATATAACAATTGTTCTTTTATTTTAAGTATCAACCTTTTCAGTCATAGGGTTTCTACTGATCCTTAGAATTTTTTTGATGCTCCAGGTGTTCAAGAATGGGATAATAATACAATATAGGAGTATTCTTATTTGATGAAGAATCATACTTAGGATTTAGTTTCTCTTCCTAAGGGATAAAATTTGGTTCGGTGCAAGTGGGTGTATCATCC
The DNA here is from genome assembly GCA_027943335.1 of Chamaecyparis obtusa. Taxonomy (NCBI): domain Eukaryota; kingdom Viridiplantae; phylum Streptophyta; class Pinopsida; order Cupressales; family Cupressaceae; genus Chamaecyparis; species Chamaecyparis obtusa. The sequence goes on from BSBK01002552.1 coordinate 1,810,898, forward strand.
AAATTTGAAGTCGATGGTGCTATTTAAAAGTATAGGGCTCATCTAGTGGCTAAGGTTTTTTCTAAAGTCGAGTGTATGTACTATTTTGAGACCTTTACTCTTGTAGACAAGATGGATCCTATTCATATTGTACTTTCCACTCCTACATCTTAGGGTTGGTTAGTGTATCAGTTGGATGTGAATAGTGCCTTCTTGCACAGTGATCTTTAGGAGGAGATCTATATGGAGAAACCACCAAAACTTGTATAGGATTATTCACTTTTTTTAGGTTATTTCGCTCATTCAAACAAGATCCTAGATCTTGGTATAAGAACATTGATAGTTTCCTACTTTATTTTGGATTCTCTAGATGTCACTTTGATCCTAAAATTTACATTCACAAGTATGGGGGATCTTGTTACACTCTATATGGATGACTTGATTCTCACTAGGATTTCTCCTACCATAGTGGAGGATAATCAACAAGCTTTGATGGATCAGTTTGATATGATTGACATTATTTTTTATATTACTTCCTTGGTCTCTATGTTTATTTGTCTTTTATTGATACTTTTATCTTTTAGTAGAAGTATGCTCTTTATTTTATTTAGAGAATTTGGATGGATGATGGCATTCAAATCCCTAGTCCTTAAATCAATCAAGTGTGTTTTCTATAAGTTTTAATACTCCATCAATTGATGCTACCTTGTATCTACATTTTTTTGGTATCATTTTTACTTGACACTGACATAACAAATACAATGAATTTATGATAATTCAAAACTACATGAATTAAGATTTGGATTGGACAATATTTCCAATACATTCATGAGGCTTATAAAGCCTTATTTTCAAGAATATAACTAACCTATAAGAATAAAATACCAACTTACATTTATTTATTAAACTAAACTACAAACCAACATATTTTAATGTAATACAAAAACATTCCCCATATTATTACATTAATCTGAACAATAGTGGAAGTTTCAAGGGTTTTAAAACCAACCCTCTAGAGAATTTGATGAAGCACCTTCACCAATCCTCCTAAATTTATCAAGAAACATCGAACTAATAGAAACAATGGATCTCTAGATTGTACAAATTGAAACCATTTGTACAATGTTGGATCTCAAAATTTGAGAGTATATTTTGAGTCCATATTTTCAAAAATTCTCTAAGTATGAATCACTGTCCTGAAAATCATTATGGGAGACCTAGTTTGAAGGCATAAGAGAAAGGGGCCTCTTGATTTTCATGAAGAACCACTTGGGTAGGGTTTTTATCACCTATCTTTTGACATATGTAATGGGTATGGGGTTTTAGATTTTAGTTATGGCATGTTTAGGAAGTACCTCTTTTTGAGGTGTTTTCTAGAAGTCTGCATTTTGTGCCTTCCCAAAATTTTATAAAGTATCCTACTTTTGTGGCTTTCCTTTTGTTTCGGATTGATAGTCATAGCATGAGGATTGTCTCTTCATGTTGTAGGCATGGAATTGAATATCCATGTCCATTTCTAGCCCCCCATGTGTTTGTCTGACCTATTTTCTAGTACCATTCCAATTGTAGTTTGTTACGTTTCATTGAATTTGTAGAATTAGAAATCCAAATGACCTACTTTGAGGTCTCCTAGTTTTCACTCAGTCCGAGGTCAAGTATAATTGAAATTTGTTCTACATTGTAGATCTGGGAGTTACTTACCTTGAAGATTTTTTGGATCTCTACCAATCCATTTGGCCACTTTCCTAAGCCAATTGTAAATGAGATTTATGCATATTTCACTCTATTTTTCCTGAATGTTTCTAACGAGTTGACTTTAGTGTTTAATGGTGTTTCTCCTTTTGATCTTCTAAGAAAGAAAATGATGGATTCAGTTTCATTATGTGAGAGTGAATCAATATCCAAAATTCTAGATCTTGAGGGTTTCAGTGGGTAAGTTTTGAAAGCTAGTTTCTAAGGTGATTTATGTAGCTTGAAAGTGTGGATAGAATCAATGTTTCAGAGTGCTATGTTTGGTCGTTAATATCTTTGGGCTCAAATATTTCTAAGCAATCTCCTTTGGAATATGTACTCATATGATGGAAATGAACTCAATTTTTTGATGGTGTCTTCCTGTGAAGCCTTTGGGTCATTTTTCAAAGCCACTTCCAAATGCCAGTTGGTGTTAGTAGGTAGTTTTGTAGAAGTGTAAGGAAATAAATTGTTGATTAAATATCGATGCACCATGGCTTGTTTTCACTATGTGACTACATTTTTGGATGAACTAAAGGCTTATTTCAAAAGTATACAATGTGGGAATGAAGTCTGGTGCAAATATTGTAGCAAGTGATGGAATGATCTCTTGGAGCATTCCATTGTGACCATTTTTTAGTGTTGGAAAGAATTGAAGGTAAACACATAGAGAAGTCTAAGTCAAGGCATGAGCATGTCATAAGGTATGAAGTAGATATGGTGCTTACACTATCAACCAAAGGATTCACCTAGGGTAGTGCCCTTAGGTCCAAGTTAGATAAAGAAAATATCTTGCCATAAAAAAGCCAGCACATATATTACACTTTGAGAGCTCTGAGATAGAAAGAAACATGAGATTCTCACTATTTACATAGTCAAATGTCAAGCTGAATACAAACTATTCTTCAACTACTCAAAATAAATGATGCAGGTATTACAATGATCCAAGCATTGTGAAAGACAATGTAGGAGAAGTAGTTTGTGATCAGGTTTGCTTGAAAAAAGAGAAAGAAACATCTTTCTTAATTTTTCCATGATGCTAAATATAAAAGATGGAGGCCGAAATTACTTGTTAAAAGGCTTAGGATGGCTAGAAAAATCAAACAAAAAGGGAGTGTACAATCTCATATTGAAACTCTGAGGAAGCTCACACCAGGAGGTAATGACATAGAGATAGATGTTCTCTTCAAAGAACCAAGGAACTATATAAGTTGTTTGCAAATACAAGTAAAAGTCCTCTATCACTTGACTAAGTTTTCAGCTAGACAATGACTTAAGCATGAAGAATTTTGAGGGTGGGATGTCATTGAGATTGTTAGTGCACACCAGCTCATGTTGCTGGTGCATACCAAATTTGAATGGGAGATGACAATGTACCAGTCAAAGGGGCACACAAAGAAAATGATTTTCTATTGTAATAATATAAAAAAAAATAAAAAATGGAGGACATTGCCATGCCTTCCCCTACGTACAAGTGTTTTAATATTAGGCATACTATAAGTGTAGTGCCTACACTTAAATGAGGTTGCGTGAGCATCCCAAAAATGTAGCATGCACCATTTGAGTAGTGCTTTTGGTGCACACAAAGGAATAAGATAGTGGGCTAAGATTTTTGGGAATGGTGTGTACAGCCAGGTGAGGGATGTGCACAACATTGCAAATGCACACACCAAATAAGGATTGGGTGTTGCATGAGGCATCAAAACTAAGTGCACCATTGAATGAATTTCACACACCAATGCTAGTGGAGGCTACATGTAATGGAAACCTTGTGGTGCATGCCAACACCAAGGAGGGGGTGTGCATTAGTCTTGGTGCCTATAACCAAGACAAAAAAAATGCAGCGCACCAAAATATAAGATACACATTTTGCCCAAAGGGATTTAACAGGTAAAATAGGGGGAGTACACTTAGTAAGTACAAAATGAAATGGAAAGGAGGTGCATACCAAAACCTTGACTTGCAGATTCTGAACATGAGGTGTGCAGGGTGAGTAAAGGACAATGGAGAGTATGTACATGCTAAACAAGGTAAGAAAGAAGATAAAAACAAAGAGTTAGAGGTGGTGCATGAGGTTGAAGGATGCCAGCATAGCAAGGGGCTGCCAGCGTTCCAAGACTAGGAAGAGAGTAATACAAACTGTACGTGAGCAATGGATAAGGCAATGTATCAAGCCAAAGATAAGGAAAAATGTGCGTAGGCCATGAGGAGAAAGAAAAATGCAGAGGGTGTCCATGTGGGTTCATCCCACCCTATTTTGGGTTTTAAAGGTGTTTAAGTAAATGAGAACTTAGGATAGAAGTAAATTAAAGGAAAAGAGGCATGTGGCTACCTCTTCGACTTGTGGACCTGCATTGGGAAGGATGCCAGCTAGGCGCACAATACAAAATTTTAATGAAACATTTAAAATTATCATAGAGGTTAATCACACATTGGTAGGGTCAACTAAATTTCATGTTTTTATAAGATAATGTTCTCACATGTTAGTTTGAAGAAAGAGCAAGAGGCTCTAGACATGCATGCTTGAGAGGCTACATTGGGAAGTGTGTCACTAGACTAATAACCAGATAATTTTATAGGAAAAATGGTAGGTGATTGGTTAGAGAGGTGACACATGGTACCTGGTTGCACATTCTCATGATGAAGTAGTGGTCAAGGAAAGGATCAAGCAACCCGGTGGGTGGTTCATCTCCAGATCTCTAAATCCTGGCAGTTAGTGAGCAAACATCACAATATCATGAGATAGTGTGGTCGTCCAATCTTGTAGTTCCTGGTGGTTAGTGGAGAACATATGGAAAATTGGAGAATGACTATGTTCAATGTGTTGGGAGTTCCCTGTGATCTTCAACTTGTAGATTTATACTTTGATGAATAATTTTAATATAACCTTAACTCTATCACCACTCCAAAGTCTACAAGGAAGAGGGTCAATTAACAAGGATCAAAATAGATCCTCCTACACTTTGAGCCTTAATGCTCAGGCGGGTGTACCCTTGATTCACTTCTTCAAAGGAATCAAAAAATAATATACAACTATACTTTTTACTAACTAATTTAAGGATTTGATCATTTGATTTGTGTATGTGTGGTTGATGACAATGAAATGCCTCCAGAGGATGGACTAGTGCCTTAACCTAGGGCAAAGAGTCACCCAATTACATACATCAACTGAAGATGTTAAATCAAACACTGCTGGGCTCAGGATAAGTGCTTTGCCTTTTACCCCTTTCCCTCAAACATATGGACATTAGATTCTTATTTGGTTGTAAAATCACTAAACTCACCTAAAAGACTTTAATCCTAACTTTGTTAGGAACTTAGAGATGACTTCACAATACTCTTTGTTTACCATATGCTAATACACTTTGTGACACTAACATATATGAGCTTAGAACCGAAACAAGAAGACATACATAAATGCAAGATTGGAACTCAATAGTATTCTCATTAACATATCTAGAATCGATATAGAATCAAAGAAACAATGAAGATAGGAAAAAAGACCCAAAATCCAACTCCTCTTTCAATATAACACTATTAACAACTAGGGACCAAAGAAAGTTTTTTGGAACCCCTACTAAGTCAAAAATCTTGCAATATATATCACCACTAGTCACCTTGGAATCCTCAAAGATGATGCATCAAGCTTCAAGTGACTAGGGTTAGGGTTTCACCCACCAGACCCACTAGAAAATGGTCACAAATTAAATGTAGGGGATGAAAACCAGTCAGCCATGCCTGAGAAAGATTTGCACTTATGATAGATCTCTGGGAAAGTACTACAAATCATGAAAATTTGAATTTGTCAACCTGTTTGGCCACTTGCAAACACACCTCGAGCACAGAAAACATAGTGCAAATCCCTGCAGATGATGATGGCACACCCTGGACCACACTGCAATGGCAAACACATCATCTCTTACCAGCTCTAGTCACTTCTGCATTGAATTTTAGTCCTTTTGGTCACAGGAAACCCTCCAAGAAATTTGAATTTGAAAAAAAACTATCAGTTTCAAGCACTAGCAGCAAATCGACGGTCATCATTCAAACTGAGATCAACTTTATATCGTGACCATTCAATCCATTTATTTCACGGGCTTTAAGTCTTTAACTCAACCAGATACCCCGGGTTAACTCCTAGCGACTATGTGACAATGCTTTTCCTCAATCACAGAATGAAATCTTAACTCACCACTTAACACTACAAACTGGCGAGTACAGGAAAATAAACTTATCCCGGTTATATTTGGTGAACTGGCGACAAAAGGTTTTCACGAGTTCGCAGAACAATTTAAGTCATCGCTAAAATACTTAGCGATCACATGACCTTCCTTCGCTGAATCGCTAATTATTTTGGATCGCCGCCATTTTATTACGCAAATGAGCAAAAAGCATTGAAATTTATTGGGCCGCTAACTGATGAAGGGTGCTCCCCTTAATACCACAAACACATAACAAAAACAGAGAAACCACAACAATATGCAAGAACAGAAAATTGGCTTCTTATTATCTCCACAAATGTGGAATTACAAACTTTTAGAATTACAATATGCAAAGCCACATGGGCATTCCCTTACAATATTCTGTAGGACAAAGCCTCGAATCAATACCCAGATCTACTACCCAGAACTATTCTGAACTGCCTAAGACAATAATACAACCTTCCTTATATAGGTAATTTTTCCATCGCCTGGGAAGGTTCCAGAATTTTTAGCCAATAAGGCCGACCAAACTTAGAATTATTTTATTTTACATTTTATTACATCATAGTCAGCTCAAGATAACCTTTGAAACCCGAACAAAAATTTTGAAAAAAAATATTTTCCGCCATTTCGGGTGGCCCAACTTCCGAAGACCATAAGTCATCACCAATTGACCCGATCGGCTATTATAACCCCATTTCAAAAATGCCATGAAGCGCTCTACAGGCTTGACCCGCGCAAGTGCCCGTCACCCAAATTTTTGACCTCATCCGGGGCCTCTAAAGCCTTCAAAACTGAGTTCAAAGTTTCTGTACCCTGCTGCCAATACCGAAAATCTTCAATATCTTCCAATATACACTTGATCTGGCAATGAAACTTTATTGGTAGACTTATATGACCAAAATAAACCTCCAAGAAAGAAATCAGATCATTCTGAGCACATACAAAAATTACCAAAAATAGTAACTTTCCATAAATAGCAGCTCTGCACAAAATAACCCTTATTGAATATAAAAACATAAATATTTTTGGGTGATGCAAGATTTCTCTTACACCCAGGATGCTCCTGCATCACTAACCTTTTATCAGGATTGCCAAAAGACTAAAGAAACTTAACTGGGCCCGCACCTGGAAGATCAACAGTTGTCTCATCTTCGCATAGCCCTCTGAGATTCCATCAGATCATAAGACAACTGTCAATCAAAGAATCTTTCATTTCCCTGACAACCCTTTGACATGATGTGAAATCAATGGATGTCGCAAGATCTGAAACCTTTGACAAAACCCCTAAGAACATATGCCCATCATCGATCGACTGACAGTGTCAAGACCCTCTGACACATTCAGAAACTAGGTCCCACTGACGACTACCAATGTGTTAATACATGGACCAATAAAATATCACCAATTGTGCATACGTGTCACCTTGGACCCACTAATCCTTTATGAGAATCAACGGCTGTCACTATATCACTGCGTTAAAGGTCAAGCATGTCATCCTGGCAGAATAATGACAGCCATAAGATCAAACTGAACTTTAACTTGCCTGGACGCTAAGAAAACTGGTCCCACTAACAGGATTCCACTTCATACTCCCATTGACCAATCAGATACCACCAAATCAGCACACTTGGCATGTGGACCCACTTGAAAAGAAAGGCTACATCATACAATAAAATCAATGGCTGATGTAAAAGTGCATAGCTTTGACACATCTCATGAGAACATACGACCACTGTTAGATCGAGATGTGTCAGAGAACCTGGGCTCGGAGACCATGCGAACACATGACTAAAGAGAAGGAAGCCACCATGCCAAGTCACAAATAATTAAGAGATAACCACCTGAAAATAAGAGAATACATGAATGCAGTGTTCACCCAATCACTAGAAGAAATAGATAACCGTCGGGAAACTTGGAGAACTAGTGACAAGCAAGTAATCACTAGTTCACCAAAATAAAAGACAAACCATCTTAGGATTAAATGAATACATGACCAATGGGGAAAAGAAATGTGCACATGCATTTAATAAGACTTAAGTGACCTAAAAAGGTAAAGACAAATTAGACTAAGGGTTTCAAAGCCAAGGAAATAAAATGACCACAGGGACCAAAGGAAAAGTGCTATAGCCATGAAATTTTGCAGGGAAAGACTAGATAAAAGACACAAAACCATGGAAATTTTTTCAAGTGATAACAGTGGCTCTATCTGGGGATGTGTGGCTCTTGTAGGCACAACAAGAATCTAGAATCACTGGTTATAGCATACCACCTACTGGACAAAATTTTGAACAACTAAGAGCCACAGGGCAAAACCCTAGGAACCAAGACAAAACGGAACAGGGGCAAGCAACTTATTTATAGAATTTATAGTTTATACAGACCTAACTACTATTCATAGAAAATAAAATACCTCAAAAGAAGTATTTCTTCAAGAATTGTCCATGAACAAGCAATTCCTGAATATCACCATTTAATTCCTTGACAATATATGAATCTTGGCCCCATTTCTCATGAATTAGATATGGGCCTAACCAGATGGGATCAAATTTACCATGCTTTCATTTATCCTCCAGTCTAGCATTCAAAATTAATACCAAATCACCAGGCTAAAACTTCCTGTCAACAGTCTTCTTGTCATACAAATTCTTAACCTCCAACTGTAATTTGGCATTTCTTGCAACTGACTCTCTTCTTGTTTCATCCAGTCTAATGAGGTCCTCAATTCTTAGTTGCATTTCATCACCTATGTCATCATCATATAACTGAACAAACTTGTACATTTCCAATAAATTATTCTGAGGCATCCTTGCATGTATTCCATATACTAGGTCAAATGGTGCACAACCAATTGCCCTCTTCATAGTTACCCTATCAGCCCATAGAGCTAATGGTAGCTTTGAATTCCATGCTCTCTTATTCTTTTCAAGAATCCTCTTTAGAATTTTAATCAAACTCTTATTAGTAGATTATGCCTGACCATTTCCTTGTGAATGATAAGGTGAGGAATTAGAAATCTAAATTCCCAAACCTTTGCAGAATTCCTTGTATTTAGTAGACCTGAAGCACATGGCATTATCACTTACTATTCTTTTAGGGCAACCAAACCTTGTAACAATATTATTCAACAAAAAATCAATTACCACCTTACTAGTTGCATTTCTTGTAGGTACAGCTTCTACCCACTTTGTAAAGTAATTAGTGGCAACTAAGATCCATGAGTGTCCTCCACTTGACTTGTTTGGTATCTCCCCTTTGAAATCAATCCCCCATTGTTGGAAAGGATCCTCTACTTCTACTAGTTTTAATGGCACATTACCTGAAAATTTTAGCTTACCAGAGAACCTTTGACAAGTATCACACCTCTTCACCAACTGTTCTACATTGTTGAAGATTGTGGGCCACCAAAATCCTGCTCTCAAGATTTTATGAGCAGTTGTTTTACCCATATAATGTCCACCACAAACTCCCTCATGCATTTCTTTTAACAACTTGTTAGCCTGATCCTCATCAACACACTTCAACAATATGCGATCTAAATTCTTTCTATACAATTTACATTTCACAGTTACATACTTGATGGCCTGTAATTTCAATGTCCTCTTTTGATTATCATTCACTCATGTTGGACAACTCATATTTCTCAAGTAATAGATAATAACCTCATACTAGATACAATCATCCATATCACATGTATAATCAATTTCAAAATGATTCACCTGATTAGCATCAAGATTGGATTGGGCCATCATTTTTGCCAATCCTTGTCCTCTAACCAATTTAGTAATCTGGACCTCAATGTTGAATTCTTGGATCCTATTGATCCATCTGCATCTTCTTCCAAACACCTCTTGCTGTGAGAAAATATCCTTCACAGCTGCACTTGGCACAAAAGCAATCACAACTGCCCCCATCAAGTAACACCTAGAAGCCTTGATTGCCTTCACAAGTGCATATGCTTTTTTCTCATTTATGTCATACTTCAATTCAGTAGCCTGCAAAGATTTACTGAAAAATGCAATAGGCTGCTCAAAACCATCCTTATTCTTTTCTAACAAAACTGCAGCAATAGTGTGAAAAGATACAAAGGAGAAGATGTGCATTGGGACATTATAATCAGGTGCCTTAAGCACTGGTGCATCTTTGATAGCCTGCTTGATATTTTTGAAAGCCTCATCAGGCTCACCCTCCCAATTGATTGCAAATCCCTTCTTCAACATCTTAGAAATAGGTCTAGTAACTTCTACAAAATTTGTCACAAACCTCCTTAAGAAATTGACCTGACCAAAGAAGGATTGAATCCGTTTAACATTCTTTGGTCTTTGAATTTTATCAATAGTTGCTACCCTCTTAGGGTCAATTCTCACTCCTTGCTTCCCAACTAAGTGGCCAAGAAACTTACCTTCAATGACACCAAAAGCACATTTCCTTGGATTTAATGAAATGCCATATTCCAAAGCCCTCACAAATATCTTCTCTAAATGAGTACAATGGTCTTCTTCCTTCTTGGAATAGGTAGTTAAATCATCTTGATATACAATAAGGAAATCATTTATAAAATTTGAAAAGGCAACATCTATTGCCCTCTCAAAAGTAGCACCAGCATTTGTGAGACCAAAAGGCATCCTCACATAAACATATGTCCCCCAAGGTGTTGTGAAAGCTATCTTGAATTTCTCTGATTCTTTTACAATCACCTAATTGTAACCAGAGAAACCATCCATCATAGACATCAATTCTGATCTAGTCACTCTCTGCAACATAGCTTCCATATTGGGCAAACAATAATTATCCTTTAATGAGCTGATGTTCAAATTCCTAAAGTCCACACAAAGTCTGATGTCACCATTCTACTTTCTGATCAGAACAAGGTTTGAAACCCAAGAAGAGTGCCTTATAGGCTTGATAATTCCAGCACCGCTTAGCTTCATTAACTCTTCTTGCATCTTGGGTACCAAAGTAGGATTAATAGGCCTTTGTTTTTTCTGGAAAGGTTTAGCATCTTCTTTCAAAGGAATAATATCCTAAAACAAATATTCTCTATAAACCTTTAGGTCATCATATGACCATGCAAAAACATGCCTAAATTTTTCGAATAATTTAATCAAATATTTCTTTACCTTTTGAGATATATCTCTACCAATGTGTACTTTCTTAGGTGCTTCATGTGTTCCAAGATTTACCTCCTCTAGATCAACATTATCTTATCTTTTGATATTCTTTTGAACTCTATCCTGGTTATCAAAGATAGTCTCCAAAACAACAAGCCCCTTGGGCACCTTGTTAGTTCTAAGTTGAATGACCTCATTGCCAAAGACAACTACTTTTTCTTCTACTGACTCAACCAAGGCTGAACAATCAAATTCTTGACCATGATACTAATCTTCACAACTCATAAACTTCAAGATATCATTATCATCATCTAAAACTTTCCAATTCTCAATATTGTCTGGTATACTAGGCCTAGCCTGAATTTCAACTTTAGAGATACCAACAAAGGTAATATCAGTGGGATCGATTGCAATATTGGCTAACAAATCAGCCATCTTATTGTTACTCCTATCCTTCCATTCAATATTGAAGGCATCAAAATGTTCAATCAAATCCCAAACTGCATTCCTATATTGCTTCAACCTCTTGTTCTTGGAAGCATAAACTGACCTAACTTGGGACACCACCAACTCAGAATCACCAACAACACTTAAACATTTAATACCATGCTTTTGTGCCAACCTCAGTCCTAACAATAATGCCTCATATTCTACTATATTTTTGGTACAAAAGAAATTCAATGTGAAAGAAAATTTTTAGGTGTTTCCATCAGGAGAAATAAGTAAAATACCTACTCCTGCTCCATCTTTGCAATTTGCATCATCAAAGTACATTACCCACAAATCACCCTTCATAGAATTAACACTTACCTCAACATAGATAGGTGACAGAATAGGTTCCTTTTCAAATACAGGGATCTATGCCCTAAAAGCATTAATATCAGTATCCACAAAACATGTAGTCTCATTGTCAATATTCCTCTCAATCATGTGGCATACTCTTAGCCCTCGATCAATCTTGACAAACTGGTCATCAATCTTGAAAGTGGCATAGGACAGATCACACTGTAAACTTCCACCCATGGCAGCACTCCACCTTCTAGATAGTAGCATCCCATAATGAGGAGGGATGTCCACCACAAAAACACTCATTATTAACTCTTTCTCTAGATATGCTGCCAGCCTATATGGCATTGCATTGATAGTCCCAATAACTGGTACCTCTCTCTGATCCATTGCACAACATCTATCTTGCACTGTATCAACTTTTAGGCCCAACCTCTCCATGATTTTGAAAGGCATAACAGTATAAGAGGCACCACTATCAATCATACAATTTCTTAGTTTCATTCCATTCACAAGAACACTTAAAAAGAATGGATCAATGTTTTCAAGGCTGGCATTGATAGAACTGTCCAAGTATATAGGAGGAATTTGAGATACAATTCCTTGAGCAGCAACACCTTTCAAATCTTTATATTGAGATCTATTGCATGCAACATCATTGTTATGAACATTATATACCCATGCAATAGCTCTGTCTTTGTGTTCAGGGATCCTCAATAATTCTGACAATGGAACCTTAACTGTAATTTGGGACAATATAGATAACATGTCAACAGGAGCAGAGGAAGGAATCTCAATCTGCATAGCCTTAGTATCCTTTTTCTTATTTGATACATTAGGTGTATTGACCACCCTCATTTTTTCAATCTTAGCCATTGTGTTAACTAGCTTCTCAATCTCATTAGAAAAAATTTCAACTCCAACTCCCTTAGGCTCACAATTCTTACCTTTTACATTCTTGAATTTCACCATGTGATCACCTTTTGATTTTCTCTCATTAGGCTCTCCGAAGTTGGTACCCTTTATAAACATTCCTGTAGCTTTCTCATTTATATTCCTTTCCACCATGCCTCTGGTTTGCACTTGGGCAATCATTTCTATAGTAATCCTATCCATCTCTTCTTTAGAAGGCCTTCTTAAATTTACTGGCTCAGAAGAAAAGTTCATGTTACATGTTTTCTTATCAATATCTTCACTATTAGAAAAAACCTCTTGATGAAAAAGGGCCTGATTGTGTCTCTTCACATTTAAATCTACTTCTTCATCAAAATTAGAATCATCTTCATATCCTAGTTATGAAGTAGCCATGTTGCATCCAACATCATCTTGATCTTCTTCTTGATCTATCTCCTCATTGCCACAATCCTAATTTGTAGCCATAGAATGTGCAACCACACAATGCTCTACAAAATGAGGGGATTGGCATGCAACACACCAAGGTATGTCCTCCATGACATTTATTAAAGCTTTTTGTAGAGGGTCAGGGACACCTCTATCGTTATTACCTCTTGTAGTAGGGACAATAGGCTTACCATCCTTCCATTGGGTGTTGTAGGGGTAGTTCTACAATCTATTCTACTTATTGAAATTGTTGTTGAACTGAGGCCTTTCATTGGCAGGAGCATTGATGTTCCTATTTGCAGGTGCCTTCAAATCCTTCAATGCATTGAGCACCTTATCCAATTTATCTTCTTCTTGCCTCTTAGTTCCAATATTCCTATCATTCTCTTTCTTGTATTTCTTGTCCCCAAACAATTTAGGGTCAGCTCTCTTCCCACCCAACTTCCCTGATATTTTCATATTATTCTCAATATTGACAAAAATTATAAAAGCATCTCTAAGAGTTCTTGGTTATTTGTCCCTCAACAAGTATCCTATCTTTCCATCAAATGCATTGAAGTATGTAGTTAGACAAACATTGTCATCTAACCACATAACTTGGAACAACTTATGCATACCCTTCTGAAATCTCATGTTGAATTTAGCTGCAGTCTCATTCTAATTTTTCCGTATGGTATTGACTTCATTCAACATGAAACTAGCATTAGGCCTATCACCATATTGCTCTTTGAAACATCTCTCAAAGGAATCCCAAGTATCAATACATTTATCAGGAAGTCTCTTAAACCAATCTCTAGCATCCTCCATTAGAGATTGAACAAACAATTTCATGACTACATCCTCATGCTCTACCTCATAATCATTAAGCATATCAATAAATAACCTAAGATTCTCCTCACAACTAATAGCATTATTACTAGAAAACTTAGGTATCTTATCTCTTATATCATTTGGAAAAGCATTCGAGTAGCCAGGAATCCCATCAAAACTAATTTGCATATAGCCTTCTAATTGCATAGGTCTTCTTTGAAAACTTGAACTAGTGTTAACCCTAGGATTAACATTTGCATTTAAATTCCCATCTACTTGTAAAATTTGACTGCTGTCTAGGCTCAGCACCTATCCTAGTAGATGAAGAAGGAATTGAACTAGTAGCATTACTAAGTGGAATAGTAGTAGTCATAGATGGCATACCTAGTTCAGTAGTAGATGGACCAAGAGCATTAGCTGATGAAGCCTTCAAGAACTGGATCTTTCTTCTCTTTTCTACAATGGAAGCTTCAATTTTAGCCTTTTCTAATTCTCTTGCAAGGTCCTCATCTTCTTTTCTTCTTCTTTCTATTTCTGTGTCGTTATTTGAATTGGGTGGTGGGACCCCTGGTATTGTCAATGATCTGCTTGTTTGATGTCCCACCATCTTTTGCTTTCCTTTCTCACCAGCGGCACCAATAGGCCTAGTGATCTCATGGCCATCCTTATCTTTAGGGAGGGAAGCATAACTTTGAACCTGTCTAACCACAGGGCCCTCCTGATAAAATTTATGATCTTGCAGTAAGTGCTCTTGCTCACTCCTCAAAGCCTCCAGATCACCAAAGACATCATGTTGCAAAGTCTTAGGAGCAGAAGCAAGCATCTTGTTTCTCTCCTTCATTTCATTAATCTTTCTAAGGAGAGACTATATTTCTATTAGAGCATTCACCTTTTTAGCTTCTCTCTCCTCTTGTAACCTCTTATGTATGGCATCCTGTTCTGCCAACTATAAACTTAGTGCATTTAAATTATTTGGGTCTACCATAACGTCATCAGAACCTGATGACACATCCATATCAGTAAGATTTTGATATGGGAAATGGAATTTTTGTGGTCTCATGGGCTCTCTTCTGAAATTATCCTCATCAAGGTCTAAATCAATCTCAAAACCCATCTCTTTAGCTTATTCATCCTGACCTGTAGGCAATGGACCCTTGTCTTGAAATACAGCCTCTGGGGTATCATAAAATCTTTCTTCAGAGTGACCACCATCTGATCTAGAAACTCTTTCTTGTGAACCTTCCTCACTTGAGGAAACATGTGGTGAAATACCTCTAGTATTTCTTTGTTCTCTTATGGGAGCACTAGTAGACTCACCATTTCTTTTGATCCAAGTCTTCTTCTCCTGTCTAGGCAATTGCTCCATAGTGACCTCTAGATTTTTTCTGAAAAAGGACCTAGTATTCCTCCTTTTGTCCATCTTTTGCAATCTATAGCACTAGTTCTAACCTTTTGAGTCGCCACCCATCTAGATGGGAAAACCTTTCAACTGAATACAACAAGAAAACAAGAGTGCACTTAATAACCTTTTATCTCTAGACTCTCCCCAATAGAGTCACCATTTTGTTAGGGACTTGGATGGGTAAATCAATCTGGTCAACAAAAAATTTTGAATATTACAATATAAACCCATCCAGAGATCCTAACAGATATACTGCTTCATTGTTGTTCTCCCCAGTAGAGTTGCCATTTTGTTGGGAGTTCCCTGTGATCTTCAACTTGTAGATTTATACTTTGATGAATAATTTTAATATAACCTTGACTCTATCACCACTCCAAAGTCTACAAGGAAGAGGGCCAATTAACAAGGATCAAAAGAGATCCTCCTACACTTTGAGCCTTAATGCTCAGGCGGGTGTACCCTTGATTCACTTCTTCAAAGGAATCACAAAATAATATACAACTATACTTTTTACTAACTGATTTAAGGATTTGATCATTTGATTTGTGTATGTGTGGTTGATGATAATGAAATGTCTCCAAAGGATGGACCAGTGCCTTAACCTAGGGCAAAGAGTCACCCAATTACATACATCAACTGAAGATGTTAAATCAAATACTACTGAGCTCAGGATAAGTGCTTTGCCTATTACCCCTTTCCCTCAAACATATGGACATCAAATTCTTATTTGGTTGTAAACTCATTGAACTCACCTAAAAGACTTTAATCCTAACTTTGTTAGGAGCTCAGAGATGACTTCACAATACTCTTTTTTTACCATATGCTAATACACTTTGTGACACTAACATATATGAGCTCAGAACCGAAACAAGAAGACATACACAAATGCAAGATTGAAACTCAATAGTATTCTCATTAACATATCTAGAATCGATATACAATCAAAGAAACAACTAAGATAGGAAAAAAGACCCAAAATCCAGCTCCTCTTTTAGTATAACACTATTAACAACCAGGGACCAAAGAAAGTTTTTTGGAACCCCTACTAAGTCAAAAATCCTGCAATATATATCACCACTAGTCACCTTGGAATCCTCAAAGAGGATGCATCAAGCTTCAGGTGACTAGGGTTAGGGTTTCACCCACCAGACCCACTAGAAAATGGTCACAAATTAAATGTAGAGGATGAAAACCAGTCGGCCATGCCTTAGAAAGATTTGCACTTATGATAGATCTCTGGGAAAGTACTACAAATCATGAAAATTTGAATTTGTCAACCTGTTTGGTCACTTGCAAACACACCTTGAGCACAAAAAACATAGTACAAATCCCTGTAGATGATCATGGCACACCCTGGACCACACTACAATGGCAAACACATCATCTCTTACCAGCTCCAGTCACTTCTGCATTGAATTTTAGTCCTTTTGGTCGTAGGAAACCCTTCAAGAAATTTGAATTTGAAAACAAATGGTCAGTTTCAAGTGCCAGTAGAAAATCAGTGGTCATCATTCAAACTAAGATCAACTTTATATCACGACCGTTTGATCCATTTATTTCACGGGCTTTAAGTCTTTAACTCAACTAGATACCCCGGGTTAACTCCTAGCGACTATGCTTTTCCTCAATCATAGAATGAAATCTTAACTCACCACTTAACCCCGCGAACTGGTGACTGCAGGAAAATAAACTTATCCCAGTTATATTTGGTGAACTGGTGACAAAAGTTTTTCGCCAGTTCGCATAACAATTTAAGTCATCGCTAAAATACTTAGCGATCATGTGACCTTCCTTCACTGAATTGCTAATTATTTTGGATCACTACCATTTTATTACGTGAACAAGTGAAAAGCATTAAAATTTATCAGGTCGCTAACCTTTTATCAAGACTGCCAAAAGATTGAAGAAACTTAACTGGGCCCGCACCTAGAAGATCAATGGCTGTCTCATCTTCACATAGCCCTCTGAGATTCCATCAGATCATAAGACAATCGTCGATTGAAGAATCTTTCCTTTCCCTGACAACCCTCTGACAGGATGTGAAATCAATGGACGTCACAAGATCTAAAACCTCTGACGAAACCCATAAGAACATACGCCCATCGTCGATCAACTAATAGTGTCAGGACCCTTTGACACATCCAAAAACCAGGTCCCACTAATGACTACCAATGTGTTAATACATGGACCAATAAAATATTGCCAACTATGCATATGTGTCACCTTGGACCCACTAATCCTTTATGAGAATCAATGGCTATCGATATACCGTTGCGTTAAAGGTTGAGCATGTCATCTTGGAAGAATAACAATAGCCATAAGATCAAACCAAACTTTAACCTGCCTGGACACCAAGAAAACTGGTCCCACTGACAAGATTCCACTTCATACTCCTATTGACCAATCAGATACTGCCAAATCAACACACTTGGCATGTGGACCCACTTGAAAAGAAAGGCTACGTCATATAATAAAATCAATGGATAGTGTAAAAGTGCATAGCTCTGACACATCTCATGAGAACATATGACCACCGTTAGATTGAGATGTGTCAGAGAACCTAGGCCCAGAGACCATGTGAACACACGACTAAAGAGAAGGAAGCCACCATGCCAAGTCACAAATAGTTAAGAGATAACTGCTTGGAAACAATGGAATATGCAAACGCAGTGTTCGCCCAATCGCTGGAAGAAATATATAACCACCGGAAAACTTGGAGAACTAGCGACAAGCAAGTAATCGCTAGTTCACCAAAATAAAAGACAAATCATCTGAGGATTAAATGAATACACAACCAATGGGGAAAAGAAATGCACACATGCATTTAACAAGACTTAAGTGACTTGAAAAGGTAAAGAAAAATTAGAACAGGGTCATGGCATTTCTTACCAATAGCTAGTTTTTTGAAATTTTGAACTAAGGGTTTCAAAGCCAGGGAAATAAAATGACCACAGGGACCAAAGGAAAAGTGCTATAGCCATGAAATTTTGGAGGGAAAGACCAGATAAAAGACATAAAACCATGGAAATTCTTTCAAGTGCTAACATGTTGGTTCTCCAGATCTTGGCAGTTAGTGAAGGAGCATCTGAAGATTAGGAGATTTCTTAGTCGCGTGATCTCTAGAAGTCGACGTTCAATAGGATAACATCTAGAGATCGAGAGATGTAGTGTTTGTGAGATCTCCAGAGCCCTGGTGGTTAGTGGCTAACATCTAGAGAACTAGAGAATTGCACATTCGCGTGATCTCTGAATCTGACCATAGTTATGAGTGATATCCAGAGATTCAGAGATAAAGTGTATTCGCCCATTCTCCAGATAAACCCATGGTTAAAGAATTCATCCAGAGATTTAGAGAATAGGCCATTGTCTTGATCTCCAAATATAATTATGGTTGAGAGTTGCATTCAGAGACTTGGAGAATAAGACATTCTCCCAATCTTTAGATAGGTGGTCAACCCAGGGTTAAGTTTGAGCAACTAAGAAGTCAGTGGCACTTGTCAAAATCTGGTGCATCCTGGGTATAAAGTGTAGAAATATGAGGAAAAGTGTAGATTTAAAAGTGAAAAGAAAATTTAAACAGGTTCAATAGTATTTTCTAAAGTTTGAAAAGGGTTTTTATTTTAAAATTCTGAGAGAAGCATTCATGGAGCTTTTTCACAGAACATAATCAAATCATTGCTTGAAAATTAAAGAATCAAATCACTTGGGAATGATTACAGACAAGGTGGGAAGTTGAAGGAGATCAAATGGAAAATCAAAATTGAAGGAGAAGTAGAGATATTTTGGCTAGAATTTGATAGCTGTCAGTTGGGTTGAACGGGCTTTCTTGTTTCCTATATCTCTGAATTTCTCTCCATTATTCACAATGATGAAAAATTGTAGTAAGGAGAGGCTTTGGCTTCAGTGTTGAATTCTAGGAATTTTGTCAATCTGGAATGTACTGATATAGAGAAATTCTACTTGAATATATTGGAAATCCCTTGCATATTTTTATTGTCTTCTTGTTTGAATTTTGATGCTTTTATGTGTTAAATTTGTAAGGCAATTTTAGTGCATCATTTACAAGGTATTTGTGGAATTATCCTCTAGTTCATTTCAAGAAAAGGGTAAAATCTTAAGGTTAATTTTTGAGAGCTTAACATTTCTACAAGAATTTGATGATTGGGTGTGTTTAAGAGAAGGTGAATTGTAAGGCACTTCATCTAGGTTTTGGATGTGTTTTAGTTAGAAGTTTTCTATAGATGTATGTTTTCTTTTCAACTCTTTTCCCTAGGATAAGGCACTCATCTATTCTCAATTTGTAGACATTTCATCATCACCAAAAACTTAAATGACTATTTACTTTTATGTATGTTTGAAGAGATGAGAAGACTAAGATTGTATCAAGGGTACAAGAAACTATTTTAATTCTTTGAAGAAGTAAATCTGATAGGTACACCTACCTATAGCTAAGAGCTCAAAGTGAAGAAGGATTTGATCCTTGTTAATTAGCCTTTTTCTTGCCAGGATCAATATTTTAGGAATCATAGAGTTCCAATTAAGCATTAGGGCTGGTGATAGGATCCTGCAAGAAAATGAGCTAACATACAACATGAGTGTTCCCACCTCCTCTGCATAATGGGGTGCATTTCCTCTAAAATTCCACATCTCCTCTGAGTGTGTCTAACACATCCTCTAGTGCTTCACATGAGACACCATTCCTCTAAAAGTCCATATATCCTACGAGTGTGTCTAATTCCTCTTAAGTGTTATATAAACAATCTCCACTAATATGTCTGCACATGAGACACCTTTCCTCTGAAAGTCCACATCTCCTCTGAGTGTGTCTAATGCTTCCTCAAGTTCTAAAAAAATCATAATCAAATCCTTCCCCCTTTCTCCTTGAAGGGACAATCATGATGCTAAGCCCTCTCTTCTCTTTAGGGACACAAGTATATCAAGCCTCCTCTTTTCTTCAAAGATAAATCATCCAAGCCCCCTCTTCACTTCAAGGACACAAATATATCAAGTCCCCTCTTTTCTTCTAGGACAAATTTTCCAAGCCCCAACTTTTCATGGATACAAATAGATTTATTCTCATGTAGTGAATCATATCTGAGCGATAAGCTAGCTCAAGATGATAGAAAATCTCCTACCTATGTTGCCTCTAGCCTCCCATGTAATCTTGGTTTACATTTTATGAATCAATTTTTCCAAAGAAAAAGCTTGTGATCAAACTTCAAAGTATGAAAATTCACAATCATCTTTACCATAGGAAAGAAGCCTACATCTATTACAATGAACTTTCTATTTCTCATGGTAGATTTTTAGTATTTCTTCTTACAAATTAGAAGTCCAAAAGTAGTTCAAAAAAACCATAATTCTCTAATAGAATTTGAACTCTCAATTGATATACCGGATCACATATTTAGATATTAGTAAAGAAATAGACCAATCAAAGGAGATCCCGACTTCTACACTATAACTTCAAAGAGAAGAAATTAAAAAAGAATATAAACATTCATTGAGGAAAATCTTGTGACAAAACTTAACTCCTATCCTAATAAAATAATTCATGTGGACAAATAACTCCTATGTAGGATTTGGAACTCTACAACAATATAATTCTTGAAGAGATTGATCCACATATTTCCTTCACTCAATTTTCCTCATTAAATTCACCCTAAATGAAAATTTCATTCTCATCGTAACCCTTGACAATACACTAACTTTTCTTCCATTCATGGTCCAAAAAGATTATGAAGCCACATACAATGAAAGAACCATGAAACTACCGGTCCAAACAAAATATGAAGCTATAGGTGATAAAAACAAATACCAGGCATACAAGAGAAATGATACTGCGATTACCAAAAAAAAAAAATTCATTAATCTATTCCCAAAATTGATATAATGGAGACCTCTTTAGTGTTCATAGGCTTTCAAACTCACATGGATAGGAGAAGATAGATAGTATCTTAGTTCCTAGATCTTAACACTTCCTAGCATCTCTATTGAAAATTCCTGTGTTTCCTTATCTGCATAGAAAGTTTTATCACTATTAGGGCTACACTTGATTCTAAAAAAATAAAATTTATCAACTCTATATTCACAAACCGTGATTCATTCCATCATTGAACTACTTCATCCATAGATGCTACACACAAGCCATCATGGCTCTGATACCGAATGATAGAATAAATAAAATGAATTGATGACAATTAAAAACTAGACAAATTCAAATTTGCATTGGAAAATATTTTCATTACATTCATGAGGATTATAAAACCTTATTCTCTATAATATAACTAACCTACAGGAATAGTTTTCTAACTAACATTTATAAACTAACATTTATTTATTAACCTACACCACAAACTAACCTACTTTAATGTAATACACCAACATACACATAGTTATCCTAATGTTTTATTCGTAGTAGGTATTATCTTTGATTTATCTTAATATTATCATGTGAGTCATTTAAAGGTATCCAATTGTGTCTTAAGGCATATTTATAGTACAACACAATTTGACATTCATTACACATCATATACTATTGAGATTGTGGGTTGCATTGACTCACATTGGGATAGTGATGTTGATGATCAAAAGTATGTATTTTTTATTTTATCTTGGTTCTACTCTAGTTGCTTGGTCTCTCAAGAAGAAAACAACTATTGCATTATCATCAATTGAGGCTGAGTATCAAGGAGCCATATTGGCTAGCATGAAGTTTTTAAGATTTGACAGTTGATGGTTGTGTTTATATTTCTTGTTGATCATCACACTAGTCTTTGGTGTGATAATCAGAGTCCAATACACATTTACTAAAACTATTGGAGCATCACCATACCAATCACATTGATATTTTCATTCAATTCATTCAATAACTCATTTAGGATGGTGTTCTTTCTTTGGAGTATTTTCCTATGGAGTAGCAGGATGTAGTCATCTTCACTAAAACTTTGGCATCTCCTCACTATGTTTGGTTGTGATTGATGTTAGGGGTGAAGGAATTTTTTCTTGGGGAGTATTGAGGAATCCTCCTTCCTTTCATTCTTGATTTTTATTAGTGCATTTTCTCTCTTTTGGAGAGGTGTTTTCTCCCGCAAGGATTTTCTCTTTTTATTTGTTTGTGAGAGATTTTTATTTCATTTTATTTTAGTTGTACATGGGTACCTAA
Source organism: Chamaecyparis obtusa (assembly GCA_027943335.1). Taxonomy (NCBI): domain Eukaryota; kingdom Viridiplantae; phylum Streptophyta; class Pinopsida; order Cupressales; family Cupressaceae; genus Chamaecyparis; species Chamaecyparis obtusa. The sequence continues at coordinate 1,833,425 of BSBK01002552.1, forward strand.
AATGGTAAAATGGATGGGACCCATAATATATCTCATATTTCATATTGTATTTTTATTTGTTGAATGTGAATTTTGCATATTTCTCCTTAATTTGCACTTAAAAGCGGGTGTTGGTGTATGTGATTAAACACTGTGTACAATTTTGTAAGATTACTTAGGAAATGGAATTCTTCTAGATGATACAATTTTTCCTTATCAAGTGATTTTAGGTATATTATTTTTGTGCTAGATTGGTTATACCTAATCATATTTTAGATTGGGGGATCTAGCCTCATCACTTGTATTATTTTCTCATGCGTTGTTCTTTATAAGCACTAGGGTTGTACAATGTAAAAAATCTCATTCTCATCAATAAATTTTGTACATTGGCTAGTAAAATAGGTTGTGGTCACTTCTCATTGTTTAGTGAGGGTTTTTTGTTCTTTTCTTCTAGGATAGGCTCATGGGTGTGTCAACACTTTATCCATTTTTATTCATTTCCATAGATAACATCAGATAGATTAGATAAACAATCAAATTTAATTGGGTACTTGAGTCAAAAGTTATGACTCTTGGAGGTTGAGGAATTTTTGGGGTTGACAATTACAAATTTCAATTTGTTCTTAGAGATGGCCAAGGTTACTTTTTACATATATTTCAAATTAGTAGAGGGATGATGGGAAGATGATAAGTTATGAGAAAATAGGTAAGGGAAGAATTAGAAGAAGAATTGAAATTCATATTACATAAAAGTATCTACAAACTAAGGAAAATAAGTTGTAATGTGTTGCAACTAAAATTGAGGATTTTGTCATCTATTTTCCCCTAAATTATTGTAATTAAATTGTGTTTAATTCAATAAAAAAAATTCATATTTGTCCATGTGAAATTTATAGGTTGTGTGTTCTATAAGCTATCTATTCATAATTATAATCCTTATTTTGGTTACTATACCAAACAAAAATGCATGATTCACTTTTTGGATATGTCTTTTGTCTCTTTTGACAAAGTTTATAAAACTAGGGCAATCAACCAAGAATATTGATTAAAATAAAGATATTTCTCATACCAAGCTTCATATGGAGTCATCTTGTTATCTGCGCCAGTGGGACTTTGATTGAGAATATAAATTTTTATAAAAATTACATTTTAAAAAAAGAGTTTCCCAATCCTTCTGTTTTCTCTTCTCATTTTCAATAATGTATTATTCTTCCTCCTAGTGGCATAATTTTTTCGAGGTTTGTAAAAAATGACAAGTTTTTTTTACCATGCTATTAAGGTTACAATAACATGGGTAAAAATATATTGATTAGAAATATACTCCACGATAAGTCTTTAGACACTATAGTTTTCAATTAAGGGATTTAAAACTCTTGAATATAACAAAGGATTAATATTTAGTGGTAAAAACATCTAATAATTTTGTAAATAATAATCAATAAAATTAAAAAAATATGATGAAATCAACACATTTTTTCATTTACATAATACCACAATGTTAGAGTGAATTTGTTGAAGTGGATAATGGGCTGTATGCATCACCTTTTTAATTTTTATTTGTTGCATGTTTACCTTTAGTGTACATCCTTCATAAGACTTCTTATTTTCTTCAACCTCTAAAAAAATGTAAACTAGTTTTTTTATTATTCATAGCTTAAAAATATGAAAATTGAAGTGTCTATATTGAGATGCCACAACTAGATTTCTCTACATATGACATACTAAAAAGATTAGGTCACCATGTTATCATCACTTGAATGGGAGCTATTGGAAATATTCAGGAATTAACCGAGTTACTGAGAGGGGAGGGGTGAATCAGTAACTCCAAATTTTCTTTCAATTTAACATGTAATTTACTTTAACCTTTGCATACAGAAAGCATGAAACTTAAGAGCATTCACAATAATGACACATAGATTTGGTTACCCAGAAACCTTCCAAAAAGAAAGTAAAACTGGGGTGGGGATGAAACCCACAAAGCTTTAATACTGCAGAATAAAGTTGGCCAGTTAAGGCTTACAATTTGATCACTTCTGATGATTTGCCCTATTAGGAGCAATAAGGATTGCTAAATCCACCCTGTTAAAGGATTTACAAACATACAATGAAGTATGCACTCGGTAAAGAGATTTTACAAAAGACTGTTAAGTCTACCCGGTTAAAAGATTTAGTACTGATTCACCTGTTAGGATGAAACAGTAGATCTCTTGCTTTGCAACTAGATTGCTGATTGAGATTCGCTGATGTACTGATCACCTTCTGTGATGAATTTGTCTTTGTTGTTCCTTATACTGCTAAAGCCCTTTGTAATTCGCTTATCTCTGCCTTTCTTTCTTTTTCACATATATTCTTACTTACATTGCTCTTGACATTTTTACAACATTGTTTATATACAAGTCTTAAACAATTAATTACAATTACAATTACAAAGTCAGCTTGACAAATAAACATAAGTGCTACTAAGTCGGCCCAAGTATGGTTACACGGTTCCTGCAAACTAACTTGGTGACTTTCTGATACTCGGTGTCCACTGCATTACTCGACATCGTCATGCACTCGGTAGAAGTGAAGGCACGGTTCATACTGATCACTCGGTAGGTTTTGAACTCGGTAAATACTGGTGACTCGATAGACATGATGTTACTCGGTTTACACTGTCCTGCTCGGTTTGCACTGTCTGCTCGGTTTGCACTGTCTGCTCGGTTTGCACTGTCTGCTCGGTTTGCACTTGTCTGCTTGGTTTGCACTGTCTGCTCGGTTTGCACTATCTGCTCGGTTTGCACCCGAAATGCAAATAAGTGTTGTCACTAGTGGCAATTTTGTTTAATGCCAACAATCTCCCCCTTTGGCATTAGTGACAAAAAAACACTTATTGGCCAAAACTTATATACATGAATCATGCTGAGTTTTATTTTGATTTTTCAAAATTTGTCTTTGTTATAGGGCTTTATACATTGTCTCCCCCTTTCAATGTGCTAACTGTTTCTATACAAATCTTCTTCTATACATATATCTCCCTCTATACATATCTCCCCCTTTTTGATGATAATGCCAAAGGTGTATATACAAGTTATTTACAGAGAGAATCCAAAATTTGATAGAAAATCAGAATGTACCTTCATTATTAGTGCCAGGGTTCTATCCCAACTTTCTTGCAGAATCTTGCATGTTTGGATTGCAATTTGGACTTCTGCAGAGAGTTCAATCATGTGATCTACTATAGAGAACTGATTGTCATGAATCAATGTTTTGGAATGTTCAATGTGCTTATACATTGTATCCATGATGGGAAGGATCATGTGTTGGATGTCTAGCAGTGTGGACTGGATCCTTGTGTCTTCTTTCAGTAGATCAGACTGCATATTTGATAGGTGTGAGATTTTCATGTGATGAGTAGAGCTTGAACTTGGTTCAAGTTGCAGCTTCTGTATGCTAATCTTCATATCCTCATCCATTTTATTCATTTTATCCTTAACATCCTTTGTGAACTCGGCAATATTGCACAATCTGGCCAAAAGAGAGGTAGCATTCGAATAGATAGATTCAATGTTTGACAAAACTGAAGACAATTCTACTTGGTTAATAGCTATGTGCTGAGCAATGTGCTCAAGCACTTTATTGTGGAATCTCTTCTCGGCTCTTTCAACTAAATTTTCTATCCCAGATGAATCCTCATTGTATTTATTAACTGCTTCTGCTAATTGTAGCAAAACATGTTGGGAGGAGTCTACTTTAATACCTAATGCATCAGACAAAATGTCCTTAGCATCCTTGATGATTTGATATTCCTTGTCTCTCTCCTCTTTAAGCTTCTTTTGTTTTGCTTTCCTTTGGAGGATCTCACCTATATTTTGCATTTGGTCCGCTGATAGATTTGCAAAATCTAATGTTGGAATCTCTATCTCTTCATCTAGGTCTATATCCTCTACTACATTCTTACCCAAAAATTTTATACTCGGTAGAGCCTTAGGCTTATCTGTACTTAATGCCTTGGTAGTAGTGACAGTAGATATAGTAGGGCTAGCTATAGAGACTGGTATACTTTCTACTGGAGAACTTAAAATATTTACACTTGAAGATTCAAAAACTGGAAAACT